>CM038466.1:14431753-14859253 GCA_021464415.1 Lonicera japonica
GCCTTTGAACGAATCAAAATTTCCCTAGCAGAGAAAATGTTAGTCACCATCACAAATTTAACCGCTTCATCCTTCTGTTTCATGAGACGACATTCCTTTCTTGTTTTTGAAACACGCACCTCCTCCCTCTCCCTGCTGTCTCTATGTTCAACAGTACAGTTGGAGGGCTGTCAGCCACAAGTGCAAATCCTGACTTTCATTTATAAGAATATTATTTTTCTTCTCCTCTTTGGACAAAAAGGTTTCTATGTAAGCTCTTCCAACTGCAACTTATCACCATCTATCGCATGAGAATTCAAATACTACATGAGAAGTAACAAAGCCTTATTTACTGGAATAACTGCCCATATTTTCGCATCAATCTTCACTAGTCGATTAAAAATCCCTTGAAATCCATTTATATTGTTATGTAATATTTCACACTTTCTTTCGGAAGAGTTGAACCTCGAGCGTTCACCCTATCCACACTTCGAGGTTATTTAAGTTTTTCTACCATGATTCAGTACAGCTACGAGGGATAAAGAACTAAGTTTGAACTCCAGTTTGCTGATGTTTGAAGAAAGAAGGAAAGAAACGGTTTGTTGTGAGAATGTGTATCTCAATGCAAACAATAACAGTGCAAAATGATGATGTAGGAGGGCCTTCCACGTGAGGTCAGGTTAGGTGATGGTGATGGTGATGGACCAATGCAGAATTGAACTTGCTACATGGTTATGCTATCAGCTGAACCTTGTTTTTTTGGGGTAAAGATGAAACATGCCCAATCCGTGTTACCATACCACACAGCTCTCGCAAAAATAAAATTGTGCGCATGTAATGTAACTACTTTTCATTGGTCTTGTCCACAACTTTTAACACATTTTTGTTGAATATCAAAATTGTTCTTACTATTAACGACATGACATAGGCACAACATTTAACTTCTCCGGATTTAATAATATTATAGCGTGTGGGACTATGTTACCACCGTGCCGTGTCTTGATAATTTTGGGTGCAAGCTAAGCAGGGACACTTGGAGCTCAAGGGGCCATTTGTCCACCTTACGTTCATATTTACGGGATAAACTTATAAAATAGTAAACTAAACTTTTGCTTTCTTCTTTTTTTTTTTTTTCTTGGAAAAATTAATAACTATTTGGTAGATGCTGACATATACTAACATTTTCGGTACTAGGCTATGAGAAACATTATATTATATTATTTCTCCTAATTTGCCTTTTCATATATATATATATATATATATATATATATATCGGATAAACCTACTTTTTAACATTGGGAAAAGGATCGGAGCAGAGCATAGTAGGAATGCAGGATTAGGGGTGGCAATTTTTTAAACGGCACGACAAAACGATACGGAACGAAATGAAATTGGGATGAAATAGAAATTGAGTATCATGTTCGTGTCGTGTTCGGGTAAAAAATTTGACACGAAATTAACACGATTTAGACATGAAATTGGCACGATTTTACCACAATCTAGATAGAGCTTTGATTAATTAGTTTCTTCTTCATTTATTGGCTATTCTTTTTTTTGTTTTCATTGGAATTCATGTGTTTTGTGTTTAGGCCGTGTTTAAATTGGGTCTTATACATATATATTGTATGAAAACTTATTGAATTGATCTTTTCATTGTGTCATTCGTGTTTAAATTGGGTCGTGTTCGTGTTAACAAAAAATAAACACGATTTTGTGTCATGTCTTTTTTGTGTTAAACTCTATAATTTCGGGTCGTGTTGTGGCCTGTTAAGTCAAAACACTGACACGAAAACACGATTTGCCACCCCTATGCAGGATGGAATGAATATGGGACTAACAAATAATTTGCACGAACCCGAGCCTCGTTAAGTTTAGACGGAGAGAGTAGCGCCGGGCCGGGCCCACAACGCACCCCTCGTCTCTCTTTGACACAAAAATGGCAACAACCATGATATGCGGCGAACAGAAGTTGCAAGGCGTTAGTGGAATCTCCCTCCATTCCGAATATCTCGTGATTATGTGTAGACTGAGACTAGTGGTTGTATGAATCAATTGACACGATAGGACAACGACAGCTTTGGTTGCAAATTTCTTTTGCCAAAAAAGGGGCGGACACATGAGCATGAGCTTTTACTTGCACCGTTCATTTCTTCCGTTTTCTTAGCATAATAAATAAATAAATAAAACTTTCATTTTCTTTTTTTGACAGCAAATTGTTCTATCCTATCTTCTTTCATATGCTTAACACCCCACCCCACCCCACCCCCAATCTTCTCAATTCTCTCTTTGGTGGCATGGGTTTTACTTGCTCCAAAAATCAATAACTTTCTACAGTTATACCAATACGTTCAATGTACGTATTGCTAATTTCTTAAAGGGTTGCCCATGCAATTGCACTAGGGGGCAATTGTAAACAAAAACTAATATAGGGATCAAACATGAAAATGAATTCTCATAGCTAATTAAACAAGATAAGAGGTTAAATGTGAAATGTGGAATGTTTAGTTGTCCCTTGTAACAAATATATTCTTATATACGATCACGGGTAAAGTTATTTCAGAGGGTTGGTCTTTAGATGGACATCTCTCGCCTACTCAATTAATTGACCTTGAAATAAATAAATAAATATATATATATATATATAGGGTGTATTATTAAGCCAAATAGAAGAAACCATCCACTCGAATCAATATTTTCCCCCTTTACAGCTGGGGAAGGGAGTGCTCCACTCACATGATTCATGTCAAAACAAGATTTCCAAAAGGAGTGCCAACGTACAATATTAGCTTTTACAAAATAGATCCGATCAGTTTTTAACTGTTTTTGTTGAGCTAAATTAAGCACCCGTTGAGTGTGAGAGAAGTTTGTCCCAATGTCTATGCAAAGTCGGTCTTGGCCATTTCTAGGCTCCGGGCAAAACCCAAAAAGATACCCTCTTATGAGTAAATAAATTATTTTTTATATAATTTTATATTAAAAAAATAATTTTATTCCAATAATAAGAATTTACATGGCACAAAAAATACATTACAATTGCAAAAAATCCTACAAAATACCTTACAATTAAATATCAAATTCTTCTTTATTATTTTAAAATAAATATGAATGAAAGAAAAAATATTGGTGCCCCTCTAATTCTATCTAGTAGCGTGCGAAAATTGAGATTGAATATGAGAAGAAATATTGGAGAAGAGTTAAAGAACTATTTTCCTACACACAATTAGAACTTTGGAAGCCTAAGTTGTTATTAATTAAAAAAATTATATTTTTAATATATATATATATATATAAATATTTGTGCCCCTCTAAAATTTTGGGCCCTGGGCGGTCGCCCTGCCAGCCCTGCCCCAGGGCCAGCTCTGTGTCTATGGTCAAGTCTCAAAATATCACAGATTTGATATATATATATATATATATATGTTATCACTGCTGCAAATATTTGTAGCAATGTGGCTGCGTTATGATTCATATATAATTTATGTTTAGTTTAATGCTTCTAAATCAAGTAAAATGAAGTGACGAAGTTACATAAAATTAAAACGAGTAATAGAAAAATTAACAAATCAACCATGTTAATAGAAAAAAAAATACTGGTTAAGATCTACTGATTAAGATCTATATTCACTTTAACATTTTATAAAAATAACAGAATTGAAAATGCTCCTTCTAAGATTTGTTTATTAAAAATAAATCTTTATGTCAAAAGAAATAATCATTTTTAGTATAATTATTAATGTGTATGGTCATGAAATATTCAATATATATTGATAGATGCTATACCAGTTATTCATTTTTTTTATCATATTATTTAATACTTCTTTATAAAAGAAAATGGAATTTGATGATAACACAAGAAATGAGGTATGCTGTACCCCTAGAAATATTGATATATATATATATATATTATTGTCTATGTTAAAATTATTCGAACAGATTTTTACACGCTTGGATTAATCTCTTATAGAAATTGGTATATCAACAGAATTGATGGTTGTAAATACTCGGTCTTTTGGTGTATGAATTAAAGCATCTTCTTGGTTGTGTGCAGTGTCTTCAAATGCCGTATAACAACAAACCATAAGCAAATTGTCCTTTCGTCCTAGATGATTGGGACCCACTCCATCATCACTAAAGAAAGGATCCTTATCCCTCAACTAAATTTGTGGATTGGAACAAAAATACAGAAAATCAAAGTTACGGATACATTTTAGCATTTTAAATAAAATATCTAATTATGTTATATGATTTTTACTGATACATTTTTCTTGAATTATAGCCTGGACGGACATTTTATTTATATATCTGATGAATATTGAAGTGGTAGAAGATTTTTATGAAATACTAATAATTATATTCAAAACAAAAATAAAAAAAATATATGTGAATAAAATCGAAGAGTTTGAATAGGGTAAGTGAGTAACCGGGGCAGAATTTTGAGTCCTGCTAGTGCATTAGAATTGCATATTTTTTTTTACGATCTGTGGTTACATTCACACATTTAAAACAATAGAATATTTATTTGAAATGGAATATTGTAAATATGATGCCTATATGGCACGCCACATAGAGTGGGTGGGTTACAAGAATTGTGTGAATTCTGCGGCAAAAACAAAACTAAAATGATTCCCCGCGAAAGCCGCAAAAAAGGAATTGAGAGAATCAACGTTCATCAAATATTCTTTGTCACAATGTGGTAAATCGGTAATCGTTTTAGAAAAGTTCTTGTGAATTACGTACCAATGAAGAGTTTTATCTGTATCAAAATTTTATTTTATTTTTATTATTTTACACAAATAATGAGAATGGATTGAATGTTCGACGAAGAAGAGAGTGGACAGAAAGGCCAGGACTTGAATTGTCGCATGATATTTATTTTTTCAGAAATTAGAGTTAGGTACAACTTTTGTTGATATTTGTTAAATATGAATGTGTTATGTAATATATTGCATGCGAGATTATTCCTTTAGCAATCTAATAGTTATTTTTATACTTCATTCAGCTTCTCAAAAAAATTATATTAATACAATGAACAATTGTATTCTATTTCTGTAAGGATGGAGCCATGGGGGAAACAATCGCTAATCTAATAACTAAAACTAAAGTATACTTCATTTGTATATATACTAGCCACCATTGTAGATATATTCTAAACTCGCCTATTCAAACATTTGACTTCTCACTAATTAAGAATCATCGTGGTCAATTTGTAATCCTAGCATTCATCAGGTCTCAAAATGTCCACATTTTTAGCTATTTCTTCGTTCCCCGGTAAAAACTATTAGTTCTTAGTTAATTACAAGCTACACTTACCTTAAGTGTTGTATAACAAGTATGATTGTATGAATTTTGATATAATTGTTTTTTTTATTATTAAAGGGGAGGTCTAAGTTTTTCCTTTTAACTATACAAAGAAAAAACCCCCACTCCAAATCCTCTTTGATAAAATTCGAAATTGGGACCTCTTCCTTTAACTTCACCTATGTTAATTACTTTAGCTTAGAAATGAAACTCTTAATTTAAATATTTAAAAGAGAAAGTTGGAAGAGGTAATGGGTTAAAATGGCTTCCTCTACAATTATATTAAAAAGGGAATGACATTTTACATTTTCATTCCAAGATAAGGGTACTCATTTTTAATTTTTTTTGCCTAAAATACTCTTCATCCATTTCTTTTATTTTTTTCTTAAAAATAAATTAGTTACCACCACCATTATCTCCCTCCAGAGCTCCGACAATTATTACCGGACACTGAAGCTCTGGTGTAAGTACTACAAATATATTTTTGCACTAAATTTGCAAGCAACTGATGATATATACATTTTAGTCCAAATTTGTTTTTGCACTAAATCCACAAGCAATAATTGATACATATTTTAGTGCAAATATATTTTTGCACTAAATTTTCAAGCAACTCATGATAGATTCTTAGTGTAAATCTGTTTTTGGACTAAATCTACACTCAACTGGTGATCATATTTTAGTGCAAATCTATTTTTGCACTAAATACTCAAGCAACTCATGATATATTTTTTGCACTAAATCCATAAACAAATTAAGGTATAAATTATGGTACAAATTCATTTTTGCACTAAATCCGCAAGTAATTAAAGACCTAAATTTGAGTGCAAATTTGTTTTCGTACTATATAAAAAAATTTGCTAGAACTCCCATGTCCTTGTTAAGGTACCACAATAGTCGTTGGAGCTCCGATAGGTGGTTGTGATAGAGGTAGTTGGTAAAGCTTAACAACCACTAATGTCAATAAAGAAATAAAATATTGTAGTAAGGGTATAATTGAAAAAAAATGGTTCCTTTCAATGATCAAAGATTTGAAAATTATCCTTGTTGCTAAAACAAATTGTGAAGGAAGTTATCTATTTAGTTTGAAATAATAACGTGTCCTTAGTGTTAATATAATTATGGAGGAGATACTTATAACCCATTTTCTCAAGTTGAAATTCTGAGTATTATAGAAGAAAATATTCAATATATTAGACTCAAAAAAGTATCTAGTTAAATAAAAGTTGTTCCCAATATTCTTATCACAATCAAACCCAAAAATAAAATATATTAGTTAGTTCTTCATACATGCAAGGACGAAATCAGGATTCAATCTTGCAAGGGATCGCAAATTCACTTGAAAGAAATTTACTGAATCATAACATATAGGGTATTTTTGTTCATTAATCATCATTGTTTTCATTTTTTTGCCATTATAACATGTGGTAAACTTACAAAATTATAAAATTTATATATGTTGAATTTATTTGAACGAAGTATCTTGATACTGTTAATACTTTATAAGATCCATTCTAAATAATATAAGAGCTGGCCAAGTATTAAATTATTTTATTTAGTCAAATAAGAGGTTTAAATTAAATTTTGGAGGAAGTCGTTATACCAAATTTAATTACATGAGAATAAATGTGTTACATATAAAAGTGAGTTAAAAAATCTTAGATGACAAAACCATCCCCCAATCAGTACTTGATTTCTTCCCTGCATGCATGCATGAAGACCCTCACATATAATATTTCAATTAGTGTTTTTTTTTTTTGGTTTATATGTGTGTATAATCAATTTCATCATAAAGGTAAAAGTTCGTTTTTAAAAATAACTAGTATATCATCCATGTGTTACACGTATAATACAATATGAAAATTATTATTATAGTAAAAAATAATGATAATTAGTAATCGAACAAACGAATATCGCAACGATGAAATAGAAAGTAAAAAAATTAGATATAATCAAAAGGAAACAATAAATTAAAACCAAATTGAACCACTAAACTAAATTTACAATAATATGTATTAAATTAAATAAAAACATTGGAAATTTTAAAAAAAAATACTTAAAGATACCTTAGGATGGAGATAGGAAAACGAAAACTACTTGAAAAAAAATTGGTAGACAATTTCATTTAAGATTAAACTAAGTATATAAAGCATAAATTACAATGAATAGTAAGGAAAAGTATAAAGTATTTACATTAGCTAGCGGTGGAAACAATCTCTAACAAATCAAATAGTCATCAAATCGATCACTAAAATTAAATGTACAATAATATGAACAACATTTAAATTTTTAAAAAAAATTTTACTTAAAGACAGAATCCAAAACCAAAAAAATTGCTAAACAAATAAATACACTAAAGAAAATTTATGAATTAGTGAAGAATACAAAAAAAATGTAAAAATCATACTAACAAGTATCACAAAAAGTAAAGAAAAAAAAATCATACGACAATATATCGTTAAGAGTAATTTTTTTTGAACAACCATAATACTCAAATTACAGTAACAATTAATAGTCAAATTACTGTTTTATATGAAAAGTCATATTAAAACTTGATTTTTCATGTAAAACTGTATATATTCCCGTAACAATTAATCATGAAATTCAAAAGCAATTTTTTTTTGAAAAGTCACAATACTTAAATTATCCATGCACTGCACTTTGTGCACTATATTTTTATTATGTTCACATGAATATAAACTTAAAAAAAAAAAAGTACATGAAAAATTTTAAGTAGAAAATTTGGTTAACTTTTTTAGTTAGACCAGCCTACTTTTATATAAATATAAACTAGAAGAAAAAATGTTTGAGAATTTGTAAATTCTACTTGATAGATATCTTCTCATATTTTAATGAACCACCGGTGGAAACTGGTTAGCATTTAAAGGGATAGTTGTAATTGAATATAAAAAAGGCACAGAGAATCTGATTACATTAATCCCAAAGGGTAATAATATATTGGCAATGCAAAATCCCATGCTAATCAAATAAGAGCATCTCTAAACAGAAAGACTATAAACTGCTAGCTTGTCAACATAAACGCATCTTATTAGGTCAACAATTGTGTCCCTACCCCCTTCAATCTGCTTGAAAACCTACACCCTTCAAAATATTCCAACTCCTAAAACTATTACTTTTATTTCAGAATTAACGTTCAACTTCTTTTTCAATTTAATCATAAAATAATTTTATATAAAAAAAATATTTTAGAAATGATAAAATATTATATATTAAAAAACATAATACATTAATATTACATCATCTAAATCAGATCCTCTAAAATTATGAGTATTAGATTATTTTACGTATATAATAAATAGGTGTGCAACTTATATATACATAATTTAGATTAAAAAACAATAAGTAGGTTTAAGGGCGAAGGTGATTATTAATATCCTTGATTTGTTTTTCCTTTTTGGGAAAAAGTAAGAATTTGACTTGTCTACAGTAAGCGCGTTATTACTGAGCTGACCCTACTACAAACGACCCTACTACAAACGCGACGACCCGAGTGTGAAAAATCTAAAATGTTCCTAGAACTAGAATGGGAATCTGGTTCTCTGTTTTCTAATTTCCCATTTTGCCCTTTCTTTCCATTTGCAGAGGCCACTGTTCTGTATATATAAGCTAAAAACAGGACCCCTCTTTTCACATGTTTTTATCTGGGTAATGTAAGAGAGAAGTTTCTTGGTGTGAACAGGAAGGAAAAAAAAATGGGTCTGAACTCGGCGGCATTGAATTTAGACTTGAATTCAGATTTTGTCACAAAACCCGTTTCCGATTTTCTCTCGGATCTTTCCCCTCTCGATCATACTTCAAAGAAAGTAGAGAAATTGGAGCACTGTATTCATTTATTACAAGATGAAATGAGAAAGATCCAAGTTTTTCAGCGTGAACTGCCCCTCTCTATGCTCCTTTTAAACGATGGTATGCTCTACTTTCTCCCTCTACCGGAGCAGATCGTATGCATATATATTTATGTATAAGATAATTGAAACTTTTTATAATAATAATTGGGTTTGCAGCTATTACAAAACTGAAGGAGGAGACGGTGAAATTGAAGGGTAATTCAGGCGAAGAGGGAGGGTTAAAAAAGTCGACTGACAGCAGTGACAGGAAGAACTGGATGAGCTCCGTTCAGCTGTGGAGCAACAATGCTCCGTATGAAAATTGTGATCTTTTCAAAAAACAAGACCCCTTATCACCCGTGGATTCCGTAAGAAATTTTCATTTCTCACATAACTGAAATACTTGGGATGTGTTTGAAAAAGGAAAATGTTAAAAAATGATTGATAACACTAATTTATATGAGAGGCTGGGAAAGGAAAAGACTGATTCAGTAAAATTTTGTATTATTCATTATATTTTTTTATGTAATAAAATTCTTTTAAGCGGTGGCCATAAAAAAATTATACGGAAAGTAAGAAAAAGATAGAGAACACAGTTACTTTTTTCAACTTTTTATGAAAATTAATCGTGATTGATCACTTTTATTAAATGGAACCTTAGAAATTGGGATTCTAATAATCTAATTTTTGCCATTTCAGATGAGTAATATAAGTAACAGGACGGGTGGTTTTGTGGTGCCATTGCCAATTAATGGAGAATCTGGTTTGGATATGGAGGAAAAGGAGTTTTTACCCAAACTCGGTGTATCGATTTCGAATCCGGGGGTGAAAATGGGTTCCATCGATTTGAATTCGGAACCAGAGGGGACAAGAACTAGTCTTGGTTTGGCTTTGATGGCGGAGCAAAATAATAATTCTGAGAGCATTATGAACAAGGCACATCAGCAAACTCAGAGGAAACCGAGGCGATGCTGGTCCCCGGAGTTACACCGGAGATTTGTTAACGCTCTTCAACAACTTGGAGGAGCGCAAGGTAAAAGTCGCACTACTAATCAAAAAATTCAAACTTTTGTTGAGATGTATTGGTTCTGTTTGTGTGATTTGAATAATTAATTAAGATCTAAACGTTGGAAATGTTTGCTTGGGAAAAGGGACTTTTTCTAAAAGACAAAAAAAAAAATGGTTTATGATTGTTTAGATTTGCGAAACAAGTTAAAAAACTTATTTTATAGTCTATTTGGGTGTACATGGATTGAATTATTTTAAATTAAGTGTCCGATCCATTTGAGTGAAAGAATTTTTTTTTGTTTATTTTTTACTTTGTATTTTAGTAAAAAATTAAGAAAAAAAAAAAAAGAGAAAAAAATAAAAATAATATACCAAATACAAATCGAATTGAAAAACAATTTTAAAGAACTTAACTTAAAGCAGTAATTGTTTTTAAAGAAATAATTAAAAATACTTTAGTACATTTAGGCCGTGTGGTTGTATCATCTGTCTATGCTTAGTTCGATTCATTTTAATTAAAAGTTTGTTCATTTCCAGTATAAATTTGCGTGGCTTGTTTTCATTTCATGTATTTAAATAACTGTCTTTCTTAAAAATAAACTTAACTCTGTAACATTTTTTTTAATTTAATAGCTGTATTACCGCCTCCTAATAATATGTGATCGGCTTAAAAACAAAAACTACCAATAATGCAGATCATTTACAAACCAAATAATTTTTAAATAGCTTAATTTCTTAAGCTCAATGACATTGAGATGGGTCTTCAAACTGCAAGAGATTATTCTCACTCAATTTTATGTGTGTGAATTTATCCTTTTTGTATGCCAGTTGCCACACCCAAACAGATAAGAGAACTAATGCAAGTGGAAGACCTTACCAACGATGAAATCAAAAGCCATTTGCAGGTATATAACAAACAAATATACTATATTTATTTCAGATTAAGGGTCGCACTTTATTCTTTTTAATATAACGTCTCAAAATAAGAATCTAGTACGTTTCTTTTCATATATTATCATTGTATAAAAAATGTATGTTCTTTATACACATGGCATGGTTAATTATAATCATCAAAGAGTTGTGTAAATGCAGAAATACAGACTCCATGTCCGAAAAGTTACACCTTTATCAGCTCCAATATCAGATATCTTCTGGTCGGGCACAATCCATTATTGTGCAGAAGTGTCAAAGCCAAACACTGCCCAATCTGGGTCCCCGGAGGGTCCACTCCAACACTTGAGCGGATCATCAGCTAATAAAGGGCTCTCCATCAGCGTGGAAGATCCAGATGAAGATATGAGTAGTCTCAAATCCATTACTGGAAATTAGTTTAAGGTCGTCGGCTTCACTGACCCGTGAATTTTGCCAAAGAGACTAAATTAGAGAGGGAGAGAATCAGACTGTGAAGTTCAATTAAAGTTGACAAAAACATAATTTACATTAACATAGTAAACAGAGAGTGGCCCCTATATAGAAGAGAGGCTAGCTATGGAAAGTTCGGTTAGTTTAATTTTCTTTTAGTGACTTTGAGGCATTTCTTTTTGGTATGAGGAAGTTAATATATGCAACACTACTCTATTATAGGATAAATAAATTAGGTCAAACCTTTACCATCTATGAACCATTTTTATGAAGTTCTGTTTGTTGTGTGTTTGTTTTTTTAACCTGGATCTCTCTTTTGAATTAGTTACATGTGGTTTACTAATGTAATTGGTTTTCTTAACTTCTTTGCATATATGATAAATCTCCCTGAAGCAAAAGCTTTAATTTGGGTTT
This sequence comes from Lonicera japonica, assembly GCA_021464415.1. Lineage (NCBI taxonomy): Eukaryota > Viridiplantae > Streptophyta > Magnoliopsida > Dipsacales > Caprifoliaceae > Lonicera > Lonicera japonica. The sequence goes on from CM038466.1 coordinate 14,443,663, forward strand.
GAACGAACTCCAATCTTTTCTTTTGAGTTCACAGATGGCTTTAGCATCCAGGTTTTGGGATCGGTACTGTCATACTAAAATATGGCTATCTTACATATTTCTAGGCAAACTAATTTTGCATATCTGCAGTGCACTTAATACTTAATTGTATAGAAGCTTTGTTGACATAACACAAATGGCCCTGGTGATAAGAAAAAATTCTACGCTGACTTTGACACGTGATATCTGCTTTTTGTAAGAAATATTCAAAATGAGAAAATGAAATGTGAAGATACTTAAGTGTAGCAAAAGAAGCAGATTCACAAAGGCGAGAAAAGTATTCAATGAGTTCAAAGTAATTTTTTCAGGAACCGTATGAGGTGGAAATCTTGTGTACTATTTTGAGATCACCACACCAAGGTCTTCAATTGTGCTTTGATAGAGCCATAGAGGTGCGAGGCATATTGATGTGGAAGCTGATTCCATGGTGCTGGAAGGGAGGATTGTTATTCCTTGGGCCATTATATATGAAGTGAGGCTGGATTTCATGCATGTTGATGCACACATAATAGGCAAAACAATGGAGCCGGTGACTGTCTAGCTAACTGTAACAAAAAAAAAAGTGACTTTCTAGCTGACTTAGGCTAAACAGACCAAACTAGTTTGTTATTTGTCGGAAACAATATGACTAGGCGGTTGAGAGGTGTGGTTAGGGTTGATCAGGATGGGCAATGGAATATGAGAGTTAAGAACTTAATTGCATTGTTGGACTTAAGTTTCTTGTTTTCAATAAAGTTTTTGGGTAGCTTTGGCTCCTACTTTTATATAATTCAAATTTGATTTATAACCGATGAATCTCTGAAAGAAGACAGGCTAAAAGAAGGAAAGGAGATTGCATAGTAGAATAGTTTCGAGTAAAATAGCTCGATTAGACTGCAGGCAAAAGGAATTCAATGTTGTGGGATGACTTTGATGGTTGGTAAATTTTCCATTGCGTCCTCCCGCTTGGAATATTGTTGCTGTGATTTCAGATATTTGGGTGCTTGCATGAAGAAGCGCCCTCTCTTTGTTGGCGGGTCGAAGACCGGCAAACCAAATTGCTAATTGGATTGCCAAATTTTGCCGTGCTTTTGGTAGTTGGAGTTAATAACTCCAGTAGCGTCTCTCCTCGTCCTGAGGCTTTAATGTCTTTTGACTGCTGTTATTTTGTAATTCGTGTTTGGTTGGTAGCGTATTTTACGTTGTTTATAATTAAAAAATGATTATTAAATTTGAAGTGTATTTGTTTATTGGGAATTTGGTTTTTTTTTTTTTGACAAGAAAAGAAAATTACAGTATATCATTAACGATTAATGAAATCTGCTATTTTGGGAATAAAGAACCCCAAATTTTCAAATTAGTAATGAAGAGAGCAAAGCAAGTTATTTTATGAGTTATAGCATTCCCAATCGGGGAGAGAAAATAAACACGAAACTATTCCCCTATTCTCAAACTTAAAAGATTCAACAATAGAACCAAACTCATTTAATAGTACCTCCTCTAAATTAATTAAATTAACCACCTTTTGAGTATTGCTATCAAACTCTACTGAAGAGAGGCATGAGAAGACGCTTCTATAACTGTATAAAGAATTGCTAAGGTCTCTGTAATTTCAATAGAAAAATGCCATAAAATCTTCTAGCTTTAGCTAACAAAATAGTCTCGACCCACCATTCCAATACCTCGAATTGCAACATCACTCAGAGCAACAATGTCCACATTGATATGACTCCATATGGCTGCCTTGATTTGCGCTTCATAACTTGATTTCTTTGTTTATCATTCAATCCGGCTTGTGTTTCTTCAACACTAACACTAGAGAGGAAGGCAGCCATTTTGACAGCTAAGAGCGATCCATCTAAATGAATAAATTCAAATTTCCATTAGTTCCTATTCCAGCACATGACGATAATCAATTTTAAGTAAACTCCCCCTTTGAATTTTCAAAACTACACAATAGCATTTCACATACTAGGAAAAACTACGTTCTCGATGCACTTATGTAAACTGGATTTCTTCCGAACCTCCACCGCCTTGAAACAATCAAAAAAAAACATGGTTCAAGTATTTAACTAAGGTCAATATAAAATAAGGGTTTTATACCTATTATTATTATTATTATTATTATTATTATTATTATTATTAATTTAATGATTCGTTAATTTGATCGTTGTATTAACCATATGTATTTTTTTAGTTCGTTCAAATTCCATAAATTTTAAAAATATCCAATTGAAATTTAAAGAATGACCTAAGATTTTTCTGTCATAAATAAATAATTAAGGGTACCTTTGTTTCGCTGTTTAAATTTAAATGCTGAATTTAAAGTCTAAAAATTGATTCTAAAGTCTTAAAATTGAATCCAAAAAATTTGTTTGTTTTATTTATGAATGTTATATTTGAGACATCTGAATGCTGAATAAATATTATTTGAACAAATTTACCTTTATCCATTTATTTTATACAAATAACTATATTTAAAAAGATAAGAGCAAAAGAGGTATTTTGCAACTTTTAAAAATTAAAGTTTTAGACTTAAGAGATAATATAATTTCATATATATATATATATATATATATATATATATATATATATATATATATATATATATATATATATATGAGGGAGCATAAAATTTGGTTAAGATAAATTAGGCCGGCCTAACCTATTTTGGAGCCATCATCCTAAGTTAAACCAATGGGCCGGGCATAAACAAAAGGAACAAGTAAATGATGCGCCAAGATACAAACGACTGAATGTGCCGAGACAGGCTAACCGAGGCCGAGATCAACAAGGAAAAGTGCACGTACCTTTGCACATGAAGAATGCATGAGAAGTGCATGAGGAAGATCATGCCAAATCGTATGGACCTGTACATAATCGTATAGATCTATACTGCTCCACTACCAGCGAACGAATTCAGAAGTTGTTAGTTGTGAATAAGGGGGTGAAGGCTGTAGTATTATCCAAGCTTTACTCTTTTTAGTCATTTTGCTATCAACCATAATGAGCAAGTGTAACCCTAATTCTGTATATATAAATAGAATAAGGAAGACTCATAGAAAGGGGTTGGTTGTTAACTATTTGGGTTATTCAATAGTAATTTGCTTACCTTAATTTGTTTAGAGAGAGAAAACTTGTAAAACAATTAATACATTGCCTTAAGAGCTCAATACAACAGCAACACACACAATCGAAGGAGAACTAGCGGATTAGCCTAAACGCAATCGGAGGAACCTACCGTACCCAAAAAATTCTATTGTTCTTACTTACCTTCTTTTCCACGTACACAAACTTATCTCTCGAATTATTTCAGTGGGTTGGGCCTAAAAATTTGCACCACTTATAATTATAATATTATATTATTTTTAACTTTATTTTTCTTGTTTTTTTTATAGTTTTTTTTTTTCATTTTTTGTAAGAGAATACTCGTAGGGACTTATTATTGGACATGAATGAAGATTACTCGATACCCCAAATTAAAAATTAAAACAAGATAGTTTTTGATAAACAGAACATGGATAAAAATTATAAACCCAACTCGAGCACAATACCCTCAAATCGAAGATAAAAGCTGACATGGTCTTTTATAAAGAGAACATAAATAAAGGGGGCTGATAAATGCACCCCCATTTTTTGTCACAAACACCCTTTACACCTTACACCCCCAAGTTTTTAAAAACTTATCACAAACACCCTCTTTTACCACCCTCCAAATGCACCCCCATTTTTTGTCACAAACACCCTTTACACCTTACACCCCCAAGTTTTTAAAAACTTATCACAAACACCCTCCTTTACCACCTTCCAATTAACAACCATAATTTTAATTAATTAAACTAATAAAGTTAAATTAAAATTGAACTAAACCCATAAAATAAAATAATAAGAAGAATAACAGGGGATTCAAACACACCATTTTTTTCCCTATTACCGTGCTTTGAAACACTCGCATCCCCACTGTTGTTCCCATCATCTCCGTCTCCACTGCCAGTCTCTGTCATTCTCCATCTCCACTGGTGGATCTCTTTCTCCATCTCTCCTTCGCCCCTACCCACTAAGCGCTACGCACACATTGCTGGCGACCCATCTCTGTACGAGTGTGAACACTCTCTCGTCCTTCATTGCTTCATCACCTACAAAACTACTCTGTCTGTGATAAAGCTCAAAGGTAGCCAATCCTCTTTCTGTCACTTCACATTTTTCTTTCTGTGAGGCGGCTCAAAGCATAACACCAAACTGTATGGGTTCGATTTTACCCCCAAATTTGGTGTCCTTGAAAGAGGAAAAAAATGAGAGAGTGGTTATGTCAGGATCTGGCTTGAACAGATCCTGAACCTAAAATAATAAAGCAGAGTAATGAAGGAATATAGAGAAATTGGGTGAAGAGATCTACAAGATAATTTAGAGAGAAGCAGCAGAATAAGAGAATGTAGAGAGAAAGAAAACAAAATTCTAGAGAGAGAATTTAAAATATATATTTTTCCACGCCTTAATAGAAATGGAGATGAATTTATAAATGATTGTTTAGACACGTACACATTTTTAGCGAGATTAAGATTGAAGATGTCTTGCAATATTTTCAAAAAATAAAATCTCGAGAGATGTTAAGTGTAATATGTAATTGTAATAAGTGTTTTTGTTAGATTGTGTGAGACTTATAAAATTAAGTTTGCATTAAGAAATTTGTTCTATTATTTTTTTAATTTTTTTTATAAAAAAATTGTGTCGAATTCAATTCAATTCCGAGCTCATAGGTGTTTCCGAGCTTGTGTATATAGCCTATTTTTTAGTAAATGTCAAACTTATTAAATGTATCAAGGTTGTGAAGCTTAGCTTCTTTCTTATAAACATCTTTCTTAATTAATTAAAGATAAAAAGTTTAACTTACTATGTTAAAATTATTAACGACGTTGAAATTTGTTATCAAAAGGCTGAGCTTTAATTAAATAGTTCATACAGAGCTTATAAACGTCAACTGAAGCGAAAAAATTCTTCAGACTAGATTCCGACAAAACGAAACAGCAATCAACACAACACATGAAAGAAAAGCATGCATTTGATAAAAAAAAGTCCATTACAAAACGATAAAAAAAAAAAAAAAAAAAGACTGGCATTCTCCAAAAATTCCTTCGGTGTCAAGAGCCTTAATGGTTCAACTTCGACAACTCTCATGACCTTCTCGAGTTGTTTATTAATTTTGTCAAAGCTCTCTTCAAAAAGGCCTCCTGCGCTTGAAAGAATCAAATTGTTCTTTCAACCGAAGAAATCGACCGGCAAGACGGTCATAGCTCTTCTTCAGTCGACGGTGTTTTCGTTTAAGGCGAGGAAAGGCCCTCAACATGTTGGCCACTTCTGTAGCGTCCACTCCTTCAGCGTATGGAGAAGCAGAAGCAAAATCGGAAACGGATTCATTGTTAAGACCTTCCATTGAAATCGAACTCTGAGGTCTAAACAGTGAAGAGTCCGATTTATATAGGATAGGAGTTACACAGGGGGTCAGAAAACCATGTGCAATGAATATCCTTGAAAAACGAGAGGACATTCACCATTTATTATTATATTCATTCCCAGAAACACCTTGGAAATATACCAACACTCCTCGCATTAGTTGCCCAGTGGCCATTAGAAAAAAGTCACGTGGCCAACTGGGGGCCATAATTACAATAGATCAATAAATCAAAGTATGATATAAATAAGGAGATATATACTCGGCAAAAAGGATTTATACTAAATACATAAAGAAAATCATACTTGAGGAATGTTTAATATTCAAACCGAGCTTAGAAACAAGCCGAGCTTAAAATTATAAATGGTATCGACCATGTTAAGCTTCTTTCTTTCTTATAAGCAACTTTCTTAATTAAAGATAAAAGTATAAGTTATGAAGCATGTTAAAATTATTAATGACGTTGAAATGTTTTTTCATTAGGCAGTGGTTTAATTAAATGGATCATTCAGAGCTTATATAACCCAACTGAATGGAATAAATTCTTCACGCAGCATTCCCCCAAAACGAAACAGCCATCAACACAACATTTATGAAAGAAAATCAATGCATTTCATAGAAAGGACATTACATTCCGCCGAGCTTATTATTAAAAGTGCTACGGATATTTCAAATTGTTACCTACCTGTATTAACAAGCCTGAATAACATTGTGCCGAGCTTATTATAGAAGTCTAAAAAAAATGTCAATCTTTTACCGAGTTGTATTTCCAAAGCAAAATTTTAGAGCTTACGAGTATTTCTAAGCTTTTTAAGAACCTTCTTGTGAAGTTAAAATGTTACAATTATTAGTGGAATCAACCATGTTAAGCTTCTTTCTTATTTATTATAGGCATCTTTCTTAATTAAAAATATCAATCTGAGCTTATATACCAATGCATTTGACAGAATAGCAGTCAACCCAACATATATGACAGAAGCAAAGCATTTAACAAAAAAAGTTCATTACAAAAACATAAAAAAAAATTACATGAAAGCCTAATCCAGTTTGATGGAAGGGTCATGAGCACCAGTATCCTCCAATTCACCCTCTCCGGCCTGTTCCCCATCACTAACCTTGCTATGAGCAGCCTAACCAACAGGGGATTGAACTTCCACCACCTCCCTGCCTTCAGCTTTTTGGCCGACCTTTGCAACCTCGACCGCAGGCCCCTCTACTGCAAACTGGAAGCCAGCAGGAATGATAATAGGAACCCTCAGCTCACTCATATGAGGCACCTGGGCAGCATCAAGCCCCCGGTCATACCCAGCCTGGTAAAAGCTTCGACTTTATTACTTTGACATCTGCAACACTTTCGTCAAAGCATAGATCATAGCCCATCTGCTTAGCATCAGCAATTTCCTGGTCCTTCTCCGCCTTGAGGTCAGAGTTTTCCTTCATAAGGCGCTCCAATTCCTCTTTCAGATGATGCTGATCTGACCTCAGAAAAGATGCCTCCGCCTGAGCACTCCCTAACTGCTGGTTCAAACTAGATATCAGCCCGTTGGCTGTGTCCAGCTCCTTCTTCTTTCCCTTCAGCTGTTCATTAAGGCGTTTCTTTTCTGCTTCCAGCTGCGTGAGGGCATCATTCTGGTTCCTACTCATGATAGCCCTCCTATCGTCTAACACCATCAACTTCTGGGCAGCCTGCTCATAGAAAGACAAACAAAATTACAAGACAAAAAAATAAGTTGCGAAATATAAGAGAAAGATAAAAGTTCGGATACTAACTTTCAACATATCCTGCAGAGCTTCATTCCTGAGTTGAACAGTCGGGATGTCTTTGAGCTCGCAAATATCATCAGCCATTGTGATACCATACATGATGGTGGCTGCAACGGAGGGAGAGCGATATATGGAATCAGATTTCAGCAACTCACGGCCCTGGTAGCAAAACACAGGACGCCAACTACGGTCAGGCTCTTCCTCTACCTGTTCGGATACCTGACCTTCAAGCATTTGGGGCTGACCTCTTTCTGTTGGGAAGTCGGCGGCCTCCATTCGCTGACCAGTAGACGGAGAGGCTGGTGGGGTAGTGACCACAGTTATGTAGCCATACCGAGGTCTCTTCTGAGGAGAAGACGCAGCAACTTGCCCCGCGTTGGCGTCATCTTATAAAGCTTGGCTCAAGTTCCTTCTCTTTGGGGCCATCTCCAAAGGATCTTCAATAGCTCCGTAACTAGTGGCTTCGATGTTCTCGTAAAGCTGGACTAGGTCAAGGTCGGTTAAAGTGTCCGAGCTGCTTATACTTTGCTCGACAGCTTTTATTTTTCCCTTATCTTGAAAAAGGGCCGATGTGCTAGGTCGACCAAAATCAGCAACGAGCCCAGTTAGAGTGACACCCGCTCTCTCAACAAGGCCCTCCCTGATCGCAATCCCTGTAGGAATGATAGGCCGGGATTGTGGGGGGACTTTAACCTTTTGCATATCCTCAAGTTTGCTCGGCCTTCTTGTGTTGCCAACCCAATCCGGCTGATTGCGTCTCTCCGATAAAAAATCGGTGTCCCAGGGGGTATAACCGAGCAAGTTGTGGGCAGCTCGGGGGTGATCAATAACGCGAGTCCCCCGTGGACCGTTGAAATTTATTACGGGATTGATGGAGTCCCAATAATCACCTTAGGGCTCGAACGAGTGGGCTTGACTGCAAAACAAACACGAGATTTGTATAAAAATCCAACATAGAATAAAACACGAAATGGATGACAAAATAAACCTAAAAATCCTACCAACACATTGATGTATATATCTTTTTATCTTATGTATATTCCCATCATCCCAAGCACCGTCGACCACTACCAAGCCCTCGTCATATCCTTTTTCAGACTTCGTTAAACCCTTCACCAAATCGGGAGCCTTAACCCGAGCTCGAAAGTAATTGCGAGAATGATCGCCGGGATTGTTACAGAGGGAATAGCACCAGAAAATTTCCCTTCACGTTAGATTCACCCCCAACAATCTGTTCAGGGCAGCACAACCTAAGACTACTCTAACTCCATTGGGACTTAGTTGACATAGTGCCATGTTGCATCGTCTCAACACGTCACACAACAGGGGGTCCAAGGGCAGTTTCAATCCCGCCTGTTCAAATATGACAGTATATATGCCAATCTCCCCATCTCTTGGTAAAAGAGTGGGCTCCTCGTTTACTTCTGGAAGCCTCACCGTACACCCATCGGGGATAAATCGCTGAGAGAATACAGCAAGTTCTTCGTCCCCCCTAACTAAATACCTTTTTAGACTCATCTATTCTATCTAAACCCTAACCCTCTGAAAGAAAATTTAAACGACGATACTAAACTGAGGGATAGGGAAGACTTACAGTAAGAGAAAAACTTCGAAGAATGAAAATCGCGATTTCAGATCGTAAGTATAGTTCGTCGCTTGTATAGAGAAATGAGAGAAAAAAATTACAGAGGAAGAGTTTGTGATTTTGAAAAATGAGAAGGAAAAGTAAGTTGGATAGTTTCTGTCCAACACGGCGTACATCCCCCCTATACTCGCGCGTAATGATCAAATTGCATTTAATATGGGTCATTTCAATACTGTCGACAGCTTTGTCTAAGTACGAGCCAGCCGCGAGGTGCCACGTGGTGCGCTGACCCGGTTTCCAATTTAATTCCCTTCATTACCAAATGAAATATTACTCCGAGCTTAGTGAGCACAACATGCAGGAATTACACCGAGCTTATTGAGCTTAACAAAAGTTGGACCTCTAACTACTATAAATTGATAACCCAAACTTATTGAACACGATATGCAGTTCAATTACTAGCAAATAAGATTCCGAGCTTACTGAAAACGCTTTTACGTCTACATCTACGTGACTAATACGAATTCGAGCTTTGTGAACATGATATGGATTTCCTAGCTTGGTATCAGCGCACATGGTACTTTAATAACTTCCCACCTTGGAAGACCATTTGTTCATAAAAAAGTACATTGGTGATAACTCATCACAATAATTACACATGAAACTTTAATAACATCTGAGTTTGGTACACCATTTGGAATTTTAACCACACGATTGCCCTTGTGGAACTTTAATTTTATCCGACCTTATTACATGATAGTTACATCTTATTAAACTTATTAAACGTATCAAGGTTTTGTGTAAACATAAAAAGTTTTAAGTTATGAAACACGATAAATTTATTACTGACGTTGAAATTTGTTATCAACAGGATGAGTTTTAATTAAATAGATCACACCGAGCTTAATTTAGTCACATGTAGCAAATCAATCTTCACACAACATTCCGACAAAACGAAATAGAAATCAACATAACATATATGAAAGAAAAGCATGCATTTGATAAAAATGTCCATTACAAAAAGAGAAAAAGAAAAGAAAAAAAAAAGAAAGGCTTTCTTCAAAAATTCCTTCGGTGTGGAGCCTTAATCGTTGAACTTCGACGACCCTCATGACCTTCTCGAGTTGTTTATTAATTTTGTCAAAGCTCTCTTCAAGAAGGCCTCCTACGCTTGAAAGAAGCAAATCGTTCTTTCAAACGAAAAAACCGACCGGCAAGACGGTCATAGCTCTTCTTCAGTCGACGGTGTTTACGTCTAAGGTGAATAAAGGCCCTCAACATGTTGGCCACTTCTGTAGCGTCTATTCCTCTAGCGTATGGAGAAGCAGAATCGGAAACGGATTCATTGTTAGGATCTGCCATTGAAATGGAACTCTGAGGTCTAAATAGTGAAGAGTCTGATTTATATAGGATAGGAGTTACACAGGGGGCAGAAAACCCTGTGCAATGAATATCCTTGAAAAACGAGAGGACATTCACCATTTATTATTATATTCATTTCCAGAAACACCTTGGGAATATGCACACTCCTTGCATTAGTTGCCCAGTGGCCATTGGAAAAAAGCCATGTGGCCAACTGAGGTGCATAATTAAAATAGATCAGTAGATCAAAGTATGACATGACATAAATAAAGAGAGACATATACTCAGGAATAAGGATTTATACTACATAGGTAAAGAAATTCAAACTAGGCAAAAGGAATTTTATTACAACATTTCATTAAGTCGATTACGAATCTTATTACGAAGCCTGTAATAATTCAGAAATGTTTCATACTCTTACCGACCATGTTAAGATAAATGTTATTACTACAAGCCAAGCTATAATTTGTGGTCACTCTGAGCTGAAGCGAATAAATTTTTGACACTACATCCCGACAAACCGAAAATAAATCAACACACATTTATGAACGAAAAGCAAAGCATTTGAAAAAAAAAACTCGATAACATAAGATTCCGAGCATATTATGAAGATATGAAAAGTACAATAATACTTCAAAATGTAACCGAGCTTATTAAGTTATCCGAACTTGTAAATATTTCTCTTGAACCTAAAATTATTAACGGTAGCGACCGTGTCAAGCTTATTTCTTTCTTATTAGCATCTCAAAATTGTTATTGAAGTTAAAATATTTTTTCATCGGACCGAGCTTCAACTAAAGGTTAATTACATTGCAGTAGAGAAATATTGCATACTGTTCTCGAGCTGTATTGTGAAGCGAGTAATACTGAATTGAATAAAAGTTTTAAAGAGCTTACAAACATATCCGAGTTTATAAACCAATCAGAAACGCAATCCACATAAAAAGATATAAAAAATAGTTGAAATCCTAATCCAGTGGGATGGAAGCGTCATGAGCACCAGTATCCTCCAATTCACCCTCTCCAGCCTATTGCCCATCACCAACCCTGCTATGAGCAGCCTGACCAACAGGGGATTCAACTTCCACCACCTCCCTGCCTTGAGCTTCTTAGCCGACCTCAGCTGCCTCGACAGCATACTGGAAGCCAGCAGGAATGAGAACAGGAACCCTCAGATCGCTCATAGGAGGCACCTAGGCAGCATCAAGCCCTCGGTCATACCCAGCCTGGTAGAGCTTCGACTTTATTGCCTTGACCTCGGCAACACTTTCGTCGAAGCATAGATCATATCCCCTCTGCTCGGGATCAACAATTTCCTGTTCTTTCTTCGCCTTGAGGTCAGAGTTCTCCTTCGTCAGGCACTCTACTTCCTCTTTCAGACGCTGCTGATCCGACCTCAGAAAAGACGCTTCCCCCTGAGCACTCCCCACCTACCGGTTCAAACTAGATATCAGGCCGTTGGCGGTGTCTAGCTCCTTCTTCTTTCCCTTCAGCTGTTCATTCAGGCGTTTCTTTTCTACTTCCAGCTGCGTGAGGGCCTCATTCTGGTTCCTACTCAACATAACCCTCCTATCGTCTAACATCATGAACTTCTGGGCAACCTACTCAGAGAGAAAGAAGCAAAATTACAAGGCAACAAAACAAATTGAGAAATATAAGAGAAATATATAAGCTCGGATACTGACCTTCAACATATCCCGCAGAGCTTCATTCCTGAGTTGAACAGTGGGGATGTCTTTTAACTCGCAAATATCATCAGCCTTTGTGATACCATACATGATGGTGGCTGCAACAAAGAGGGAGCGATATATGGAATCAGACTCTAGCAGCTCACGTCCTTGGTAGCAAAACACAGGACGCCAGCTACGATCAGGCTCTTCCTCTACCTGTTCGGCTCCCTGACCTTCAACCCTTTAGGGCTGATCTTTTTCAGTTGGGAAGTCGGAGGCTTCCACTCTATCACCAGCTGGGGGTAAGGATGGTGGGGTAGTCACCACAGCTCTGTAGCCATAGCGAGTCCTCTTCTGAGGAGAGGACGCAGCAACTTGCACAGCGTTGGCGTCATCCTGCAAAGCTTGGCTCAAGTTCCTTCTCTTTGGTGCCATCTTCTCAGGATCTTCGATAGCTCGGTAACTACTGGCTTCTATGTCCTTGCAAAGCTGGACTAGCTCAAGGTCGGTTGAAGTGTCCGAGCTTCCTACACTTTGCTCGATTACTTTCCTTTTCCCCTTAATTTGAAAAGGCGCCGACGTGCTAGGTCCCCACAAATCAGCAACCAGTCCAGTTAGAGTGACACCCGCTCTCTCAACAGGGCCCTCCTTGATTACAATCTTTTTAGGAATGATAGGCCGGGATTGCGGGCGGACTTTAACCTTCTGCCTATCTTCAAGTTTGCTCGGCCTTTTGGTGTTGCCAACCCAATCCGACTGACCGAGTCTCTCAAACAAAAAATCGGTGTCCTAGGGGGTGTAACCGAGTAAGTTGTGAGCAGCTCGGGGGTGATCAATTGGACGAATCCCCCTTGGACCGTTGAAATTTATCATGGGATTGATGGAGTCCCAATCAATCAACTTAGAGCTCGGACGAGCGGGCTTGACTGCAAAACAAAACACATTTGTATAAAAATCCAATATATAATATAACAGTAAATGGATGACAAAAATACACCTAAAAATCCTACAAACATGATGATTTATATATCTTTTTATCTTATGTATATTCCCATCGTCCCAAGCACCGCCGACCACTACAATGCCCTCGTCATAGCATTTTTCAGACTTCGTCAAACACTTCACCAAATCGGGAGACCTAACCGAGTTCGAAAGCAATAGCGAGACTGAACGCCAGGACTGTTACAGAGGGAATAGCACCAAAAAATCTCCCTCCACGTTAGATTCACCCCTAACAATCTATTTAGCGCCGCACAACCTAACACTATTCTAACACCATTGGGACTCAGTTGACACAGCGCCATGTTGTATCGTCTCAACACGTCACACAACAAGGGGTCCAAGGGCAGTTTCAATCCCGCCTGTTCAAATAGGACAGTATATATGCCAATCTCCCCATTTCTTGAAAGAATAATGGGCTCCTCGTTTGCTTCAGGAAGCCTAACCGTACACCCATCGGGGATAAATCGCTGAGAGAAGACAGCAAGTTCTTCGTCCCCCCTAACTAAATACCTTCTTAGACTCATTTAGTCTATCTAAACCCTAAGCCTCTGAAAGAAAATTTAAACAACGATACTAGAGTGAGGGATAGGGAAGACTTACAGTGAGAGAAAAACTTCAAAGAATGAAAATCGCAATTTCAGATCGTAAGTATAGTTCGTCGCTCGTACAGAGAAAGGAGGGGATAAAATTACAGAGGAAGAGTTTGTGATTTTAAAAAAATGAGAAGTGGGTAAATTGGACAGTTTTTGTCCAACACGGCGTGCTTCCCCTCTATAATCGTGCCTAATGATAAAATTGCATTTAAAATGGGTCATTTCAATGCAGTCGATAGCTTTTCAAAGTACAAGTCAGCCGCGAGCCGCCACGTGGCCCCCAAGCCCAGTCTGCAATTAAATCAATCCGACCTCCATGTATTGCCGATGTGAAGTGCCGAGTAAACACGATATGTGCTGAATGAAATTACTCTCCAAGCTTAGTTAGCGGTAACTTCATAGGAAAAAAAAATTCGAGCTTAGTTAACACAATATGGGCTACAATTACTTGGCAAACATGATTCCGACCTTATAGAAATTGTTTTGGACTTGGCTTGGTACCACCGCACAAAACTTTAATAACTTCCGAGCTTGGTACCAACTCCACATTGACCCTGTGGACATCAACTTTAATATGTGCCGAGCTTGATACCCCAAATATTGACCGTAGGGAACTTTAAACTTTTGATCTTGGTACACCATTTTCTCATAAGAAAGTGCATATGAGATAACTCATCACAATAATTACACGTGGAACTTTAATAACATCTAAGCTTGGTACACCATATGGAACTTAAATAACATCTGAGCTTGGTACACCATATGGAACTTTAACAACAAATGGATTTTAATTACGTCTGAGCTTGCTACCGACTACTCATTGACAGTATTTAACTCAACTTTAATATCTTCCGAGCTTGATACCCACACACCTGAATTTTCAATTACTTCCGAGCTTGGTAGACTGGCCAAGTTGTTCATTAGTTTCACAAAAAGTTACATGATAGTTGCTTCTTTACAAAAAATTGCATCGGAGATACATCATCACAATAATTACACACGAGTTAGAGATTTACAAAAAATTACACGAGATTTGCTTCATCATGTGAATTACATGAGGGTTAAGATTGACAAAAAATTATATGTGAGATGCACAAATTCACAAAAGATTGTCCAATCATAATCCTTTATTTATGATTGGACAGTCTTTTGCTTGTACCCCTAATTACCCATTTCTTTATACAATATGAGTCTATTAGCAAAAGTTTCTTCCCAAGCGGCCGCCTCTTCTGTTCGAAGCCTATTCCACATGCTCGCAACAGGTGGGAGCGGTGAATCATCCTTCAAATGAACTTTAACAAAATGATATCCATGTACAAGTGCTATTGCTAGGACACGAATATCGCTTCCCTCCCGCGGGCCCTCATCGTGCGGAAAAAAGGTCAGACTTTGTAATGCTGAAAACATCACGACGACACAATTATAAGCCGACGCAGTAAGGAAACCTATATCGGGCATCACCATCTAGTGCTTGTCGTCTTTGCATATGGGTTTAAAAAATTCTAGTATATATCGATTATCATTGTAAAACCAATCTCCCCACACGCTGTCATACATATGCTTGTACCTTTTTAAGTCCGTAATCAAATCATTTCTTACTAGCAACCGACCCTTTTCATCCTCCGACCATCCCATGTGTTCACTGATGGCTCGAAAACCACAATGTCCATCACCTTTAACATTTTCTATATCTGCGATAAATGGATGCATGATTTTGGGGATGAATTGGAGATAACGTTCGAAAAAAGTTTGGCTAAAATCGGCCTTCCCTTTTTTCTTCTTCTTTATAACAACTTGCCTCAATTTATTAGTTTAGGATGATTGTGTAATGACTAATCGTGCCTCTTCTTTGGTCTTCGCATACTCAAACCCTGATGGATTCTATTTTGTTGATGATTCATGTTTCATTTCCTTTCGGGACAATTTTCTCTTACTCCCTTGTGGTCTACCCTTTGGAATGACGGGGATTGGCTTTTTGAGTGACGTCAAATATGGCATAGCGAGGAGTTTTAATTTTATCAAAATTGCCTTCTTCTCATCTGGCGTCGATTGATCATACAACTTCTTCAACAAATAAATCTCGGCCGTTTTAAAAAGATCTTCTTTAACAAATCCATCCTCCTTTTTTTTTGGTACGATTGTCAACCTTTGCCAATGATCATCAACTGTATTCAATGGTATGGGCCGATTTGCACGACGATATAACACCAACTCGTGTGCACATAGTAAACCATAAACCGTACGAAGCACGTGATCGCACGACGATGGATCTATACCAATATCATTCGATCTAACATCCTTATCCTTTATCAAGTCTAAAGCAAAAAGTGATATATTTTTCCTAAGTTATTTCAATAAAAAATTACAGTGTCTTTCTTTTATCGCACCAAGGCTTCTCTCGAAAACGGTTTTAACTTCATTAATTTGTAAACACAACATATTGGCCATCCCCGCAAAAACAGTTGAGAAATTTCCCTCACCCGACTCAAGGTGCCTTTTCAACTTGCCGTGCGACCCTTCGGCTCTATTCATCGTCCTATTTTCACGATGTTTTATCTCATTCGTCCACGCTAACACAAAAAACTCTCTTTGTTGAAACCAATTGTCCGACAAGTACTCTATGGCCTTTGAAAACTCCTTCCAGTCTTTCTTGAATTCTTCCCACCTTAGAAAGAAGTCTTTTTTCGACGATGTCATCATAATACTACTCCAACCTTGAATGAATGAATTCCAAACAGCACCCGATTGAAATAAAGGTTTACATCTTTGTTCTACATTTTTCGAAATATGGAATGAGCACAACATGCGACGGGCATCCGAAAAAACATTACCGATGGCACTAATGCAAGCGGACTCCTTATTCGTTACGAAGACGCTTGGAAGTTCATGGGGCTCGAACAACCTTTTTAACATTAAAAGAGCCCAATGATAATTATCCTCATTCTCCTTATACATAAAACAGTGGGCAATAAAGAACGTTCTGTTTATCGATGTAAGTCCTACCATAGCAAATAAGGGCATTTTGTACTTGTTTGTTTTATAAGTGCAATCAACTATAATCACGGAGAAAAATTGCTTCGCCAACAAAATATAATTGGGTTTAGCCCAAAAGAGGTTCAAAACCTCTTCAGTAGTTTCATCACATCTGTGCCAATAAACATAATGATTATCCACTAGAATTTTCATCAATTGTTGAATGGCACTCCTTCCCTCTATAGCATGCAATCTCATCTTCGCCTTCGCATTGTAAATAGTCCTTGTCGTGGAAGCATTCGCCTCATCACGACCTTTAATTCCACAAAGAACCTCTTTCGGTTTTACTCCAGCAATTGTCATTTCACTAAGAATTTTCTTTTCATGTTTGTTCAATCTTCCCCATATGGATGCCCCACTAAAGTTTTTGGTAACTCATGATTATGAACTCCACATTTCACATGTACCTTCCATCGATCCCCACCAAGATTCAAACCACGAATTAAAAATGGGCAATTACATTTTCTTGTAGCATTATCTCTCTTCGGTTCATGTTTTTTTCCCTTTTTGCGATTATTACGATATTTGCCTCCTCTTTCATAACCCAAAAATAGCCTTGGCCTCCTTTTACCAGTACCGTGGTCCGACTTTTGGGTCATGATTATAGTGTTGATCATCTTTCCTTTACTTTGACACCAATCTACTAGAGCATGGCGAGATTCAAATATCTATCGAAACCAAAATTGAATAAATTAGTGATTTTAAATTTTATAGGAAAATAAGTACAGTAAAATTGTAAGTTAAGTACTCATTATACTTACTTTTTCTGTTATAAACACATGAGCCACGTCAATAGATTTTGTTGGGTTATAGTCGTTCTCCATAGAATCTAAGATATTAAAACTATTAGACACACTAACATTAAATGATTGGTCACCACAACTTGGATTATTAGGCTCTCCATCAATTAGAACCAACCCTTCGTGGCCATCCAAATTAAGGTCATCACATTTCATTTGGATTTGAGAATGAGGCTCTATTTTCATAGCTTGTTCATCAACATCAGGATAAAGAACTTTACTAGTTGCTTCTAATTGAATTGCGGTGAAATCTATTTCTTCAAGAAGAGAAATATCGTTCCAAATATAAGAATCAAGGCAATTTGGGTCCTACAATATTTTAATTATATAAGTAAGAAATTATTCTAAAAATACCAATACAGAGCTCTAATTACATCACTCAGCCAATGTGGGGTGAGTGATGTGCATATCACTCGGCTAATGTGGGGAGAGCAACTGATGGGTTTAAAACCCCTAGCTCTGTTTTACCTCTGTTTTTTTGGACAAACTTTTTCATTATGATTTTACAACATTCATCGAATGAAAAATTAAAATGCACAAATATAAAATAACACTGAAACAAATATACCTCTTTTGATCTATCTTTATCATTTAGGTCACCAAATATAACACCATATTTATCTTTCTCTTCTACTTCACCACCATCTTTGAGCTTCTTCAAGACTTCCATTTCTATATTATTAAACTCATTAACTATGATTTTTTATGCTTAATCACTCAAACTAATATTGTTAGTATTTGATTTCTTGTTCAAAATGAGATTTTTGGTGGGTGAAGATGGAACCTCTGACTGAAACACGTGGTTACTCGGGAGTGGGAATTGTGATGGGTGGTGGCTGTTTTTTTTTTATTTAAGTTAATTACATTATTAGTTAATAGTTAATAGTTAATAGTAGATATTTATATTATAAAAGTTAAATAAGAGGGTGGTAGGAATAAATTTTAGTTTAATATTAATAAAAATTTTAAAAAATATTTATAATAAAAAATGAGGGTACATTTATCAGCTCCTAAATAAAAGTTATAAACCCAAGTCCAACCCGTTGCCATTCCCATGAAGCACGGCAACAAAAGAAAAGGAAGGAATGAGAAGGCCTAATTGCAATGAATCCCAAATTTCACTGAAATGACTACGCAACACAGAGTGCAAGGCTGATTACTCTGTCTCTCCTTAGCTTAGCTTAGCTTAGCTTTTTAAAAGGAGCCGATCTTCTTCCCCTTTTCTTTTCTTCTTCGCTTTTCCCTCTGCTTGTGACTCTCCACTCAGTTGCCCGCCACTCAGGTACTCTGTTTCTTAGGTCCCCTTTTAATTCTTTCTTTCGACTTGACTGAGGCTCTTATTATATATAGTTTCTTACTTTTTGAGTTTTAGGGTTACATTTTTTCTTTTAATTACTATATGTATGTATGTGATTGGGCGGTACTGAGGTAATAGTAATAGGATATTTAGGTACCAGGAGGAATTAGCATATATAAAACAACACTTCCCATGGAAAAATCTCGGCTTGAGCTTCCCTGTTAAACTTGCTTGACGTTTTCGTCAAAAGAAAAAACCTAAAAGGTTAGTAGAGATGCATGGACACTGGAATTATTTTTCGAAGTGCTTGTTTGATTAGTTCCTGCAATCCTAAATTTGTAAATTCACACTAGGAGCCTCCTATTAAGAGGTTGAATCATAAGTTAAACGAGTCTCAAACTTTCCATGTGAAATTATCATTTTAAATTTCACGAATGAACAAAATCTTGAACTAAACGAATTTTTAGTGCCAATCAGAAGAAAAGGAAATGGGTTGCAAATATTTGCCTAAATAATTTCCATGTAGTTAGTTCTTTCTTCCTCGCTGAATACACAAAGGGAATATGCTGAATTATTTTTAGATTTCAATTATTTGAAGCAATTATCAAACATGCACATAGCTAGAAATCATTTAGTAAAATACGGATAGTGAGGTATTTTAGATATCTTATAAATACAACGAGTTACCGAGACTAAAGCCAATCATAAAAATAAAAAAATGTGAAAATACCAAAATCCTTTCACTAATCAGCAGGGCTGCTCGTATTACCCAGGAAATTGGGTAGTAATAGCCAAAACTAACACCATTTGATAGGAGAATTCCAACAAACCTGAGTACTGAACTATAGTGGGATCGATATCACCAAGAACACTAGTTCTGTCATTGCAATCTTTTCCCTCCTGCTACTGCCTGCCAATATACCCATGTACACAGAAAGTTTGCTTTAATGCAGGCTACACAATTCTCAATTTCTAATAGAATTTTGTAGAAATGATCCAGTTAAAAGTTCTTTGTCTTAAGATGAAATAAGAAATTCTACTCTTTTTTTGCACAATTGCTGCCAGTAACATGATCAAACCTTGAATTTTGGGGTTCCGTTTGCCTAACATGTCATAGAATTTGTAGCTTTTCAGTTGAGTGATTGCCGGGCAATGCTTCAATTGCTGTCTGTTTTTGTTATGGTCTAACTAACATTATGTATCTCTGCATGATGTGTGTATGGTTTTATTTTTCTATATTTGTTCATGTACTGCCCTGTTTAGGAACCATTTTACTCGTTATAATATTACTCACCATTGTTTTGTCTCTTACAGGAAGAATGAGGGAAATTGTGACTATACAAGTTGGAAGTTACGCAAACTTCATTGGTTCTCATTTCTGGAACTTCCAGGTACAGTTTCCTAAACCATACATACTCAAATATCTACATGTGTAGCCTTTAGGAGGATGGTGTTTGGGTAAGTTAAACTAATCTTTGTTAATTTTTTTGTTGTTGAACTCATTTGAACTTGAATTATTGTAAGTTTAGGCATACGCTTCAGATTGTGTACTGTAATCATCGATTAATGTAATATTTCTACTGCAAATCTTTAATATGTTATCCTTACTGCTGTAGGATGAATTGCTTGGATTGGCTGAAGATCCTGAGGCTGATCTAGTCTTCAAGAATCATTTTTGTGATTTGGACGTGCTTTATCGTCCTGGTGAAACACTGAAGGTACAACCTTTTGACATCAAACTTTTTCTATGTAAAGTACTAACTTGTAGGTTCTTGGTGTTTTTACATGTAAAACTTCTAATGATATCCTTGGGGTAAGGTATTCCTCTCTGCTGGTATATGTCATATATGATGATGTCTCCTTTTTTTTTTTTTTGCTTTTCTTCTAGTGTTATTGTATGGATGATATTGTAAATACTTCTTAATGATGTGCAGGGCATTCATACATACACCCCTCGCTTGGTTTCAATTGATTTTCAAGGTACTTGGCCTTTAAATTAACATTGTGTAAAGAAGGCAAATGCCATTTGATGTATAGATGTTAACATATTGATCAGTACAGTTATGACATAACATCTACCCCTTGCCTGGCTTCCAAAATCAATTATTTCAGTACTTCTGAAAAAAATGTTAAATATATTCTTGTAATCTCTTCCAGTGAGTTGAAAACCTTCTTGGATATCTTGCCTTTTTATCTACACTAACTCTGTTATGGCAAATATTGATTTTGCTTTTTGTATGAAAGTTTTCCAGTTTATGTTGTTAATGTTATAGGCTCCCTTGGATCCACAAGTTCACAAGGTACATTGTATAACGAGACTCCATCACGACCATCAGATGTTCTCACATGGTACTACTTTGCTATCGAGTCTCGTACATTTTTTATCTTAGTTCTTATGTTGGATGTGGGTCCATAATCTGAATTATGGTCATACTTTGAAGAGTAGTTTTATCTGAGGGGTGTTGTATTCAGTATTCACCGAATTGTTATGACCCGTAAACATGACATCTTTGATATTTCTTCTGTTGCTATAAATTAAATAGACTGATTAAATAGTGGATTTCTAATTTCTCCATTTGCCATTATCTAGTTGTTCTATCTTTTCATATAAATTACATTGAGAAATAATTTTCCTATATAATGAACATTTGTGTTTACTCGCCCTTAATTTATGATTAGTTTTTTCAACTGGCAAAGGGAAACATATTTTCTAAACTATTTTTAAAAATGATAGGCCTGAAAAAAAAATAACAGGGCTAACAAAGTTAAAGTAGACTAAATAAGTGACCTGTGTTGCATTTTGGTGAGTAAATTAAATGAGTAAGTGAACTGTTATATTTATAACAATTATTTTACTGCTTCGTCTGATGTAGCATTTATATGAATTAAATGTGTCCAGATCAAATGTGCAGGACTGGTAACATTTCCACCCATGCATCTGAACCTCAAAAGAAGAATTTGTTCTTGCGAAGTTTGTACACAGAAGAGCAGGATAAATTATGTTCGACAAGCGGTCAAAATGAACCTCAGAGTGAAATTAAGGATAATGATTTAGTTGAATGTCTTGAAAATGGTGTCCAATATTGGACTGATTTTTCTAAGGTTCATTATCACCCCCAAAGTTTATATGAAATAAATGGATTATGGAGAGATGTTCAAGAATTCGACAATTATGGAATTGGAAAGGATGCCTTCTCTGAGGGTCTTCGAGGGGAAGAAATCAATGAGAGGCTTCGTTTCTTCATAGAAGAGTGTGACCATATTCAGGTAAATTCATACAATTGGAATATCTCAACCTTAATCTTTTAATTTCTATAGAATGTTATTATTAACTTGAATGCATTTCCTTTTCCTTTAATGGCAGGGAATTCAATTTATGGTTGATAACTCTGGAGGGTTTCCTGGTGTAGCCGCAGAGTTTTTGGAGAATATTGCGGATGAATACACTAACATTCCAGTGTTGCTTTATGCTGTACAGGCTCCTGGCTCATACATGAACCTCAGGAGCCGTAAACAGACAATCTCCCATAATCTTAACGAGGCAGTCTCATTTTCAAGACTATCATCCTTTTGTAAATTGATCGTTCCTGTTGGTTTACCCTCCCTGAGTAGAAGTAAGCAATAGTAATTTTATAAAGGAAAAAAAAAATCTTTGATCATTTCTTTTGTCATCTCTTTTGATTTTACCATATTGATATGTTTGACATAAATTTGAGATGGATGGGTTTTCTGTAATTGTGAATGTGAAGTTTCGAGATTTCTACATGTACAAGATGACAAGCCTTACCACTCAAGTGCAGTTTATGCATCTGCCTTACACTCTATTAGCCTTCCTTTCCGAATGAAACAACTGGGACCCACTAGTGAATCAAGCTATGAATGTGGGGCTACGGATCTATATGAGGCTGTACAAATGTTAGCAGGCCAAGCTCGGCAGAATATGGTTTCTATTCTTGATGTTGCTATGCCAGCACCTTCTTTGAGCAGTATGTATTATGTAATAGTCCGGCTTTTCACTTAATGACTCCTTTATAAACATTGTGTATTTTCCAAGTTGTTGATTCTTATAGATGCAGGGGAATTGGGAGAGCAATCTTTGCTAGGTCAGTTGCAACCAGTGACCCCAGAAACAGCAGAAGATGTTGAAGACTCGCAGGCAGTGGAATATATGACTCTTCATGGTGTCCTTGGATCTGGTACTGTTATGACATTTTTTTATATATTATGTTATTTTAGTATATATTCGCATTTGATTCTTGATTAAACTTCTCCATCTGTATTACTTGCTTAAAATTGCAAGTCTTTCAATTAATGTTCTTTTCTTCATTTTTTGGGCCCTTTGAAAAAGCAGGAGGTCAACAGGCAACAATTTCTGAAGCAAAAGACATAATACAAGCTGCTTACGAACGAGCAAGAACAAGGCCAAAGTTCTCTCATCTGTCTACTGCTCGTTCTCGTCTTCCAATACCTTTGCCTTTTCCCTCTTTCTTCAGCAATCTTGTGGGCCAACGTGGTGAGATATTAAGCACCCCGATATCAGAGGGTTCATCATCAAGGGGTTCACTCGACGTCCACTCCATTCCCATAGCAGCAAGACTACGTTCTAGCACTGCGGTCTTGCCATTCTTGGAGAAGAGGTTGGCAAATCTACGAAGATTTGGGCTTGAACGAGGAGCCCTTGGTGCTGACTTACTTAGAACATGGGGATTTGATAAAAACGAAGTGGAAGATATTGGGGAGACGCTTGCTAAGATGGTTAATACGCTTGATCCTCGCTCTGAATGTTCGTCTGATTCTGATTAGTTTTGGTGGTGAAATTTTTACGCTAGAAGAAGCAAAGTGAGACGAGAGAAACCACTCTGAGACATATATTTCTTCCTTTTGGATGATTCCCCATGCATTCTCTCAAATTTCAAGTGTTGAACATTTATGGTTCCCGCTCCAAAAAGATGTACAATAATTTTTATTTGCTTCAGAGTTTTGTGATTTTGAATAATCTATTCTAGTCTTGTATTTGAAATATTAAGTTTTGAAAGATCCGCATGCAATCTCTGGGAACTTTTAAGAGTTTGCATTCAAGTGGGCAGTTTTGGATAAATTACTTATGTGAGAAAAAACAGCTGTTGTTCCGCAGAAGAAATTGAGACTACTATGTGGGAGGATGATATGTTGTGATTAGGCAAACATTGAAATTGAAATAAACTAGTTGAAATGTAAACCTATGTCCAGCAGCAATTAAAATTAAGGTTCGAATGGTAATTGAATCTTCTATTACTCTCTCAAATTTACTCATCTAGATGCATAAAAATACATAGAATTCAGTGTACTGCCCCCTGTTATTTGGTCACATATATATATATATATAGAGAGAGAGAGAGAGAGAAGAGAACAGCAACATAAAGAAGAGTCAAATCTGAAAATCTGAAGACAGAGATGGTACGTTACAATACAACTTGGCCCTTCCATATGCCATGCTAAACTTCACGCGAAAATCAGCTCTACTCTTTGTATCCATAATGCCAACCGATGCATTAACAGAAGTTGCGAAACTACTATTTACATACAGATGCTTTTAAGATTTGGTCCTTGTCAAAAGAAAATTTTAAAACGTAGTCCATTAATTTTTATTTTATTTTTAAATTTTGTTGTCCTTTAAATATAGTATCTGCCTCTGATAAGTAATCAGATATACACGGAGAAAATTTAGTACCTATGATTTCTCGGTCACAAATATTATACTATGACCAAAAATCTCAGTTTAATGGTTACAGATACGTATGATTTATCGCCCATAAAAAAATTCACAATTTAAAAAAAAAAAAAAACTACTAGAACCGCATTTTAAAAAATATTATTTTTTTCTTACATACCTACTATTAAACCTTCTACACAGCAGCTGTAGCTGTAGGGTGTTGGGGACTTCGGGAATTTAATTTAATTTGCAATATAACCTGCCGAGAGGCCCTGCAAATACAACATCGCTCTTAACTGATCGAGGGCCACGTGCTTCTCTCACACCATTAACAATGTCTTTTTCTTTCTTATCAATGGTAAGTCGGGACACTCCCATTCCAAGGGATCTCTCGTAGAAAATATTAGATACTTTTAATAGTATTTTATGTGTGTTATATTTATTTTAATTTTTAATTTTAAACAGAATTTTTAGTTGCTCTTATACATGTTTCACCAAAATGCCAAATATCTTTATTGGATTTTTTAGTTATTAAAAATTAAGGTGCGAAGGTCCTACATATCTTCGATTAAATGATTAAAATATTATTGTTTATAAATATTATTATTGAGCAAAGCAAGTATTATATCACATAATATTTTTAAAATCTAATAGTTTATCAATCTAAATTTTTTTGTGCAAGTAGTTATAAGTATTAATCAATTCATTCAAGTACAATATATATATATATATATATATATAGCTATTACATGGTCAAGACATGCACATGATAATTAAAGCCCTTTCTATAAAATCTATGAGCCTGACTTTCACTGCATAATATAATAGTGATTCCAAAATTATAAAACTTAATTATAAATTATTTATTTAAGAATGTTAATAAGTTCAAAGATAGTTATCAGTCATCTATATTCTCAGGGAATTTAACAATTATGATGGTCAACCGTCCAAACTAATTAATTAAAGAATAAACTCTCCTTATGTACGTACTGCTAATTTTTTTTAAGTACATTAAATGAATTTAATTTCTATTTTTAAGAATAGTGAAAAGAAGCCATTAATGAACTATATTGGATTTGGATTCATCTTGACAGACTGATGAATATATGATGATGCCAAACTCAACAAATCAATGAAAGGATCCACAAGCAATTAAGAAGGCAGTAAAATAAACACCTAGCTATCTTGACTCTCTTACTAATAGTCAGCGTGAATTAAAAAGATGATTCAAGCCCCAAATAGCTTAATACAAATACACAAACTATTAGTTAACCAGATAATATTGATGAAGAATAACGTATCTACACTAATTGCATATATACGTGGGTCGTGTTAATATGTGCTATAAGCTAGGATACACGTTAACAACATCTTCATAAAAAGACTAACGCTTTAATTAATATATATTAAATAGGGCACGAATTTCACAAATAAAATTATTATTTATATTCGTAGTGTGCTTAATTAACATGTGGCCTTATAGGGTTCAAATTAACATTTTCCTAGATCTATGGCTTCGTTCTAAAGAGGATCATCCTCTTTTTATAAAAAGAATGATCTACATGGAGTGGTAAATGAATGAATTATGTGTTTGAAATTTGATTGACATTATCTCAATAACTAGGTATCTCCGCCCAACGCAACTAGAAAATTTGGTTAGTGGGGTCAAAATTTTCTGTTCGGAAAATGCCATTCCTTTTTACAAGGTTTTTGTACATTAGATACATTTAACCAAAGAACATTGATAATCCAATTGTATTGTATTCTTGATTGTTGATTAAGTTAAAAAAAATATTTTCTTAAAAAGTACTTCTTGTCTTTCTAGCATAAGAAGTGCAATACTTGTGTCAACAGATTATTTTATATACTTAGGTAATGCTTGACACACGAAAAATTAATATACCATAAATTTAATTAGTAAAAAAAAATGAGACTTGGAATAAAATAGTTAAAATCATTTAACAATGCGTACTGACTTTTTTTCACTCTTTTTTGTGTGCATTGTATACAATCATATATCCTTGACCATGTTTAAAGAAAATTTAACATCTTGTTCTTGAAAAACTACACAGTATAGATTAAGCAGAATTTTACTTCTCAAATGTCACTATATTTTAACAATGTTTCATCTGTATTCTTGATTATTTAATGCCATTTTTCTTTCCTAAAAAAAGAGGTTGACTTTTAAGCATAAGATTTGGAAATTGCTTTTAACCATAAATATGTTGATCTAAACTAAGTACCAATTGTATTTTATAAGTATTATAGTAGTAGAAAGTTTGAATGACTTTTTTCTTCAAAATTAAAGGTGTGGTTGATAATGAGATGGAAGATGATAAAAATAAATAAATAATTGAGTGTAATAAGTTGAAAAATAACTTAAGTGGTATGGTGAGACACTCTGCATTTTTTCTTAGTAAATGCTCTACATCCTTTTTTATTTTCAGGAAAAAAATTTCTTTCTCACTGCACAATTTTTTCCACGGAAAAAACTAAAAAATAGGATAATATATATCATATCTGATCGCATCCCTTAACTTATTTTCAAATTTCTTATATAAATCAATTGTTTTTCCTATCAATTTCTATCTTATTATCAAATATAGCGTAAAAGGCGGTTTCATAACTTTTGAATTAAATGATGTGGGTGAGGATGGATATATAAGTCTGAAAATTATAGACATATAGTTCAGGCATCAACAAGCATAAGACTAAATATTGTAACCTAGAAGAGAACACTATAGTTGAAACCAATGCTATGCAATGGAATGGAATGCAATGCAGCTCATCCTACGTTTTAAAAATGTTACCTCCCAACAAAATAGTCGTCTTCCAATATCAGAACCCAAAAAGTAGTAGCTAGACTAATATAGTATCATATCATATCATATATATATATATATATATTGAAAAGAAAACTTGTTAATAATAACTCACGACACCCCTCTCTCTCTCTTTCTCTCTCTCTATCCTTCATTGTCTTTGTACGCTTGTATGGGTGGAAAATGAGCTGCAACAGAAAGAAAAAAATTGAAAATGAAATATTAGGAAGGAAATTGATTGACCACGGCGCGCTAACATGCGCACATATATATAATTAAGTTTACCAAAAATAAATGAAAATTCAGTTTTAGAGGGTAAAAATGTAAATTAATAACAAAAGGTATTAGTGAAAAGGAAATAGATTAAATTACAACTTGATAGAGATATCTCACACAATCATCTCAGGAAACAGTATGGCGATTCCAATTTTCATTTGCAAGTAATAATAAGAAAAATAAATGAATTAACAAAATCCCGAGAAACTAAATGAAAGGGTGAAATGAAGTGAAAGAGCGCTTTCATCCCCCTATGCATGACTCACTGGACGTTCAAACACCACCTAACATAGGCTTTTTGTGTTTCGGAAAACTCCATTATTTGGTTGGTGGGAGAGAAGGCAAAACTAATTCAATCCCCGGCCCCTAAAGATCTCTCCTGCTTTTTCATCTTAGCCAAATTAAATTACAATATTAATTTCGAACTTAAGAATGCCCTTTACTATTTCTATGTGAAGGACAATGCAGCAGTTTAAATAAAGAGTACTGTTTTGTATTTACACTACTGTCACTATCCTAATATTGTTCCTTTCTACTATCCCTTTTATTTTTTCCACTCAAGTAGTCAGTCTTTTTTAGTTTCATATTAGAGCTTGGTAAGGCATTTCAAGTTCAAAACTATTAGCAACAGGTTATTTCAAAGTCAATCCACTGAATCTACCTATTATATATATATATATATATATATTAATTTGTACTCTTCATAATGTTAAAATGCAATTAGTAGTTGTATTAACAATTTCTTACTGTCTGAAACTTATAGTCTTATGCTCTCTTCGAGTTCTCAAAATTATACCCCCATGAAGTTTAAATGCATTATCACTTTTATCTTTCAGGTGTGTTTTCTACCATGCTCATCCGTAAATTGTCACTTAGTCTAAAATCCAATGTGATGTTTGTTTCTTGAACATAAAATACCACGTGTAGCTGACGTGGTCAAAAATCAAAGTGATACGTGTTATTTCCGATCAAGAAACAAATAGCATGTTGAATTTTGAACTAAAGTGACAAACTGACAACAATGTCAAACTTTATGGATGAGCGTGTCAAAAAATAAATTTCATGGCTGAAAGTAAAAGAGTGGTCAAACTTTACGATGGTTCGATTCAAATTAAGGGTCTTGTTTTAATCTCTAATTTTATTCTTTGTAAAAAAAAAACATAATATCAAATTAAAAGCTAACGAAGATACAACTTATTTTTTCTTATGAAATGGATAATTGATTATATCATTAAAAAGGGAGCAATTTGGAAAGAGTAGCATCCTCTTTCCTTCCACAATTATCAACAAGAACAGAATGAAGAATCAACAAAATAAAGAGTGAGAAGGGAAATTAATTGAGGTGTTGCAAGTGGTCAGGTACAAGTTATGATTACTGAATGTGACGAGTCTGGCTGTGAAAAGACAATAATTCTCGTAACCACCCTCCTGCGGTATGCAGTAAAGAGTAATTTTGGCCTTTCACTACCCACGATCAAAAACAACACCACCTAAATCTATGCAAGAATGCTATTTTTGCAGAAGTAAAATATAATGAAAGCAACCACAGCCCAGAAAGCTCGCGTGTAGTCTTGTGATGCACGAGGACAAAAACCATATACCAGAGGACAAAAGGCAATAGATGAAAGGATAAACAATAGAGATTGGAGAAAGAGAGTTACCTGGAATTTAAAAATAATGTTGAAAATAAGCTCAAGAGGGCACTTGCCAAGCTTTCTTAGTAAATTTTAACAAGACGGACCACCACCACTCCTGCCCTCTTCACTTCCAGCCCTCTGTTGCTGTTGCGTCTGTGGTTGCTGCTGCTGTTGAAGCAATAGCTGTGGTTGAAGCTGAAGTTGAAGCTGATGCTGGTGGTGAGACTGAGGATGAGAATGGTCTTGTGGCTGTTGTTGTTGTTGAATCTGATGGTAAGGAATATCATATGAACCCAAAGCCAAAGATGGCGATAAAGCCGCACCGCTCATCTGGTTAAACCCACTGGCAGTAACCTGCCCCGCTGGTTCAAACCCACTATTGAACCTCACAAGTTCTGGCTGCTGATGTTGTTGCTGTTGCTGCTGCTCGTAACTTCTCAATATCTCTTGCTCTCTAGCCGCCACGGCCAATTGCTGAGCCTCGATCATTTGCTGGTGCTGATGATGGCTCATCTGCGGCTGCTGCTGCTGAGGATCACGGATCACCAATTGAGGTCCTCCTCCTCCCAACATTGGCTGCATGTTATATGCCATGAGCCCTGTCGATGAGGAAGGATTACCTGGTTGTTGTTGTTGTTGTGGTGGTGGCATAAGCCCCGGGTATTGGAGGATCGGTAACATTGCAGTTGGGCCGATATAATTCGCGAGTTCCTTCTTGGCGTTGAAGAGATCGAGCTGCATTTGCTTCAGTCGGTGCTGAAGAATGGAGATTACGCCCACACAGCCGTACACGGGGTCATTTAACCGCGCCTCGGCCTCATATGCAAGGGAATTGACCGCGTCTTCCCTTTGAGAAGCGTTGAGCTCGTTTAGGAGTTTGGCGACGTTGCTAGCTCCAAAAACTTTGTGGACTTTGGCGAATTTCTGAGGCTGGTCCGGAGGGAAGTACGGAGCGAACACGCATTCTTGTGTGCATTTTCGCCGGAGGAACTTGCACGCAGCACAGGGGGAGTTTGATGAGGACATCTTCTTTGAGAACTAAACAACATGAATGAATTAAAGAGAAAGTTAAAACAGATATAGTGTTGCATCCATGACAAAACAATCTTACCTAAAAAAATGACAACACTTTGGAGTGAAGAGAGAGAAACAAACTCTCGCTCTAGAAACGTTTAAGAAGGAATAGCTATTTGTCTATTATTATATTAATTAATTAATTAATCATGGAAGCTATTACTGATATCTAGACCTATATAAATATAAATATATATATATATATATAAAGAAGTATGGCATTCAGCGAAGTTCATTCACCGATTTTAGAGAAACAGGTAACCATTAAAGCTTCGCAAATCGATAAATCAGGAAATGATATTTATAATAAAACACTGATTTTTATATATAAAAGGAAGTCAAAAGGAAGGGGCAAAAAGGTAGGGAACGAGAAAAATAGAAATAAATTAATTACCATGAACTGTCAAGAGAAAAGACGACAGTGATTTGAAACCTAAAAGCCAATTGATTAAGTTCCAGTAAATATTGGATGTAGCTTCAATTTAAGAGGCCAAAACAAAACTTTGGGAGTTTTTTTGACGCGTCTTGGAGAAAGAAAGCTTTTACCCGACCCCAATCTCTCTCTCTCTCTCTCTCTCTCAAACTTCAACTTGAAATGCAAGAAACTCTTTGCTCCGCCGACCTTTACAGATCCGTGTTTCCACGAAATACTGATTTTCAAAAAAATCATTGTCATGGAAATAGTTTCTTTTCGCAACCAAACAGCAAGATCTCTCACTATCTAACCAAACACCTCGCTGATTCAGAAATAATACCTACAGGTAAAAGCAATCCTCAATTTTTTTTAAATAAATAAATCAAAATCTCACCAGTTATTATCCGATTTCTCTTTCACGATCATATCACACTCTAAACTTGTTCTCTCTCCCAAGAACTCGGAGTCCTGAAAAGATGGTCAAAAATATAATTCATAGTCGTCGTTGCATTTTAATTAAAGAAGAAAAAAAAAGTGTTGAATCTCAACCTTTGGTTCATAGGAGAGAGTTGAGGGGCTAGGGTTTGTGTGCCGAAGCGCTCGATCCGATCTTTAAGTTTCACGATCCCAACAAATTTTAAGTGAGTAAAAATACATACAATACAAGAAATATATATATATATATATATTATAAACTTGTATCGAAAAGCGAGTTTTAGAGAGAAAGGGAGAGAGAATGCGAAAATGAC
The DNA here is from genome assembly GCA_021464415.1 of Lonicera japonica. Classification (NCBI taxonomy): domain Eukaryota; kingdom Viridiplantae; phylum Streptophyta; class Magnoliopsida; order Dipsacales; family Caprifoliaceae; genus Lonicera; species Lonicera japonica. The sequence goes on from CM038466.1 coordinate 14,474,901, forward strand.
AAAACAAAGAAGAAAATGGAAGAAGGAAACATTACCATGGCGTCGACGAGTGATGAGTATTATGATTATGAAGAGAGAGAGAGAGAGAGAGCGTGTGTAGTCTATTCTCTGCCGTCGAGATTTGTAGAGAGGATCGGTGTTGACCGTTTGATAGAGAAGGGTGTAATGGTAATGGTGGGGTTTGTTATATTCTAGAGAGAGAGAGAGAGAGACCTCTTCTTATTATTCTGAGCGCTGATTAAATGCGTCTCTGAGTTGCCTCTTTGTCCCTGTACTATTTGCATCTATTGCAATAGTTCCCTCTTCTTTTTTCTTTTTTTTAATTAGTTCACTTGTTTTAAATATGAGCCCCTTCAACTTACCTATATTCACCAAAGTTTCTTTCATTTTTTCTCTTATTTATTTATTCACCCCGGCCCCTATAATCCTAATCTCTAGAATATAGTAATTTGACTTGCGACAATTAATTACAATTATTGTGGATAAAGTTTGCTTTAACTATATATAACTAAAAGCTTAAAGAAAGGTACCTCAAACACACTCTTACTAGAGCGGAAAGGAACCTATATATATATATATATGGAGTAAGAGCAAAAAACAAAAAGAGTGAAAGGAACCTATGATCTCCTTCGTATTAATTGTTGCATTAATTCATATTGTCAAATCAGTTTTATTTAAAAATGTATCAACTATCTCTTACTCATCAATGCAAGAGTCTTCACAATAATTAATAACACATTTTCATTATTACACATAGAAATATCATTACTACGCAAAGAACATTGCTATTATGGTATAAGGAATCCTACATTTTTGAATCATCAATTAGGGGTGTGTACCAATTTGAAACTAATATATTTAGTACAATTCACCAATTAATCCAATCCAATCCAACATGATTTAATTATATTTTTTAATACAATACAATACAATTTTGTTTCAAAATCCAATCGGATTGGATTAGTTGAAAACCAATGTCTTTTGTCTAAGGGTCATTTAAGCTTCAAGAACATCTGAAACAAATCCGATCAACTTTACAAAGACCATGATAATATAAATAAAAAGTTCCATTTAATTACTAAAATAGAAATCAAAATTAGCCCATTCCATATTAAAGTATAATTCTTTAGTAAAATAAAAGAAAAGTAAATTAGGCTTTATATATATATATATATAGAAATAATAAAGTGTAGCGTGGTCTATTTTAATAACTTAGTGTATAATAATAACCAGTTACGTAAGGACATGTGTCATTTTTAATTGAGATCTGGTTAGATCGGTTTGACATTGGTTTTACCAAGGTGATAACCAAACCTATCTAATGTTTGGTCAGTTTTCTAAAACACAAACTAATCCAATCTATTAACTTCACCGAATCCAATCAAAATTACATTAGATTAGATCGGTTGGTTTGAGCGAATTGGAATGGATTTTGCACATCCCTACATCAATGGACAAAACAAAATGGGCTAAAGAATGTGCAACGTACTTTATGTCTAGACCTAGGAACAAAACGGAAATTAAAATCACAACCACAGCTCTTGCTCTTGATAATTTTAATTTGTGACTAGTTCATCAGGACAAGATAAATCATAAAATATACAAGGGAGTTGAATCTCTACTCTAAGATTTGTTTGACGATTGAGGTGGTACATAAGGAACATTGGTCGTTAAAAATTCATAATTTTTTCTCAGCTTTAAATGCCACTTTAATTAACTTTATATTTTGTGGAATCCTTAATTACCACGTTATAATATTGAGGGACTCAGATCCGCATGCCGATTCTCATCAGCAACAAAATAGATGTAGCCAACGACAGGCTCAAGTCCACAAGTAAAAATTAGTCGAGATACGCAAAAACTGACTCGAAATTCTCATGGTAGAAAAAAAAAATTGATGGACTCGTTTGTTGATAATATTTCATAAATCAATAAGAAGAAATTGAGAAGTTTGGACAAGTAAGGAAAGATATTTCAATTAACAATCTAATTAGAAAGAAATTTGTAATTATATTTAAATATTAATTAGGTGAATATACTTTCAATTTTTATTTGGCAAATTTGGGACTTTTGCTCAAAAATACCATAAAAAATGAGTGAATAAACAAACAAAATGTATGGATAGATTCAAAATCAACCAAGTAAAACTTTGCTAATAATAGTTTGTTCATATGTAGTGTATATGTACTGTAAATTTGATGATTACATGTAAGTTATATTCGGTAAAAAAAATTACCAAAATTTGATAGAATATTTGATAAAGGTGCCTCAATTTTTTGTAATAAACAGCCACCACGTGTATGCGGTGGTGATAGTAAAAGTTAGTGGTGTCCTTATCACACCCCGTTTTAAATTATATAATCAAAATTTGCTTGAAATAACTCAATTCAATTTTTTTAAATCAACTCTCAAATTATTATTGTTACAATTATTTAATTTTGAAATATAGTTTATATAAGATCGAGTACTTTTGTATGATTGGAATAAATTGTATACGCCAAATCCAATATGACCTGGTCATATTTGTGTTCCAGTTTGTTGCTTAAATGATAGGGTTTTCGTGCCAATGCGTCTAGTAACGTAAATTCTGTATTAATAGCAAGTGTCACAATTGTATCAAAAAATAGTAAGTGTTACAAAATAAAATAAAATAGCTAACTAGTTTTTGAAGTTAAAAAATATGTGTTACGTTATCTTAGAAGTCTTTGTCGTATATGTAATTAATAAGGTATAGATTTGAAATTTATTGCATACAAGCTAGCATGACAATATTTTCTGTTACTCAAGGGGTGGCACATAACAATATAAATGTTGATAACCATTATACTATTGCACCAACTTCTTTATATTTGTGACCCAGCCCCGTTATATTTTGAAGTGAAAGATTTGACTACAGCATATATCATAATTCAGTTAGAACAACTTCCCACATTATTAATGCAGTCATTGGGAGAATTAACATATATATATATATATAAATGGAAAATAAATTATGTTAGCTAGGCACATCAAGTTCTCTGCTAGCCTAAAGGGTTGCATAGCCGGAGCTAATTACAAGGCACAAAAATCCTATTTACTTATGGATAGCGTAGTTGGCAGATTTAAATTATTAAAATTTTGTCCTTTTACTAAATAACTACAAAAGGAGAAATTAATTTTACTTTGGATATTGTTAATGTTTGTAAATTACTCAAGTACCTTTTATTAAGGGCATTCTTATATATTTACACGCTCAAATGTGTAATAAATATTCTTTTTTAGAATTAAACTAAAAACACAGTTTAACACTTTTTTATTTATCATAAATACATTATTTTATTATTTAATATTAGGTGAGTATTTTACAACACACTCTCTATATTTAAGCCGAATTTATATGAGTGTACTTAACTTTCATTAGGCGGGCTTTATTTGAAAAACACTCCAACACTCCATTACTTAATTTTAGGCAAATTCTTACCAACAAACTCTTTCCATGTGAATTGAGCGTATGTGATTGCAATCATCTTTCATTAGGCGAGCCTCATGGAAGTGTTAGTGAAAATAAATTTACCATTAGAGGTGTTTGTAATAAATATGGAAGGTGTAAATAGCACTGTCCTTCATTAAAGTCTTTGAAGTCCAACTCACACTACTTATTTTATAAATATATATATAATTTTTTTTCGGCATTTCATTTGAAAAGTTAATAAAAAAATTTATTCTTTCTTTTATCTACTTTAATTTATTTCTTCCATTATTATTTAAAAGTTTTTTTATAATTTCTTTCTTTTTTAAGGCCCTCATATTTTTGGCAATTTTTTAAATCTTTGATTTTGCTTTATTATTTTCTCTTCCATTGTTATTAAAAAAAAATATTTAGTTCCATGGGTGTAAAAATACATAATTTGTAGTATTTTGAATTTTATTTTTATTTTTTATTTCTTTAAGACACAATTTTTTTTTAATTTTATTAAATATCTTTTCATTTTATAAACACTGCAAAAAAATTAGCTTTCTCGATATTAGCTATTAGCATACTACTATTATAAGTAGTATAAATGCCATTAAAACCCACGACCTACACTACCTACACCAAGTTGCCTCTAGCGGGAGGCGAACCCACGAGCTACACCAAGTTTCACCATATGCGCCTTTATCCCCTTACTTATTAATTGTTGTGCCAAAATACTTAATTATTATTAAATTTTGAAGTTCTTCTTTAATAACTTATTTATATATATATAGAGTTATGCTATAAAGACGGATTCTCTTACTTAAAAAAATGACCATTTAGAGGGGTAAATCAATGAATTTTTTTATGAAAATTTGTAGAAATGATCTATATAGCGAGTAAATCACCTTCACAAAAATTCATAGAAAAATTCAATCCAGAAGTAGGTGTTTTCAAAAATTGATATGTATGTACATTTTCCGCTGTTAAATTTTTTAATGATCATCTCACCCACTTTTAAGTTGAATTTTTTTTATAAAATTTGGTAGAGGTGATCTACTCATGATATAGATCATCTTTATAAAATCTTATGAAATAATTCATCCAATTGCCCTTCTAAATGATCATCCATTCTTTTTGTTAAAGTGAGAGAATCCCTCTTTATAGCCTAACTCTATATATGCATACATGATATATCTAGTTATTAATATGAATCATTGGCACTATTGCATAAAAGAGATACCGAAATTTACATAAAGTTCTTGGTTGATTAAGTTTTTTAGATTTTTTTTTTAATTATTTCAATTGATGACGGTTTTTATTTATTTGTGTATATTACTTATACTTCAATTTAATTCAAATACATATAATTAAAAATTTGATTTAAATAAACAAGATTATTAATATGTTGAACTATTTTTCTTTTTCGACACAACTAACGCCCAAGGTGTGCAAAGATACACACACATATAATAAAATGTTAATTTGTTCATGCTAAAAGAATTAAAATTCATCAAATAAATTTAATTACAATGGTCTCACCTAATTACATCAATATTCTGATCATAAAATAAAAACTATGTAAAAAATATTGCATTGTAATAAATCCCTTGTATTATTTTGGTAATTATTATCAAATTAAAAAGATTTATTAACTTAAAATTTTGAAATAACTTTTTTGTGCTTGTCCGAAAGTATCATGAACCTTTGCCATTTGGTATAATAAACCGACTTTTTTTTTTGCGTTTGATACAAAATGTCAAAAAAATAATAATTAACATTGCTAACATTTGTTAAAAAATGTTGAGAATTTACTACATCTTGTATAGAATGACATAAACTCCAAACATTTTGTACAAAATGATAAGAAAAGTATTAATATTGTCCGCACTTATTGAAAAGCGTCGCAATTTTGCGGCACTTGTTTTGAAATACCATAAATTCTCGGCATTTTGTACAAAATGTTGAAAAAAAGTATTAATATTATCGGCACTTACTGGAGAGTGCCACAAATTCGCAACATTTGTTATGAAATGCCACAAATTACCTGCATTTTGTTAAGAAGTGCCGGAATATTTTTTTTCTCGGCATTTATTTATAGTGCGCGCAGCTAAATAAATGCCGTAAAAACCCAGTTTCTTGTAGTGAAAATTCAATATGTAGAAGTACATAATATTTTTTTTACATAATTCATAAGGGTAATTTTATTTCTATCCAAGTAATTCGTTAGTTTATTCACATTTTTTCAATTACTAAGTTCATCCACCGTTGTCTTTCAATTTATCCAATTTGTTGGATAAAATTAAAAAGTGAAGAAAAACTAATTAAAGAACTTTTTCAAATGAAATTAAAAAAATGTGAACTTCAAAAAATACCCTTACTCTATTCATGCAAAACGAATGTACAATTTTCAAAACCTCCTTCAATAAAAAGTACCTATCCATCCACTGTATACCAACACTCATATAGCTTGATAAAAAATAATAAAAAATATTTATACATTGGATTAATTAAAACTCGTCAACCCAAATTTGTCTATTTTGAACTTTTATAGTTCTTTTAAGCACGAGCAAGTGAAAAATCACAATATATATTATATGATGGCTTTCTTCATCCAATGAGTTTTATGTAAGAAAATATTGCAAATGAATTTGCTCAAATAAGCAATAATTCAAGCAAATGAAACCCACCCTTGATCAATTTAACATGTTTTCAACGCACTCTGACCACTTAGTATGAGATGAATAGAGCCACTGGCATTGCTCTTATTAACCCATCTTATTTCATTCGAATTGGTCTTAAATAAAACAAAAACCAGTTTATAATTTTTTTGTACAGATCTTAACTGTGCGTAATAAAACTGGTACATATTTGAACATTTTAAGTACATTCGTGTAGAATGTAGTAAATAATTGAACAAAATTGGTACCTCATTCTGTTTATCTAACTAATTAACTCCAAAAATATTTTGTTCAGGTCTACCATAGTCATGTAAAACTTTCTATTGATTTGGGCTCGTAATAAAGTTGCTTTATTATCTTACACATAGTTAGCATACAAAGTAAATGACATTGTGTCTTTCACATTAGAAAATGAAAATGAAGGCGAAGTTTAAGATGATGGACTTGTTATCATTCAATTTTTTTTCTCCCTAAAACATCTATGTTAATTTTGTATGATTAAACTCTATTTTGGGAACCAACCGGCAACGTGAGAAATATTCTTGTAATTTAAGTGCAAAAATTCCAGTCGTTCTCACTCTCTATCTATTTCCACAAAATTTCCAATCATCCTAAGCAAATGAAACCTACCCCCTGATCAATTTAACCTATTCACACCGTACTCCGACCACTTAGTACGAGATGAGTAAAGCTATTGAGATTGCCTTTATTAACCGATCTTATTTCATTAGTACCAGTCTTAAATAAAAGAACAACTAGTTTATAATTTTTTTTTGTATAAGCCCTAATTGCACGTAGCAAAACAGGTACATATTGGAACATTTATAGGTACATTCGTGTACAATGTGGTACCTAATTGAACAAAATTGGTACCTCATTTTGTTTTACCTAACTCTGAATAAAACATTTTGTTCAGGTCTAACATAGTCATGTGAAACTATTCTATAGATTTAGGCTCCTAATAAAATTGCTTTATTATCTTACACCTAGTTAGCAGACAAAGTAAATGATATTATGACTCTTACTATTGAAAATGAAGATGAATATGAAGTTTAAGATAATGAATACATATCACTCTATAACTTTCATGTTTTGGCCAAATTTCGAATTATGCATCTCGAAGGTGTAATCTTATGTTGAAGTTGAGGATTTGCATAACATTAAAATAGTGTTACGTGCGTATGCAAGCCCCCGCCATCAGCTGCTAATTACACCTTCTAGATGCATGATTCGGAATTCAGGCAATACATGAAATTAAGTTGTAGAGTGATATGTGTTCTAACAAATGGTTCAAATGGTGAGTCATTTGGATATCGGATTAGAGAATTACGAGCCCGTAAAATTAGTGAAAAATGAATTTTTATTTAAGTATTTTCCTTAAATATATTTTTTTCGTTTCTTTCCCTCCTTGATTTATTTAATTCAACTTTCTGAGGGAAAGAAAAGTAAAAAAAAAAAAAAAAACTAATCTCACATATGAAAAAAATTTAGGAAAAAAATAGATAAAAAATTGTGTTTTTTACCTAGTTTGTGGGCACATAAATATTGCATACAATATCCAAATGACTCACCGTTAGAATAATTAATTATACCGCATAACCCTCTACAACTTTTGTATTTTGTTGGAACTCTAAATCACACAACTCGAAGGTCTAATTAGCTACTGAAATTGGGATTTGTATACGCAACTGCCACTATTTTAATAAGGGATAGTAGAATGCAATGATAAGGGGAAGATGAATACAAAAATTAAATTTTTTTTAAAAATAATTGATGTGCCCTAACTAAAGTGGTAAAAGATAAAATTTTAAGTTAATGGAATGTGCCCTAATTTAAATTTTGGTGTGCCCATACCATTAACCTAATCAATACATATTTGAACACATCCCTTAAGTTATTAATTTGATTATTTAACATGTTACATGCATTATTACTCGATCTTCTAAATAATACTTGATGGAAATAACACATACAAAATTAATGCATTTTGTCTAAAATCAACAGTCTTACTTGGATTTTATAATTTTTTTAAAAAATTATTAATTCTAACATAATCGATCAACAATAAATTAATATATATTGCATGCATGGTTTTGAAAATGTCTCTTATCCTTATAGTTATGAATAAAATATATTGGTTTTTGTCATATATAAACATTAATTAAGAATAACATTTCGAAAAACTGCTAATCGATCTACTAAATTATGAACCATTAGTACTTGTTGGATTAAAAAACAATAAAACGAGGCACTAGTGTTGATAACTTGTGCATATAGCCATATATAAAATAAACAGAATAATATATTCGGAATAGTCTGTCCTGTTTTTGGGGGGGATTAATTAATTAATATGAATAAAAGCTGCAATTAATAATAATGATAAAGAACGAGTTGTGAAAGCTTTTTAGCGAATTTTTTATGTATAGAGTCAATTGTAGACGGTGTTGATGATGTGCTAGTGAAGATAAAACCAAAAGACAAACTTACAAGAAAAAAAGAAAAAAAAAAGTGTGATTGGAGAGAAAATAGGGAGCATAAGTGGGATCGCTTTCCTTTAACGGGAAGCGAGGGGAGGGGCGGAGGTGATGGGGGGTGAACAACGCCAACTCCCCTGCAAAAGCCTGCGCGCATCAATGTATGTTTGTGTGTGATAGAGCGAGCGAGAGAGAGAGAGAGAGAGAGAGAGATAATTGAGATATGATGTCAAAGAAAATTATTAAAATATTAATTAATAATTTTAAATTAAGAATAAAATTTAACTTTTACGCTTAATTAAGAAAGAACTGGCTAGTATTGATCCATCAACACAAGGATAATTGTGTAATCTTGTAAGTTTATTATGCCGTAAAGTGAAACTTGAGCTTTAATATTGAATTTTTTTTTTAATACAATAAAGTATTGATTTGAAACGAAAAAAATATTTTTAAATCAGCAATTTGTATCAAAATAAGTAAGTCTGATAGAGATAAATACGAATGCAATAAGACAATATAGGTTAGCACTCGGTATAAAAGCAATTAAGACACGTGGGACCCAAGACAAAGAGAAAGGTAGGGGTGGGCATGCATGAGGGGCCGGGGCCCTGACTAGGGTACCAACAGTTCACCACGACCTAACAGCTAACACACAGCAGAAGCAGCAGTGTGTTGGTGAGCAATTGCGTGCAGAGGGTTTATTTCCATTAATTGTAAATCCCTTGGCTGACGAATGCAGAGGTACATTTTCTGATTCAGATATATCACACACAGGTTTTATTTTATTTATTCACACACAAACACAACGTACCACATCTTCCCCCTTTGGACCATCTTTTAATTTTTGTCTCTAGATCAATGGGTGACTTGACTTTTCACAAGATATATATATATATATAGTTGCACAAATTTGGGTGGAATTTCGGCTTTTCTATCTTGCTTCTTGTTAGAATTAATTATTTTTATTCTAATAACGTCTCCTGACTTTTCTAGTTTCACCGTTTTTTTTTTTGTCACAAGATATTTGGGTCATGAGCTTTTGACATATCTCGATTATTATCCGTTTGCGGAATAGTAATCAGTTGTTAGCCACCATACTTTATTTGTTGTTATTGAAATTTGATATAAAAAGCTCACAATTAAACTCAATGCACACCACTAGACCACTGTTAGTGGTTTTGTGCGTGCAAGCCGACCCTTTTCGCTCACATACAATTATATGTGAACAAATAAAATAATGAAATATTTTTTATTGTAAATCCGTTTTTTTTATTAATTACTAAAATTTCGAAGCATGCATGTTTGGGCAATCTTTTTGTGTCCTGTCAAGATGTGGCTGAACAGAACACGTACAGAGAACTATATATAGGGAGAAGATTTTATAATTTTTTTCCCACAAGTAGTAAACAAAGAAATGGCCAGCTTCAGCCCTATCTATATATAGTACTTCTTGGGACCGAAATTCATTTGAATTTTATAAAAAAAAAAAAATTATGCTAATTTTATTCATGTATTTACGCTTTGGTAATATCAATGCTGTTACACAATTAAAGAGAGTAGCTAGCTAGTTTAGAAAAACATACGTAGTTTAGTGGTTAGATCAATACTATGGCAAGGGTTCAAAATAAGTGTAAAATATTTTTGAAAAATATAAATTCATCAAGGCAAAATAAAAAATAAAAAATAAAAACAAAATTAGTATGACAAAGCTTCACTGACGGCTGAAGCTCCTCTTAATTTTTGTTTAGAACTAATCCCGATTGAAGTTTTTCTACCACCAAAAAAGAAAGTTTCTCTTGACTTTATAACAATAATAAATTATAATATTATACCCTAAAATAAGGTATGGTTTGCTGTAATTGTTTTTCCTTCGAAGTCTGGAGGTTCTCTTAATTTGTGTTTAAATTTAAGTATAATTAAAATGACCGCCTATTTGAAATTTAAGTATAATTAAAATGACTATTCTGAGGTTCTTTTCAAATAAAATGTTCATATTTTAATCTTAAGTTTCAAATTTGAAATTCATATTACATAAGAGGATAAAAAGGTACAAAACAAAAGAACCCAATAAATTCAAATCAATGACCTCATTAAATTCCGAAATAAGCAATCAAAGCTGGCGTCAAATAAAATTTAAATGAGTAAAAAACCGTAAGTGACCTGTAAAATTGTTAAACTTGCTCATTAAGATTTGGTCATATTCTATAGAATTAGACAGGTATGCATACGCAAAATGTGAGCACGCCTTATTTTAATGCATGTATGTTAGAATAAAAAAGTTAAACAAAAATAAAAGTAATTCAATGGTTATAATTATTTTTATTAATAAATAAGTTGTGGATTCAAATCTTAGTATCACCATAATTGTTTGAACAATAAGATCTAATACCTTCTGATTTATATATACATACAAAGATAATAGGAAGGAATGGAAATTTTACTCTAAGCAAATCAATGGCCATTTCTTCATTGTTGTACCCTAAAGGATCCGTTTTAATAGGAGGGTAGAAGGTTTTTGAAAATAAAGAATTAAAGGAAGTTCCTTAGGATATATTGAAGATCTAAATTCTAAACATATAATAGGAAAGAATGTCTCCCCTCCACTATTTTTCATTGACACAAATAATTTCGAACATTCCTTATTCCTTTACCTCCTCTTCCAATTCTTAAAGACATCATAGTGAATATTAATTGAGATCTTTAAATTTATTTATTTTTTGAAGAAATTGAGATCTTTAATTTTGAATAATAGTTTAATATTCCAAACTATATGTATTTTTGTTATATTAAATAGTAAATCTTGATACTAAATTTTTAGTTTTTTTAATTTTGTCATTTGCTTTATTTTATTGAGAAAAAATATATATTATTAATAAGGCTCGAACCAATGACCTTCGGCCTCGTTTGATTCAGGCATTGGGATCAGTGGGATTAATAATACCAGTATTAATAGTACTGGACTATTAATCATGGTATTAATTTAATACCAATACCCTGTTTGATTCATGTAGTATTAATACTGGGATATATCATGCTAATATTAATACCATGTTTGGTTCTGTAACTTGTATACAGAATTATACTTTGGACTAACAAATTTTAAAAAAAAAAAAATTGTAAATTTTTTTTTTTTTTTTAAAAAAAATATTTTAAAAAAAAGTTTTAAAAAAAAATTGAAAAAAAAAATATTTTTTTTTAAATAATAATAATATAGTAGTAGTAGTGGCATTTTTGAAAATATATGGTTCATTTTTATTAATCCTGTATAAACAATACCACCTCCCCCTTGGTATTAAATTATAGCACAAAGAGTGGTATTAAGTTAGTACCGGTATTAGTAATCCCAGCACATTTGTGCGAATCAAACAAGATATTATAAAAAAAGTGGTATTAATAATCTCATCCCACTTTTTAATACCCGACTCAAACGAGGCCTTAAGGTTCAAAATATGACTCTTTAATCATTAAACAAATAGTAATTTTAGATTTCATTTTTCTAATTTTAAATTACATATGTACGTGCATAAAAATTACACATATGCATCATGTATGTGCCCATTTAGTATATATAAATTGGAAGCGCCTAAATTCAAATTGTGAGTGTTTTTCCTATTTTGCCCATGCATTTATTTTTTTAATGAAAAATTATTTGATTGGATTTAGACCTGCAAGTTCTATGTTATAATGGAAAACCCTTCCATCGATCTAGCTACTTCTTCATCTATTAAATATTTTTTATTCAATTTATATATCCATTACATAAAGTGGAGCGTGCATATGCATCACGTATGTTGAATATCTAATAGGCCTTCATTCACACACTTGACCCGGAGGTTTTATACTACTCTTGCTTTGAATTCATCTTTAGTATTTTTTTTAAATAATAATTTTAACTTAATCAATGATTAATAGTTGATGCGACTCCTTACCATCTTGAATTTTAACATATTAATAATGTTTAAAAAAATGGTTAATTTTAGACATTTAAAAATCAAGAATATTAATTCAAGAGTAAGGGAATTTTTCACATGTGTATATATATATTTTGTAAAATTTTGATTATTTTATCTTTATTGATGCATTAAAATTAGGAAAATATTAAATTGTGTCTTAAGAGCAATGTCAAATATATCATGAATAAAAAATATATATAATTTTTTGTGTGAGCATCCATATCATGTTTAATATGTATTAAAATTTTATTATTTATATAAAGTTCTAATAGAATAAAAAAAATTGTGAGCTAATTAATTAATTAATTAATTAGTAGAAGGTTCAAAGAGTTATTATGAATAGCTATGAAGCACAGATACGACATTGCACCGATACGGTGATACAACAAAATTAGAACAATATAAGATACAATACGTCTTGGATATGGATAATAAAAAAATAATTATAATCTATATATATATATATATATATAATTATTCAATTATAAGAATTTTATAAATTTATGAACAATATCATTAATATTCACAAAACTTAAAGCAAATGACTGAGCAATTTAATTGCATAACATCGATGATCATAGACGAATGATGGAGTGTTTTGGTCGATCGTTTCATCTTCTAATAAAATGGTTCACTGAGCTGTAAATGAAAAACCTAAATCTCGTTTTAGAGGTTTCTATATTAAATAAATTATTTATTATTTTTAAAGCGGCTCTAATAAAAAAAAGTTACAAAACTTATCCTGCCGTATCCAACAAATATTCTCGCCGTATTCTTTTTCTATTCTTGCCGTATCCCTCTCATATCCGAAACTTTTAAAAAAAATCAAAAATATTTGATACTCAAACATATATACATATCAGAATATATTCATCACATATCTAGATACATATTTGATACCGATAGTTCAACCATAATTAAAATATCCATGTTTTGGAGATGAATGATAACAGGAATTGAATAGAAGTAGTTGATGTGTTTTCTTCACTTTTCTTCACTTTTCGGCTAGCTATTTGGTTTGACTTTTAACTTGGGATGGGAGAAGATCATCAATCAGATCACACATCATGTGCATGGATTTGACATCGTAATGCCAAACAAATATATATATATCCACTCTTCTCTTTTTTAAAAAATAATAATAAAATAATAAATTCAATTCAATTATACGGAAAGATGTGAAGTGACCATCCATGAATATATCCTTCAATTAACCTGCCTGTCTGTAACTGTAAGACTACTCTCTCTCTCTCTCTCTCTCTCTCATTTAAATGCTTGAATTCATTTATTACCTCCCAACCCCCTCTCTTTCCGCTAATTATTATTAAACTTTAAGGTCTTATTTAGTTGGCAGTAATTGAAAAAAGAAATTAATGGATGTTTCATTTTTAATATAACTCATTTCTATGTTTGGTTGTTAATTTACTGAGACTTAAGATTAAGTAAATCTCATTATAATGAGATAAAGATTTTTAACATTATTGGATATCTGAATACTATCAATAGCGTGATATTTTGATTTACATTAATTTGTTATTAGATTAATCTTTCAATATTATTTTATTTTTAGTATTTGGTGCTACTACAATATTTGTATATGCTTCATTCCCTTTTTTTTTTTCTTTTTTTTTTGATACAATAAATATTTCATTCTTTAAAAATAATATATTATAATTGTATTTTTTTGATATAAAAAATTATTAAACGTTTTCATTCTGTTTGACTTATATGATACTAAATAATTTAAAAATATATATAAAACAAGAAAAAATTATTTCATGTGATAAAAACTAAATAATTTCTTATTAAAAACTAAAAATATTATTTTTAACAATATAAATATTGTGAATCTTCAAACAAATATAGAAACTTTTGAAAATAATTAAAATTTTATTAAATAAAATACATTATCAATTTATTGTATATAGTATCATAAAATTTAAAATTTATAAAATAATGAATTGCTCCTATATATATGATAAAAACTAAAATGTTTCTTTTGAAAAATGAAATATTGACAATATGAAAATATTTATGTTGAATTAAGATTTTTGAAACAATATTTGTCAAACTAACCAAACACTCTAAATTAGGATTCTTGATAATCTATACAATGGGTATCTTATTACTCAGAATGAAAAAACCATTTACTTTCTTTATTACCGTCATCCAAACAAGGCCTAATACTTTTATAAACAAAACTCCAACACACTAGCTTAAAAGGCAGTTGTTAAAGGTAGTAAAAAATTACTTCACTTTCATCTGTTTTATTTTTATATTTAAAAATAAATACTATCGTCAAAGTTGTAATGTTTACTGTCAAAAGAATTTTAGTGTATTATGTTATTATAAATTATGCTTCAAGCACAATGTATTATTTTAACATAAATCACACATGGTCCAACAATAACAGGACCTTTTTCAAATCTATTATCATCTTATGCATGCATGTATGGTTGACGAGCAGTACAGGAGTTCCCACCTTCAAAACTCTTGGTTGCAGTGGTGTAGCTGTATTGGTTAATTGAACCCCTTATTTTTTTTATTTTTTTGATTATTTTTTACTATATGTATATTATTTAATTTTTGGGGTCAAAGTAATTTTTTCTAAAAAAGTTTAGTGGTTTGTATAATAAACAAAAGTATTTTTTGTATTTTTTTAAAAAAAAAAAAACACCACCTAACTTTGATTAACTTGTTCTCACTTTGAACCAAATGCCCCCGTTCTTCCTAGTAGTACTCCCTGACCAAGTGACCCTTCTCCCCCAAACTCTCACCTTTTTTGCCGTTCACCATTGGCCACGGCCCTCTATCACCTTCTCTCCTACTCTACCTCTTTGCAGGCTCGCGGCCTCTGCCAGACCACCACAACGTTAGGTTTTTTTTTTTTTTTTTTTACAAACCACAACGTTAGTTTATTAATAGTTTTGTTTGTTCTTGTAAAGTTTTTTCTCTATTTTGAACACCGTTTCTTATTTGATATTGTTATTTGTTTGATGTTTATGTTGTATTTTGCTTGTTGTTGGTTATTTTTTATTTTTGAGTTAATACCCAAAGAATTTTATCAATTGATAATTTAGCCCTAATTTTAATTAAATCTAGTTTAATGAAATAAAATATTTTCGTTGAATTGTATGAAAGAATTATATTTTTTTATTTATTTTTAACTACTTTAAAAAAATAATAATATTATAGTACTAACTTTAATCCCTCCACCCGAATCCTAGTTTCACCATATATAGCCCGATTGATGTATAGCACCAAAATTGTAAATCTACCAATGTTGTCTAGTGGTCTAACATAAAGAATAGAGCTCATAATCGTACATATATAAATAAAAGCAACTGCTTTGGGTCCCAAAATGAAGAGGAACCCTTCTTCACATGTTCTTTTATACATATTAGAGCATCTCCAATAAGCTTTTCAAAGGACTAAATTATAAATTTATTGAAAAGCTATAGCAACAAAATTCACTCTAACAGAAGTAGTAAAATAGAATATTCAATTTGAAAAGTCTTTCTCACTCTTCAAATATGATAGAAGAGTACATGATGAAAGAGCTTTTCAAACATACTTTTTAATATTTTATTAATGGGACTTTGTGCTAATTTAAAATAACATTGTTAGAGCTCATGCATTGAAAATGTACATTAATTAAGAAATTAAAAATTAAAATAATAATATATTTAATTGAAGAGGCTTTTGGAGCTCATTGAAAATATTCTTTAAGATAATTCTTCAAAGTGCCACATAGGTCAACAAAATTATTTTTGTAAATTCATTTTTTGAAGAGGTTATTGGAGATGCTCTTACTATACATATAGTACATAATGCAAAACGGTCCTACCTTTGAAGCCGCATCTTAGTAGCTCAAGTTTTTTCATGCCAGAAAAATTAAATCTATTCAAAGAATTAAATTTTAATAATTTATTTTATTAATATTTTCTTTTGTTTCTCATGACGTATCTTCACACTACGTACATTAGATACTTGACTAACCTATGCTCATAAATCTGAGCTTGCCGCTGGCCACAATGATTTTGTCTTTGCTAGAATTTGAAATCAAAATGTTCGCAAACCATTCATCCTAACAAATGCTCAGCAATAAACAAACCATTTTTAAATGCTCTCTTAGGGCTCTAACTCTTGAGCTGCCCTGATGATGGTAGTATATCAAATAAATATGCGTACATTTTTATTAAAGTGTAAATTCATCATCTATGTATGTTATCAACAATTTTTCCATTTTCAATTTCAGCTCGCTTGCTAAATCGAGGTGCACGCTCATATTGTAATGAAGCTCCTTTGTTGTGATGAACTTTTTTTGTTCAAAATTTAGAGTCATGCGTGTGAAAATTAATAAAATTTCAATAGCTTTTAATGTCGACCATTTACTTATATTAAAATTTATATTAATTCGCCTTCAGAGATGAATATATGAAGTTGTTCAAGCTTACATATGTAACATTACATTAGCAAATATTTTTTGAGATGATCAACCAATGACTTTTTGGTCATGCCAAACTTCAAAGAGGTTTTAATCACCAAAATCGCTAATTCATTTTAGGGTTTTGTGTCTTAACATAAATTCAAACAAATCAACGAATAGATTTTAGTGCGTTCACTTAATTGAGAGCGAGAGAAGGGAACTTGATTTGTTTTGTTACTTTACTTGCTGGCAATTCGCTTCTTGTGTTTGAATCGTCTCAATAGACAAATATTACAGTATTAATGTTACTTCGTTTAACTAATCGTGTCATTTATGTTAATTCGAAAACGACTTATTTATTTTACAAGTTAAACAACATGATCCAACTAACCTGTTTAATAGACAGGTCATGTTAAACCTACAACTCGACACGACACGACACAACAAGATTAATCTATTAAGATAATAATGACAATTAAGTCTCATGTGAAAACAATTGCGTTTTAAATAATGACTCTAAGTTATTAATATCAAATGCTGTCCATTTTGACTCTAAGTTTTAAATTTTTAGTAAGTAATAATATGCATTACGTACCCAATAAAAAAATTCAATATTTGATATGATAATAATAACTTAGAGTCAAAATGGACAGCATTTCATCACCCAAACAAAAATATAAAAAAAAATACAACTACGTAGTTTATATCATCAAAAACAAACTATTATCTACTACCAAAACTCCAAATAAGAATATAATTATCAAAGCAAGATGGCAAAATAAAAAGTATATATATAGCTGCAAAAATAATCGTGTTAATTGCCGGTCAATTTTGAGTTAGTGGAACCTGTTTAGTTTGCAGATCCGAACCCGGTACGTTATGCTTAACTCAAACCTACTAATTTTGTGTTGAGTTCATATCAAAGTGGCGTGTCATGTCAAATATTGCCGACACTGATTCACCATTAGCCATACGCACAAATCTATGTAATAATCTTTAAAATTGGAGTAATGGTGACATTTAATTGACCATGGACAATAAACAAAATGGCTACTTGCGGAAAACTCTCGAAGCAGACAAAAACCTTTTTCTTGAATTAGAACAAGTGCAAAATTCTTGTATTGTTAGGTAAAATCTGCTTTAGGTCAGTTTCTTATTTATATTTTAAATTAAAAATTGCTTAAGTCGGTGTTAAAAGGATTTGATTTCATCTGAAAATGATTGAACTGTTACGCTATTGGACAGAGAAAATTATAGTCAGTCAAATTAAGATATGTATAAAATATTTTAAATATTATATCCGAATTATGAAAATGAAAAGATACGTCCAAATTAAGAAAATGCAAACATTAAAATTTAAATACACAATCCCACCTAACAGAATGAGCACACATATACGGCAAGTCCAACGCGCATATATAATATGAAAATGTAAAAATCTATTCATTTTGTTTCTTTCTTTATGTCAATTCGCAGTACAACGTAGCAAAAGTAAATATTTATTTTGTTCCAATTAAAAAGTAAGACTCGTTAAATGATTCAAGTGGTAAAAAAAAAAGACACTGTTATCCATCAAAGTTAGAGATTAAAAACCTAATAAAAATCTACTACTATATTCAAATAGAAAACGTATAATGTGTACACGAACATCTATTTTTTAAAAATAAATTAAGAGTAGGGCAGGATGTCAGATCAACACTACTCTGGCATTTTTTATTTTTACTTCTTTTTTTTTTTGACACCAAAAGAAAAGGAAGTGTTATTAAAAAAATTAGAAGATACAAATTAAATTAAGTCAATCTGGAATTTTTGGATCCGAACCCCAATAATAATAATCCTCTCAATCCCGGAAATTTGAGGTACAAATTCTTATGTCAAAGATTGGGCCCATGACCATCTTATATAAGAGAATAGTTGCATAATACATTAAGGGCCCGTTTGGTTGCATAAATTACCTAATTTTAGAATTAGTTAATTTTCGATTGAGAATTGGAATTTGCTCATTTATGAATAATTCAATTTAATTCAAGTAGTGTTTGGAAAACTTAAATGAAAAATTCCGATGTGAAATTTTTTTATTTTATGTTATTTCAAATTTTGTTTATCATCAACATCACGAAGAAACACTTCTCAAAAAATAGAGTTAGAATGAATTATCTAATTCTAAAATTAGGCAATTTCAAGTTTTACTTGAAATGACTTAATTTAAGTTTTTGTGAATTAACTTGTTACTATTTACAATTGGCATGGATTTTTTTTTTTTTTTGGATCGAACACTTGTGCTACCCAGCATCCTTGTACTACATTGGCATGGATTTTTTTTTTTTTTATATGTTTTATGAAAAGGTAAATTTATAATTTATTCGCATTAATTAATGACATTATTATCAACACATTAAATGATCTGTGTGTACTCTCGGGACGAACCACCTTGTAGGAGTAGGTAAGGATGTCCATTCATTTTTAAAAATTGTGTAAAAGTATATTAAAAAAAAATGCTGAAAATGAGGGTACATGCGTAAAGCAATTTTACAAATAAAATTTTCAAGCCATTGACTAAATTTTTGAAATAGACTAATGAAATGTAAACAAATAGAAAATGTTATTACGTGCAAAATTCAATTGAGAAACGTGAACGATGTTATTTATTGAAAAAATACAAAAGGCTCACGCTATTAACTAATTAGCTCTATTATATGGAGCATTGATACATGTATAACCTCATTTTTTTTTATCATCCGATTATGAAACAGCTAACAAAGGGGAAGGAGGAACAAAGACCTAATCCAAATGCAAACAATCTCTAGCTTAAATGATGCATCGAAAAGTGTATTATTTAATATTTTAAATAGATTTGTACAGTAACAAATGTAATTTTCAGTATGTCATGCGTTAGTAATTTGATAATTTAAATTGGTTAATGTATTATTAGTCTATTTTATATAAGATTGTGTTAACACGTACCTTAAGAGCATATATTAAGAATGCTATAAATAAAAATAATTATGTCTTGTATATTATATTGAAGGCACATGTTAATAATACCTTTTTTATGTATTATTTACGCGTCTGACATTATTCAAAATAATTTTAAAAAATATGGATGAATAGAGAAAATAACAACAAAAAATTTAACTTTAGGTGCCAAAACTCGTGCATAGTATATGAAATACATGTACAAGTTACAAATTGCCAACAAATGTCTTTTTATCTCTATAACCACATCTGAGATGTTCTATATGTTGTAAGAATTAATGAATAATTATATTAAATATAATATACACAAATTTAAAACACAGCCAAAAAATTTTACTCCCTCTAAATCTTATACTCTTTTAAGTCAAAACCTTTAAATGGAACTAAGCTAAATTATATTTCAGCTAACATCTAAGTAAACCCTAACCATAAAATGTTAACAATTCACCTTAGAATACATTAATAAAACTATGGGTGGAAAAATATACCACTTATACCATACTAATCTGTACCAAACCGAACAATTACTAAAATATACCGAAATTTGTTAATGGTACAATACCGATTGGTATTGTACTATACCGAATTATTTTGGCACGGTATCGGTATTCAAACTCATTACCGACAATATACCGTATCGTACCGAACTTTTGGTATTACCATGGTATGCCGTACCGAACCGTACCAATTGTGCCATTACATAAAATATTAAAATAATACCAAAATTTATATATCTATGTGTATATATATTTATATATCTATCTATTTATATATCTGTGTATAGAATGTTAGAGTATGAAAAGAAATAAAAAAATAATTAATAGTTTGTTAGTAATAATGATAAAATTATCTAGGACTTGAATTGATCAGATATACTTTTAGAATATATATACTTTTGCTCTGTGTATTTATATATCAGTTCATGGTTTGCTTAAGATTCTATTGCAATTATTTTTTTGTATTGTCCAAGTTCATGGATGACCTTTTAAAAGCCACATGTTTTCTCCAAAAGATGTGACGCGAACCCGGATCGCCTTTCTTAACCAGGTTAATGGATCCTCAACCCGTAGTCTATAAACAGACTAGAACCTTGGAATCACGCGAAAGATGGAAGGCGGAAACCTCAACCCAACGCTTAAAGAAGCGTAAACGTCGGTATAATCAAAGACGCCACAATCAATTGGTGGAGAATTGATTGATAAGTCAAGAACAATTGAATTAATCAATTCAACATGTTCAATGTGTTCTTAAAGAACACAAAGAGAAAACTCTCAATTTAATTAATCATCATCAAAACTCTTCTTAATAATAAAATAATAATGTGCCTCCTTTAAATAGGAGTAAATAAAGCATTAATCTTAATTCAAAAAGAAAACTATTTCCTACTTAGAAAAGGAAAATAATAACTCCTATAATATTCCTAACACAATAAGAAAAATAATAATAAATAATAAGAAAACTTATTCAAAAAGAAAACTACTAATCTAATTCCTAATTGAATAATAAAATAAGACAACTAAAATAAACTCCTAAATAATTAAATAAATAATATAGGAGTTTTGAAATTCTATGGAATTCCTTTTGAATTTCCATGCTCTATCCTTATAATTCATTAGGTGTGGATCATCATTTGAAATGCCATGAACCACTATGGTTGAATAGAAACTGGAGCTAGACCGGATCATATCATACCCCTGTTCTTCAAGAAGATTCGTCCTTGAATCTTTGCTAAGCATTGCTTGATTCAACCCACATCTACCAGTTTATTGCTTGGCATTCTTTGATAAACAAAATTCATCGAACTAGAGGCCATGCTTCAACTTGATTAACTTTAGTTCATTGAAGAAACTTCCCGGCAGACGATTCGGATGGAAATCATACTTGTTCACTCCAATAAAATCAACATGCTCCACTTCATCAACTTTCCTTTTGTAACTTCATTTGATCTTCATGAGCTTGCACTTGTGGTTCTTCAATTTGCAGTATGACTTTTTCATCTTCTTCTTCTCGCAAACTTTGAACTACTCCTTCAACCCACAATTCGCCTCTTTCAACCGTCACTTCAATTTCCATCTCATCAGTTTTCGGCTTATTCTCTAATGACAGATTAGCTATGGCTCGTTTCTCTTCTTCTTTCAATTGATTTGGTTCTCCAAAAGATTTATTCAGACTTTGACTTGGCTCTAGGCTTTCCCTCTTTTTAGACTGCTCATAGGCTTCAGCAAACATCTCCTCAAACCTATGAATAAATTCATTTACAAACAAAGAAACCTTCTTCTTGCTACTACCCACATTCTTGTCTCGAACCCGACTTTCTCCAACCTCACCACCATGTCTTCTATTAGTAACACCTGAATACCATTTATCTTCAAATTTAACTTTACGATGTTGACTTTTCAAGTTCTCTTTAGGAGCTTTATTCAACCGCATGCGCCGTTCAACCTCTATTTGCGTTAATTGCGCACTATCGCGTTTAATCTCCTCTTAAAACCACATTTCTCCATATTCAAAGTTTAGACAAGACATACTTGCTGCAAAACAAAGATTAGTGCAATAAAGATAATTCTCACCACACTCTCTTTCGTGTTTCACTAAAAAATATGTCACTCTAATTTTACCGCTCGTATTTGCCACTCAAGTAATGATATACTCACAATTTTCTCTTTGGAATCCCAAAACGAGTTGAATAATATGAATATCACAAGTCCTCAACAACGAATCGCAAACCCAACAATTAAATTTAGACGCGTTCAACAATGTAATACTAAGGACTCAAGAAACCAAATTCTAGCAATACTAATGAGCCAAACAAATTTCTAGAATTGCTAGAGTATGCAAGTAGAATTTTCAAACGATGGCAACAAACAAATCCCTAATTAACGCAAATCAAATATCCTATGACTTTCTAGATTTTTTCCAACCAAACGGAATTTATATCGACCAAAATCACAACATTAAAACCCAACAAGAAGTATATCAATGAATAATCTAAGTTTTTTTTGAAATATTTAAACCTCGACAATTGAAACTTCAATGCAACAATATTCGCAAACCAACCCTAACAATAATCAAAATTCAATTTTAGGGTTCTTCTAACAAAGAAAATTTCAATAAATAATTTTTTTTACTATTCACGCAGCACTATTCATGCAGTGGTTTTTTTTTAATGCAGGTGCTATCGTAAAACAGCAATAACTTTTGATCTAACTGTTGGATCGGGCTGATTTTCGAATATGTTGTTCGGAACGCAATTTTACAAAAATTGGGCAAAAAATAAGGATGATTCGAGGTCGTTTCGATAACAAAAACCACTAATTTCGACAGTTCAACGAGATTTTGGAAAAAAAATCTGATTAGCAACCTTTTTTTTTTTTAACCCTAAATCAAAGATGTGGAATCAACAAATCACAAGATCTAATATTAGGGATTTGGAATTGAAAACAAAAGAATTAAAAGATAGAAAATCTGGATAGAAAAGTTTGCTCTGATACCAATAACGCGAACCCGGATCGTCTTTCCTAACCAGGCTAATGGATCCTCAATCCGTAGTCTATAAATATACTAGAACCTTGGAATCACGCGAAAGATGGAAGGCGGAAACTTCAACCCAATGCTTCAAGAAGCGTGAACCTCAGTATAATCGAAGACGCCACAATCAATTGGTGGATAATTGATTGATAAGTCAAGAACAATTGAATTAATCAATTCAACGTGTTCTTAGAGAACACAAAGAGAAAACTCTCAATTTAATTAATCATCATCAAAACTCTTCTTAATAATAAAACAATAATGTGCATCCTTTAAATAGGAGTAAATAAAGCCTTAATCCTAGTTCAAAAAAAAAAAACTATTTCCTACTTAGAAATGGAAAATAATAACTCCTAGAATATTCCTAACACAATAAGAAAAATAATAATAAATAATAAGAAAACTTATTCAAAAAGAAAACTACTAATCTAATTCCTAATTGAATAATAAAATAAGACAACTAAAATAAACTGCTAAATAATTAAAGAAAAAATATAGGAGTCTTGAAATTCTATGGAATTCTTTTTGAATTTCCATGCTCTATCCTTATAATTCATTAGGCGTGGATCATCATTTGGAATGCCATGAACCACCATAGTTGAATAGAAACTGGAGCTAGACTGGATCATATCAAGATGTTATTTTTTTTTGGATTGTGTCTCTGTGTATGCAAACAACAGCTTTCCTCTTAGTTACCTTGTAAGAGTACAATTTTATTTTAACAAGTCTATCAGCTACTTGCTTTTAGTAATTTTAGTTTTTTTTCTTTTCCATTTTTATATATCTGTGTATTTATATAGATTGTTAGAGTACGAAAAGAAATAAAAAATAATTAACAGTTTGTTAGTAACAATTTTCATCATATATACTTTTGCTCTTTTTCATTGAAGTGAAACCATCCATTGTATTTTATCTCCATCATTTTCTTTTTTAATATGTTTTTAGTTGAACCAATCCTTTAAATTGATTTTTTAGGGAATTTTCTACTGTTTGTGTTTGAACTTTTCTTGGAACTCAATGAACTGTGCTAAATTAGTAACAATGATAATTTTTTTGATAATGTACCGTACCATGGTTTATAATGTAACAATATTTATACATGATTTAGTATTTTTGAAACAATTGATTGTTAAAACTTAATTAAAAGTAAGTAAAAATAACTTAATTGTTTTAGTAGCAAAAAATGTTCACTTTTGACCATTGATTTTTAGGTTTTTTTTATGATTAATTTTTTAGTAATGTATCATACCACACTATACCATATAAAATTTTTGGTATACTCAGTATACCAAAAATTTAGTATGGCAATAGTAATAAATTTTAGTATAACAAATTTTTAATATGGTACACAATACATTTAATATATTATGATATTGTACTAAAACCACTCCTAAATAAGACGATTGTTCATCCGGTTAGAGTTTAACTTATGTATAGGTTATATATTTATCCAGATCTTGTAATCATAATCAATAAAATCCTAAGTTTTTCTAACATTTAATGTCACTCAACGCTTACCACATCAAAAAATCAATCCAACGGTACAGATTGTTAAGGAACACCAACGCCTCCGCAACACCTTTAGCAATCTCTAGAATAAGACGAAGCGCACACTGTGGCCCGCGTATCTTAGCATCAGCCGCAACCCTTTTGCATCCCTCTATTCTTGGTTCAAAATAAAAAGGGAGGGTTTAGGGTTTTTCTTCCATTGCTTGTCCTACTCAATCAATCAATCGTATCGTATATATATAATATATATATATATAACACTTCACGCATATATATAGAGATATCGAAAGATAGAGTGAGAGAGTGAAGATGGTAAATCCAAGGTGCTATTTGGATATAAGCATTGGAGGAGAGCTGGAAGGGAGAATAGTGATTGAGCTATACAAAGATGTTGTCCCCAAAACCGCCGAAAACTTTAGGGCTCTTTGTACCGGCGAGAAGGGCATTGGCCCTAATACTGGGGTTCCACTACATTTCAAGGTTCTCTCCCTCCTCCCCCTATATATATATGTTCATAGTAGTTTTTTTTTTTTTTTTAATGTACTCCTTGATGTTTTAATTTCTGTTAGAAAAGAAATCGGTTTTTTAGAGGGACTGATTCTTACTTTTGTTGTTGGATGTGCGTATTGTGATATATCGTGGCCCTCAAGTATTTATTTGGCTGCATACAAATTTAAAAAAACAACGACCACTTGAGTGTTGCCAGATTTCTATTTTTTTTTTTTTTGAAATATATCCAAAGCTAAATTTCAAAAAGATTATATCTTTGATCACATTTAAGAAAGTAAAAACAAAAGAAGGCGAAATAGGAGGCATAACTCATATAAGTAGTTTGTCTATGGAACAAGTGGATGCAGATTTCGTACATATGGGAATTAGTAAGTCCTCCAAGAGGATTAGTTAACCCAAGTTAGCAAAGAACAACAAAAACGAAAAAAAGAAACAAAGGACATCACTTTTATGCAAAAAATGCTTCCAGCTCCGAACATTGTAGATTTTAAAGAATGAGTGCAAATGTGCAATAGAGAAGGGACTAGATGCCAGAGAGAAGAAGAGGAAAAGTAGACAGCGGAAGAACACAGAAGAAAGTTTGGGAATTCTCACAGTGAGGATATTCTGAGCTCTTCTTGCAAAAAGCCAAAAATTCTATTATTGTTAGCATGGGTTGTATTTTTGTGGATGGACATACTTTCTTTTGAGGTAAATGTGGATGAGTACTCCTATTAAAAAAATGCGAATAACTGAATAAGTACTAAGAAAGGGCAAAGAATATTTCCTTATTGGAGGTCACCCGTTGATCTTTTGTTATTTACAGGTGTGGATTGCTATAGACCTTAGGGTGTGTTTGGGAACAATTGCCGAGCTTTGGTATTGGACTTGTGCGCAAAATTTAGCCTACGCAATTCAGACACTTGAATATATGAAATACCACTTCAGATAGGCAATAAATAAATGATATATGAAATACAACAGTACCTGTGTCCGTTTATAATAAGATCAAATTTAGTGACCGAAATCAACTAAATTGCAGTCTTAATGAAATGATGGAAAAGGATGCAAACATACCATATTAATCTGTGAAAAGTAAGAAGCACATCGCAATACTAGCGAAAAGGGAGGTGAGAGCATCGATCATATGTTAGTTCACTGCAGTTTCTCCAGTTATATGTGGAGTAAGGCGAGGGAGGAATTTGGAGTTATTGGAGCCTTGCCTGGCTCATGGCATGATTTATTAGGCTTGGATTGGCAGTTTAGTGGAAATAAGAAGAAATCAGAATTGTTATGGAGATGCTGTTGCTTGGCATTAGCTTGGGGAATTTGGCATGAAAGGAACGCTAGAATATTTGAAGATAAATATTGCGAAGCTAGTGAAGTATGGTTTAAAATCAAACAGTTAGCATCATTTTGGGCCATCTCTTCGAACCTGTTCGGATCTTTATCAGTCTCAGATTAATGTGGGAATTGGAACGCAGCTATCCTGTAGTAGCCTTGTTTATGGCTTCATCTTTTCATTGTTGTTTGGTTTTTTGCAACGCTTGGTATTTTGTAGCCTTTTGGTATTTCTTGAGGGGCTTTGGTGGACTACTGGTTCACTAAAGATGTAATCTATATTGTATCGCTTTAATTAGTTTTTAATAAAAGCGTTTTGTTTCTGATAAAAAAAAATACTAGCATGTTGATGTTTTGAATTGATGCATGAACAAATCAATGTCCTTGCTGGTTTCACTAGACCATTCTTTCTTTTAGCAATGCTCTCATATTTTGACTTTTGCGCTTATTGTATTGTGTAGAAATAGCCAGCCTGGAAATAACAGTCGGACAT
This sequence comes from Lonicera japonica, assembly GCA_021464415.1. Classification (NCBI taxonomy): domain Eukaryota; kingdom Viridiplantae; phylum Streptophyta; class Magnoliopsida; order Dipsacales; family Caprifoliaceae; genus Lonicera; species Lonicera japonica. The sequence goes on from CM038466.1 coordinate 14,502,207, forward strand.
ATGAGGCATTATATTTTAAAGCTTGCATGACCCTCACTCAGAGCCTTTTAGTTTTCAAATGTAGTTAACTGCCTTCTTGTACTAGTCAAATACTTTACCTCTGCCTTAAAATCTTGTTTAGCAGCTCCTTTATTTCTGTCTGTTAATCATGGCCCAAATACTCATTGCAGGGATCCTGTTTTCATCGCGTAATCAAAGGATTTATGATACAAGGTGGTGATATATCTGCTCGGGATGGCACTGGTGGAGAATCCATCTACGGCTTGAAATTCGAAGACGAAAATTTTGAGTTGAAGCATGAAAGAAAAGGGATGTTAGCTATGGCTAATAGTGGCCCTAACACCAATGGCTCTCAATTCTTTATCACTACAACTCGGACATCTCATCTAGATGGAAAGCATGTTGTATTTGGCAAGGTAATCAAAGGGATGGGTGTTGTTCGTTCAGTTGAGCATGTTACTACCGGAGAAAACGATCTCCCCACTCTTGATGTTATAGTGGAGGATTGTGGAGAAATTCCTGAGGGATCCGATGATGGGGTATCCAACTTTTTTAAAGATGGTGACACTTATCCTGATTGCCCAGCCGACCTTGATGTTAAACCCGATGAAGTTTCTTGGTGGATGAGCGCTGTAGACTCTGTTAAAGTTTTTGGAAACGAACAGTTCAAGGTAGTTGCTGCATAAATATACTTGTTTTATCCGTAGTCCCTACTCATCATCCATACTCGCATCTGAGAAAGGCGTTGCCAGCATTTAATTTGGTGCATGGCTTCTTGTTTTATGAAGTGAAGCTATGAATTGAAATATGTTGTACATGTTTGCCAAAGTAATATCCTTAATTTTTTACAATGTTTTTCTTAATATTCAATGCTGGGCATACAAGTCTGAAAACAACTTTGATGGTTATTCATATGCTTTCTGTGGTTGTATAAATATTTTCGCAATTAAATGAATGTTGCTCTCCTTTTCTTTTCCTTTTTCTTTGAAAACAGAAACAGGACTATAAAATGGCTCTTAGAAAGTATAGCAAGGCACTCCGATACTTGGATGTTTGCTGGGAAAAGGATGACATTGATGAAGGTAACCATCTCATTCGTCCATTAGGTACCATTCTTTAGTGATTTCTAGGAAGTAGAAACTATAACTAGCATTGTGTTAGTCTGTCTGATAGCATTATCTGTGCAAATCTGCAGAGAAAAGCCAATCTTTACGAAAGATGAAATCGCAAATTTTTACAAATAGTTCTGTAAGTTTCCTAAGCTCTTCCTCTTGTGAGTGTTGGATGCTGGCCTGTGATTTAGTTTTTACGTAATGGTTTTAACAAGAGGGTAGCTGACTCGTATACTGAATATTGTTGGAGAATAGAGGCATAGCTTTCGATCTCATCTCACCACTAAGATAATGCTACGATAAGATTGGGGAACAAATTTACCTCAAGTACATCAGAGGGGAAGGCAGAAAAATGGATGGGAAAAAGGATAAAATAAACCTTTAATCTCTGCTCACCGCTACCTTTTTGCCCCAACCATCTCTTTCACATGCTCTTTAAGGGTTTTTCTTTTCCAGCTTTTTGTTTGTTTCAGTTTTAAGTTTTAACCAAAACTCTCAATAAAATAGCCCAGATGATAAGTCTTCAGAGGAAGACTCTTCTTATTGCCAACATATATGACTCCATCAGCATCACAGGAGCACATTTTGTTGGGAAAATCTGACCAACATTTAAATTCTTGAGGCACGATACTTTGAAGGAGGCTAAGGACAACGAAGATACATGCATTTTACTGGCCTTATCTTATAGAGTGGAGTAAATCAAGGTTAACTTTACCATGTTTTAGAACTGTGTGTGAGCTCATTCATCCGCCACATTTAGAATTTTTGCTAGGCTAATTCTTAGCTCCTTTAAGCTACATTTGTGTGTCATCAAGGCATGGACATTCCATCTGCCATGATTCAGTTGAAAGTCGTTCGAACTTGCACTTGTCCAGTGTCAGAGCCAGAAATAAACATTAATGAAGGGGGCAAAAACTTAACTAAATGTCCAATACACAGTGTGTACAATAAGGGGGTCAAAGTGCAACTTTTCTCCTAAAATAAGGTGGGCACATATTATTACATATTACAATACCTTTTTTCCCCAAAGAGAAGCTATTAAAAATAAGCTCATTAAAAAATATCCAACACAAATAGCCCTGCCACGGCGCCACTGCCCTTGGCTTTAGTGTACTGCAACATTCAGCACTTTTCTTAATGCAAATAGATTCAATGGAGTTAAAACATCACATACTCATTCTCTCCAGTAGAATTAAACCTAGATTTAAACAATTCGATTCAAATTCAACTGTAAACTCGTAGTGTTTTTTTGCCCTTTTAGAATTTCTCTTTGTTTCTCTGTAGAAAGACATCATTTTTTTTTAATAAGTACTTTTAATTAAATGTTTCCTTCTCCTTCGGTTTTAAGTCGCAACTTGCTTTATTTATAGGGAACTTGAAACTTATGTTGTGCAATTGGGTTTCTTCAGTTTGATATGAAACCCAACAAGTATTTTGTTCTTTCATTTCAAGGATGCACACACATGCTCAACAAACACCATATGATGTATCACTGCTAATTTACATTTCTTTGTCCTGCACCCTTGTGTTCCTCATCAACATATTGATTATCACTGTTAGTTCTCTGGTTATGCAAATTCCTTAATCATTTCTTTTCTAAAATAAATTCTCATGTTTTAAGTTTTTATTGTTGGGTAATTGACTAGTCAGCCATCCTTTTAGAGTAACTGGCACTTAATAAAGCAATTGCGAGCGTGGATCTGAAAATACAGCATATGTTATGTGCTTTCTTTCTGGATATGTGTTTATTTGTAAGTGGGTTATCTGTACAGGCACTAATGATACCTTCCCATTGAGGATGGAAGTTGTTACCCATCTAAACAGGAAGCACACAACTAAATGAGAAGGCTAAGCTATGAAGTTCTGTTGAAACATGTCTTTTTGCATCATATAGTTGTGTTGTTTAGCATAAATAGTACATATAGCTATTTATATGCCTCACCTCTGATTTTCGTTTATTAGCTTATTTTTCCTTGTTTGTCTGTGCTTTGTACTGGATGGGATCTCATCTCAATCTCAATGTTGCTTCTCCTTTGTTTGCCAAATGATCTGTGAAATGCGTGCTCTAGGCTTGCAAATTGAAATTGGGAGATACAAAAGGAGCATTGTTGGATGCAGACTTTGCAATTCGTGATGGTGAAGATAATGTGAAAGCTTATTTCCGCCAAGGCCAGGTTTGAGATCTTGTTTTGAAAGAAATATAGAAATTAGTATCAAGATACTTCTTTCCAGAATCATTTGTCATTCTTTCATACATTAGCTGCATTTTGTGGTTTATTTTCTTCCCTGGATATATATTTACATATATCTAGAGAGAGTGAGAAAGGGAGGGAGGGGGTGTCTCTGCTATATGGTTCTTGGTTATGGAAACTTAATGTAATAGCATTTTTTTTTTCACATCATTGGCACTAATATGTTCCAAGAGCTGTAGCTCCTCTGATAAATTATCTGATCCGGGGTCATACAATGTATTTATGTATGTCAAGCCCCCACCCAATTTCAAGATTTTTTTACATTTCCATATAAAAGCTCTCAGGTTAAAGCTTGTGCTTTTTTCTGATAATGTTTTTTAGACATTAAATGATCTTTTGAATCCAGTGTAAAATTTAATTTGTGTTATAGTACTTTATAGTTGTTTGTGATTTTTAGTGATCATATTAATGCCTATTCATCAGGCATACATGGCACTGCTCGACATTGATTCTGCAGTCGAGAGTTTCAAGAAGGCCCTAGTGTTGGAACCAAATGACGGTCAGTACATAAATACTATTAATTTTCCCTTATGACTAATAATCACCTTTTCTATTAAGCCATTATTAAGATGTTTCTTGTGCCTTTTGTTCAGGTGGTATAAAGAAGGAGCTTGCTGCTGCAAAGAAGAAAGTTAGTGGCTTTATCTAAATTTTTTTGATCCAACAAAACATCAAGTTTTGTTAGTACTTTTGAATATTTTTATGAGACTCAAATTGAAGGTGATATTTGACATTTAAAATTGCCTGCAGATTGCTGATAGACGCGATCAGGAGAAAAAGGCTTACTCAAGAATGTTCAAGTAGAGCTCAGGCAGTCAAGGTGTGCTGGATATTTTTTGGTGACCATCTACTTATTTTGATTGCACTCAAGTTTCCCTTTTGTGCCCGTGAACTTGGGCTCCTTATTAAATGAATGAATTCATTTTCAGATTTCATGTTATATGCTAGGTGATATAGACTTAAGTTCAGGCTTTTCTTTGCGGAGGAAGCATCAGGTACTGAGCTCAAACCTCCTTTTCTGTAGAAAAGTGTGTACTACAAATGTGATCATTGCTTTTTTCTTTTCCAAACTTGTTAAAATAATGATCTACCTCATTGTTATCAGTTTCAGTGTACGCACTAAAGTGATCAAAACAAGTCTTAACAGAAGGAAATGTGCACAGTTTTAAGCCTCAACTTATCAGCTCTTCCATTTTTTTTTCTCATTTTACAGGCTTTGTTGCGGAGCAAAAGAAAACTTGCAGATCCTTTGGATACAACTAGAAGAGAGATTTAAACTTGGAAACCAAATTTTGTTCTGGACATCTTCATTGATGTTAAGATAGTGTCGCTTAGCACTTAATTGTAGGCTGAAACTAAAACTACTTGCTTACACACCTGAAAAATCACCCAAACAATCTAGTTATCTTTTGTACAAGAAAAGTTCTTATTTGAACAAAAATGGATGGTTTCTTTTTCTTTATGTTCTTTTTCCTGTTATTACTTCTTGCCCTTTTCATTTGTTGTTGTGGTGGGTACCTTTGATGTGCCTCTGTAATTCCTCTGGCTCGAGCTTTAGGCGAACCTATCTGCCTAGTGCTAATGTGGGCCCCAACCATTATCATTGGATCCTCTTCTCGTTCAGGAGCTCCATCATCAGTTATTTCGTCCATTATTTTCTTTTTCCTTGAACCTTTTTCAGACTTCTCTTCATTCAACCTCCGTAAAGCCAAGTCCCTGCTTTCTTCAGCTGCAAGTCTTTGTTCCATAGAAACCGTTACCCGCCACTCCGCCAGTGAAGTTTCTTCATTAGCTCGTCTTGTTAATGAGCGATAGTTATCTTCTGGGATATGGACTACGGTGTTCTCCATCTGTGAACGGTTGATGTGATGGAGCCCCTCTGCAGCGGATGCACCATAAGCTTCGGACTCCAATCTTACGGCCCGAAGGGTCAACTGCAATGTTCGTAGCGTTTGCTTCCTCAGCCTCAGGACTTGCTTTAATTTTGATCTCGTTCTTCGCTCTTCATTTGTTTCCAACCTGAACTGTTCCATTTCTTCGCGTGTTTTTTCAGACGCACGTGTTATTTCTTCAATTGTTTCTCTGACCTTGAGCCCATCCTCCTTTTTAGCTTTGATGCACGCGTGCATGTTTTGGAGTTGAGATTCAAGTTTTGCTATGAGACAATCGGACGTATTAGATCGGACTTTTGCACTTTCAAGGCCAGCCTGTAGCTTTTCGAGCTCATCAATGAGAGGCCTCGAGTCTAACCACGATTGCATAGCTTCATCTTTAGCTTGCTTAAGGTCTTCTTTGGTTTTGTGTAGTTCTGCCATCTTGGCCCCTAATAGGATTTTGTGTGTTGCTTTGTATGAGTGGCTCTCTGATCTTGCATCTTTATAGTATTCCATTTGGAAATGCTTTCGGAAACTTTTTTTGTGCTTGTGCGTAGTGTTTGATTTTTTCAGAGTAATCTCCGCTGGTTTTGCTGCGTATTAATCTGATTCTTGTCGCAATGGCTATTCTTTAGGTTTTGGTGGCTGTCCCTTTCCGTTTTCTAGTAAAATATAGGCTCTTTTTTGATGATTTATTTAAGAATGTAATTAACATGCTTTGTTTTCGACAAGTTGATTGTGAAATTATGTCCTCTGTGTTTGTTTCATGCAGTTGTTTTAGATTCAGGCAGCATATACCTCTTGATCATAGTTGCAAGGTGTTCTGTCCCTTTATTAATTCTATACACTTGCGCGCACATTTACATATACACATATATGTACACGTTTATATTCCTAATTTTCTTTTATAATGATGATTCTACAGTCTACATTTTATATACGGTGAAGTACTCTAAAGTTCCATTTGATAGTAAGTCAAAAAATGTTAAAAATAACAATTAATTTATGTGAGAAGTTAGAAAATGAGTTGAGTGATATAAAATGTTCTATTACCTTTTTTCTTATTCCGTGGAGTAAAATTCTTTTTGAGTGCTAATGAAGAAAAAGTTTCTGTAAAGAAAGATGATAATATCTACTTAAAAAATAAGCATGCGAGCAATTGTATTACTTGTCTCATCTAATAAATACTAATAAAAGTAATTGTTTTCTAAATCATTTCTCAATTTCATGATTAAATAGACCATTGGAGTTTAAATTTATTGCTGCCCTTTAAGTGAGGGTTAAAGTTATTGCAGTGACCAATATATGTTTAATGGTTACCGCCAGCAATAATTTTTTGTTCCCAAAGATTTTTGCGCATTCCGTTTCCGGTGGAATGTTGAACATAAGAAGTTAAATAGGAAATGTTGCTTTAGAAAGGTTATGTTTTGTAGGTAAGAAAAGCATTTCTCTCGAAAGAAAGAACGCTTGTTTATGTCATTAAATAAATGGGAAATGCTTTTCTTTCTTACAAATCTTACAACATATTCTTTTCGAGTGCATTAAATGAATTGTACATTTGTTGTATGTCATGAAAGTCTAATCCATTTAATACACCCGACAAGAATATGTAGTAATATTTGTAAGTGCATCATTGCTCTTCTTTTAAATCATTATATTGGTTTATGTCAATCATGAACCAGAATTGTTGTACAAATAACCATTTTCTCAGCCCTTACAAACATTTTGCTCTTCTTTAACTTGGAAAGAAAATCAGTTTTAGGCTGACTTTACTGTTTACCATGGATCTCCAAATGACACTAAATAGATCAACAATTATCTCACACTAGAAAAGAAGAAGAAATTACGTAGGCCACAGTTATTGTCCTCTCACCTACGGTTTGGAAAAACATAATAATAAACAAAGAAGTGAAGAACCTATATTTGGGGCTACTTGACCGTCCGGAGCTTCTTTTCATCGGAAAGTATTTTTGCAAATCTCTTAAGAGCGTCAGCATTGGTACCTTCTCCTTTCACCGGTTCATACCTACCCGTCTCCAAATTCACCCTCGACACGTTTTTATTTAACAATTTGTTACCTATCTCTATAAGCGTTTCTAAATTCTCTGTTGTTGCCATATCGACCGATGATGTATCATCAATCAACGCATCCTCCTGTCCATCCGCCACTAGTAGATTTAATTTTGTATTTAATTGATATCTGTAATGGTAACGTAGTATTACAGATTTAAGTTTGAAAAGAACAATGTGATCTATGGCTCATACCTGAATTCGAAGATAATTCTTTTCGCTACGGAAGGATTTAAAGAGAGTGGAGACATGAAAATCAACCATATCAGAGCTGGCATCAGTGTAAGAATCAATCAAGGGTGTGCTCCCATTGTCATATACCCAGTTGAGCAAACCCCATTTTGAAGCCTTTTCAGCTGTAAACTTGTGTTCTTGCTTTGGGATGCCAGTCCCCAAAGACACCACCAACATCCTTCTGCTGTCCAAGGGCTTTACATCCACCAACTGAAAGTTTCCCAGTAATACTTCCCTTGTTACATGTGTTATGGCCATTTGAGTCTGTCAAATATCCAATCTTATTACGTTGAAATTACTGTTTTCTGGATATGTATGTGTGCGCGCGAAAGTCAAACAGTAGTCATTCTTAAAATCTAAAATTGAGCAAGTGTTTTGGCTACTTACAGGATTATTGGCAGCAATGCCACCATCAATGAGATCAAAGGTGCGTGTATTTCCATTTGCATCCTTAGTTTCAAAGTAGTGCGCCGGAAAAAAAGTTGGAGCTGCTGAGGTGCCAATACATATATCTGATAAATAAGCATTCTTTTCAACATGTACTTTTGCCTGTAAAATATCTGACAGCTTCAGAAGAATATTAAACAAAAATTAATCAAATATTGTGTAGTTATTAGGATATCATACATCGTTGGTGGAAAAAATTACTGGTTGAAGACGCTTGATATCGAAAGCTGGTACCACAATATCGGTAAGGGTCTGATTAATTCTAAGTCTGCCTAGTAATCCCCTTATCAATGACCTCAAATATTCCCCATCGTACTTTGGCCCCAAAAAATTTGTCACTGAATCCACAAAGTCGTTGCGGCTAAACACGGAACACAAAAAGGAAGAATTATTATATGGTCCAATAAATCTTTGCATCAAAGCCCGGAAAACATTGTAAAAGATAATCAGGGTCTTTTTACTTACAGGCCAATCAGTCTCACAGAGCTCCATTTTTCCTTACAAACAAACCATTTATGTAACTTTTACAATTAATCAAACACAACCAAACTAGCTACTAATTTTGGGTACCTTGTGTAAGGGAAGATGTCAGGCGAATGTTGCAAATAGAACTTGTTAATGTCCTTGGCAGCATATAGAGGGCGATTGTCCTTGGTCGGAGCTGTTATCATTGTAGTTACCAGTCCACCTGTGCTTGTTCCTGCAATCACATCGAAATAATCTGCGATTCTTGCATTTCCTCCATCTAATTCCTGTAGTAACCAAATCCATATATCTATTAAAAAAGAAAAAAAAGTAACATTAGTTTAGGACATGCTGATCTATATATATTTTGACATGTCACTCTGATTGTAACTCTTAGGCATGCAGTGCGTGATTAGGTGTAAATGCTGGGAGAGGGATGCGTTTGTAAAGAAATTTAAACAAGATCTTAAATTGCTTTTCAAAATTTGATAAAAATAATTAACCGATAGTACCGTAATTTGTTATCATTTCTGATACCAACTAAACACGATTTGTGACTCTAGTTGTACCTGAAGCTTGGATTCAAGAAATGCAAGAAGAGTGCCAGGAATGACGCCTCTAATGCCACCTCCATCAATGCTCAGCACCGTCACCATGCTTCCTTCTCTAGGTACATCATCCATCTTAGGTCGACCGGAGCCTAGGGTTGTTATAAACCATACTAATACTATTTCAAGTAATAGAGATCTATTCCCCATATATATGTACACACATAAATATAATCAAATCTTGCATGAAATCATAAAGAAATTAAAGCAACTCATATGGCTTATAATAATCACTTCTAGAGACACTTCCATATACATATATCAAGGAATATACAAATTGCACGATCTAAATTAATGTTAATTTTAACACCTTAATTATCACGATCAGGTGCTAGTTTGTTCGTTGAGAATGAATGTGATGAAACAATTGAAGCTTTAGATCCCGATTATGTTTTCTTTCTTGAATCTTAATATTCGGGGAAAGTTTGGAAAGTGTCTAATGATCACCATTTCCCGTGGTTTCCGTTTCCTTTGACAAATATCCGTCAAATGAAAACTCACACTTACTATAAATAGAACTAAAAAGAATATTAAATCATATGCATTAGTATAAATATAAATAAATAATTTTAATCAAAACGACAAGTTATAATATTTTCCGTTTGCTATTTATTATTAAAAAAAGAAGAAAAAATAAGGGTGGTGATGTTGGCACCCCCAAAATCTCTTGAAAACACTCCCACTTTAATTCGGTCATTCGCAACCGAATAACGTATACGTTATTCGGTTGTGAAGGACCGAATACAAAATTGCAAAACTTTGAAAAAACTTGAAAATGCCTTACTCGGTTGTCAAAAACCGAGTATAAAATTTAAAAAAACTTGAAAATGCCTTATTCGGTTGTTAAGAACCGAGTATATAGACTTATATTCGGTCCTCAACAACCGAATAATAGACACTTTACTCGGTTGCGAATGACCGAATTAAAGTGGGAGTGTTACCAAGTGTTTTTTGGGGTGCCAACATCACCACCCAAAAATAATGGAAAAGATATGTTTACTATCACATCTTGCTTTATAGTACCTATGCTTGAAATTCGTCACAATGTACCCAAAATGTCCCTAAGATACATGAAAATGAAACGTATCATTAATATTCATGTTGTTATTGTTGTTATATATATATATTTGATAAATAGACCTGGGCACTTTATTTCAATTACTTGAGGTCAAACCCGAATCTTACTAATTATCATATTAGATGGAGTGTTAATAATAAAGCATACTCATTTAGAACCAACCGCGGCACCACTAGAAAGCAAGAAGGAAAAAATAAATAAATTAGACCATCCTTTCAAAATAAAGTTTACCATACAAAGTATTGAGGGGTCTATTTTTTCCAAATTACCGGGTTGTATTTAATTTAGATTCTATAAGATTTCTTTAGATTTTGAAAATTCATGGGTATTCAATTGAGATTTTAAAAACTCTTTTAAAATTTTATGATATTCAATTAGGATTTTAAAAAGTTTTTTAAAATCTTGTGGTATTCAATTAAGATTAAAAATAATCTTTTAAAATCTTATGGTATTCAAAACTGAATAAACTTTGAAAGATTTTATAAGTAGATAGATTTTGATGGATTTGAGAGTGTTTTTATGAATAACAAATCCACTAACAAATATTCTCTTCAAGCAAAAGATTTCGCATGGATTTATTTTCTATCTTTCTCCCAACCGTAATTATTATTTCTTCTTGTCTCTATAATGTATTAAATCCTTCCATTCAATTCTCTTTATTTAAAACCTTTTCTTTTCCCAAACCATATGCATTATTTTTTTCTTCGTCTTTATAATCTATTTAAATCCCTCTAATCCATTCACTCTATCTAAAGCCTTTTTTCAATTTAGATATTGCTACTTTCAAAATTTTAATTATCTAGTTAGTCATATTCTTCTGAAACTATAGAGATGTCGCAACCTTGATTTTTTTTTCTCTCGTTTTATGAATTTTTTTAAACAAAAGATGAAAATCGAATATAAAGGGCAAAAAAACCTAATCCATTAGTTTTTTAGACTCGATCCGAACCGTTTGTGCTGGATTTATAATTTGCTTATTATTTTAAAATTGTAATCAAAATTCTTTTATTATTTATCCTTTGATTTTTTTTATTATAACTAATTTGTGTGCACGTGGTTGTAAATGTCATTAAGTTCATTAATAAATACGTATATACTAAGAATTGAATAATTAATAAAAAATAAAAATAATAACATATAAACAAAATATAATATCAAGTGTAAAATTCAATTAATAATTGTAAGAAAATCATAAAAAAATGTCGCCTTGAATTTTTTTAGTAAATAAGAGGTCATAAAATAATGAGAATGAAAATCAAAAGGATAACAATGAGAATGAAGAGGGCTATGATTAGGGCTGGGACCGAATCGATTCTTTTTTCTTTTCTTTTTTTAAAAAAAAGGAGATCTAAGTCTCTCCTTTCTATAACACTAACGAAAATCCCCATTCCTCCTGTGGTGAGACTCGGGTGAGCGCCTTTTCCAACTGGCTACCTATACACTTAATTTTATACTCTGATACTACAGAATAAAATTCTTCACCAAACAATAGGTATGATTCGGTGCTTCCTTGGGTGATTAAAGACTAGTTCTTGACATTCTAAGTGTGTGAATTCCAATAAGCCAAATGAAATTCATCTAATTAGGAACTAGAGAACAGGATTTGGAACTTTAATCATCCCTTGCCTGCTCGGTCTCTATCTCAGATTATTGAAGATCTTGACCTGCAGGAAAAACATGTAGGTGAACTTTAAGGTCTCATATACCGTGAAGCGGCCAAAATTAGATCTAAGGCCTTTCAAGCTATTGAATCTCACAGGACAGATCTAGAAATCCTAGTAAGTAATATGTTTACTACCTGTGAGAAGTTATGATCAATATGAAGTTAGTTTTAATTCTAAAAGTTTTGTTGAAAGATAAAATTGGCTGAGATAATTAGAAAAATATTATGAGATTTAATTGTACACGATTGTAAAAGTTGTTATTAAATTATCAGGATATTAAGAGATTCTTTTTTTTCTGTTGAGATAAACGACAACTGTATATTGTTAAACTTATCATATTGTTAGGCTAATTTAGGTTTGTTTCCTTTTTTTGTGTTTTAGATTTCCTCTATAAAAGAGGCAGCTATATGTTCTTCTTAATTAATTTGAAATACATTCTCTTTTCCCCTTTGTTTATATGGTATCAGAGCGACCCTAATTCACCAAACAAAACCCTAGTTTTTTTTTTCTACATATTGCATCTTCCTTCTCATTTACCCGCAACAATGTTTAACATTTCAACTAAGTCTACCCTCCATGTTTTGTCTTCCAACACTGTAACTAAACAAGCAACCCAAAACCCTCGTACTGAATCTCACCCTAGGGGTGGCAAAAATAACTAACCCGCCGGGTTATCGAATCGATCCAATCCATTTGGACCAGTTTCGGGGCAGTTTTTTTTAGACCGATTCGGTTTCTAGTTTTAAGAAAAAAATGTCGCGGGTTCGGTTTCAATTTTTTTCTAAAAACTGCTCCAAACCGCCCCAAATATATATATAAATAATATTTAAAAATATTCTTTTATATATAAAAAATATATATATTATTTTTGAAGAATGGATACTTAATTTGTTTGAAATTTAATTGTGTGTCTAGATTTAATGTCAAATTTATTTTTAGCTTAAAATAATGGTTATTCGGGGCGGGGTGGTTCGGATTGGTTAACCATAAATTGATTTGGATCGGTTTCGGTTTTAAAAAAAAAACTTTGCGATTTTGTTGCGGTTTCGATTCCGGATAAAAGAATGCGGTTCAGTTTCAAGTTTAAGCAAAACCGCCCCATTGCCGTTCCTATCTCACCCCGTTCAAATCACCACCATTCGCCTTAATGGTGATAATTTTTTAAGGTGGTCTCAATCAGTTCGTATGTATATTAGAGGGCGAGGAAAGATGGGGTACCTGACTGGACAGAAGGCGGCACCGGCAACAGAGGATCCTACGTACACAACCTGGTGATAAGTGCTCAAAATTGTTATTTTAACCCGCAAATAATATTTTGTTACAATATAATTAATGCTTAAATTATGGAGGAATAATATTTATTTTGTCTTTTTGTAGGAAAGAAGAAAATTATAATAAAAAATCTAAAAATGTGGAAGAAGTCTACTTAAGATCAAAAAAGAAGATAAAGAAGAAAGAATATTCCAATTCAATATTCTCTCCTAATTCGAATAGAACTCCTTATTCTCTCTCTTAATTAGAATCCTAATTGAATTCAAAGTTATTATTTCTTCTACAATTTTAGTTTCCTAAACCTTGTAAACTTCTCTCGCTCATTCTTATATATAGACCAATTCTCTACACCTGAAGATATAGAAAAAAATATAGAGAAAATAGATTAGAAAAATAGATAGAATATAGATATTATTAGAGAGTTCTAGAGAGAGAAAATCCTTTATAATAGTTGCCGTGCGGCCGAAGTATTGAAGGAGAAGAAGTGGACAGCATAAAGCCGTGCGGTACACGCCAGTTCGAGTATCATAAACAGGGACGCTATCTAGCTTTTTAATAGTTTTTATAGTTTGTATTTAAGTACTTTAGTTTTAATTTTAATGATGAATTATTATTTTATTTTAATGTGTTCTTTATTTAATATGCTTGGCTAAACTCTCTCCCAAAGGAGAGGGATGAAACCGCCATGGATGTAATGGGCTTAATTTAATTCTAATTGATTTTTAATTATTTGTCCCGAATTAAAATAGATTTTGAAATTACCATTACTATAACGTGTGTTTTCTTTCTAATACTGTAATTGTCTTTAAAATAAAGGAAGGATCTCTTATGATCACCAATTTCGGGGATACAGGCGATGCCTATTTTTATTTATATTAGTTTTAAAGAAATAATGATGGTGAATTCAAATTCGTTTATATAGTAGGAATGAATGTTAAAAATATAATTAGATACTTTTTATTTATATCCATGGTGGTGGATTTTTTTTCTTGGGATTTTTTATTATTGATTACTTGCTTCTTGATTTAATTTAATTAATTTAGTTTAATTTTTAGTTTCTTAGTTTAGATAATTTCAAAATCAAAATTTAAAAATTGTTTTAATTTGGTTCCTAAAATATTGGATTTCGACAAACTCTCCTAGATATTAGCTTGGATTTGGATTGGCTCCTACTTATACGCTATACTAATTTAATTGTTTTACATGAAGTAGGGTTTTTATTGCATTTAAGTGTGGAATTAAGCAACAATAAATTATTTTTAAAAATTCCATTTAAATCACCTGGGATGCAAAAAATTCAATGGTGATAACTTGGCTTGCCAACTCTATGAATGATGAGATTTGCCCTAATTATATGTGTTATTCCACAACCAAAGAATTGTGGGACAATGTGAATCAGATGTACTCTGATTTAGGAAATTAATCCCAAGTGTATGAGCTGACCCTTAAGCTTGGCGAGATTAGGCAAGGAAAAGAATCTGTCACCTAGTACTTTAATTCGCTAAAGCTTATTTGGCAGGATTTGGATATATTCAATGACTACGAGTGGAAGTCCACCAATGATGCTAATCATTACAAACATACTGTGGAGGCTCATCGGATTTATAAATTTCTTACTGGACTCAATGTGGAGTTTGACGAGGTCAGATGGCGAATAATTGGAAGGACTCTTCTTCCTCAAATCAGTGAAGTCTTTGATGAAGTTCGAAATGAAGAAAGTTGCTGACACGTGATGTTGGGGAAGAAAATCAACTGCGGAGCCATTGAAAGTTCTGCATTTAATGTTGCTGAGTTTTCTGCTAATAAAGCAACTAATTATCAGCGAGGACCTGCAGAAAAACCACGGGTCTGGTGCGACCATTGCAACAAGCCGTGCCACACTCGAGAAACCTGGTGGAAGATCCACGAAAAACCAACAAATTGGCAGAGTAGTAAGTCGGGTGAGAGGAATAATCATTCAAATCCCAAGGCCACTAATGCTACTGCCAACAAAGTAGAATCCAGTCCCTTTAACAATGAGCAGATGAATCACATCCTGAAATTACTGAAATCTAATTTCCCATTGGGTACTCCTAGTGTTTCTCATGCACAAATATGTACTGCACATAATGCTCTCTCATTTTGTTTTAATTTTGCTCCATGGATAATAGATTCTGGAGCCTCAGACCATATTATTAGTTTCTCTAATCTATTTAACACTTATTCACCATGTTCTGGCAATAAAAAAAATATAATTGCATATAGTACTTTCTCAACAATAGCTGAAAAAGGATTGGTAAAATTATATGAGAACATATATATTAAATCCGTTCTCTATGTTCTAAAACTAGTGTGTAATCTTTTATCTGTGAGTAAACTTACCAAAGACTCTAATTGCCGTGGTTTTTTTTGTGATTCTCACTGTGAATTTCAGGACCAGAACTCGGGAAAGAAGATTGGCAGTGCTAAGTTGATAAACGGTCTTTACTATTTTGATGGTGCTTTCTCTGATAAACGGGCTCAGGGTCTTAATAATATTAGTTCTCTTTCCGTTTATGAACAAATATGATGTGGCACTTAAGATTAGGACACTCTAGTTTTAGTTATCTTAAACATTTGTTTCCTACGTTATTTAAAAGTTTAGATTGTTCTTCACTTTATTCTAGGGGTGGCATCAATCGGTAAATCGAACCGAGCTAGCACCGCCGACTGCCGAACCGACACTATTCGATGGCCAATTTCTTCAACCGTTTCATACCAAAAAAATTGGTTGTGCCAATTGTCGGTTTATCCGACAACAGTCGGTCGGATCGGTTCGGTTGAGAGATTTTGAAAAACCTATGAAGAAGAAGAAGAAGCAACTGAAGGTGAGAGTGGAATGGGGTCGGTGGTGTTTGGTGAGAAAGATGAGAGAAAAAGAAGAATGAAAAGAGAGAAAGTGTTAAGAAAGAAGAAGAAGAAGAAGAGGTGATAGTGGAATCGAGTCGGTGGTGTTCGGTGAGAGAGAGATGAGAGAATAAGAAGAATAAAGAGAGAATGTGAAATTAAAAAAAAAAAGCAGCAGCAGCATCTAGGAGGTGAGAGTGGAATGGGGTCGGTGGTGTTTAGTGAATGGTGAGAGAGATGAGAGAAAAAGAAGAAATGAGAGAGAGAGAGAGAGAGAAAGTGTTAGAGAGAGAATGTGAAATATTAAAAAAAACCGTCACTTTCAATGCGTTCTCCTTTGCACGGCACGGAGCTCGATTGTACTTTGCACGTGGTTTACTGATGAAAGATTCAAAATTTTAAATATATATATATAATTAATTATATAAATATATATAAAATAATAAAATTTATTATTATTTTATAAAATCGGTTGGTTCGGTTTACCGACGGTTCTCTAATGTTTCAACCGTCTTCGACACCGTTTACAACCAGTTCGGTCGGTTCTTTGACCGTTTTTATCGGTTCACCGATTTGTCGAAAAACCATTTCAATCGGACCGGTCGAAAAACCGATCGGGTCAGTTTATTCGGTTTTTTTTGCCAGCCCTACTTTATTGTGAAAGTTGTTATTTATCTAAAAGTCATCGTACTACTTATCATCTAAGACCTTATGTTCCTTCAAAACGATTTTATTTAATACATATTGATGTATGGGGCCATTAAAAGTCACAACTATTTCTTGAAAAAAATGACTTGTTGCCTTTATAGATGACCACACACGTGTATGTTGGGTTTATTTAATGAAGGAAAAATCTGAAGTTGTCAAACTTTTCAAAGACTTTTACAATATAATTGAAACTCAGTTTCAAGCAAAAGTTGGCATCTTTCATACTGATAATGGAACATAATATTTCAATGAAAATTTGGGTAGTTTTTTGAAAGAATAAAGTATCCATCATCAATCTACTTGTGTGAATACACCTCAGCAAAATGGAATTGTGGAAAGAAAAAATAAACATTTACTGCTCTTATCTTATTAACTGAATGCTTACCAGAATTCTAAAGTATAGCACACCACTTGTTTTTTTTCAAAAAAAATCTTTCCCTTATCAAGAATGTATTCTGATTTACCCTTAAAAGTGTTTGGCTGCACTATTTTTATTCATCTATCTAGTCAAAATATGTCCAAACTTGATCTAAAGGCCGAACAATGTATTTTCATCGGCTATGCATCTAATAAAAAAAGGATATAAATGCTATAATACCCAAACAAAAAAGGTTTATATAAGTATGGATGTCTCTTTTATTGAAGATAAATATTTCTTTAACGAAAATTCTCTTAAATGGGAGAATAAAATAATGGAAGAAAATTTTTGGGATGTATCTCCTACTCCATTACTAAATACAATTTTAAATACTTCCCCCGTTATTTATAATTCCGAGGAACAAAGTGATAGGGGTGATAAAATTCATAGTCATATAGTGCCAAACATTTCTGTATTTGAAACAGAGGGAGAATCGATTCAACCCAATATCGAATTTCTTACTTATATATACTAGGAGAAAAACTCATCAAAGGAGCCAAAGTCAAACTATTCCTCTTAGCACAAACCAATCTCAACTTACGGGAACTGAAGCTCATCATATCACAAGTAGTTTTACTCTAAACTTAACCTATATTCCCGTAATTTCTTCTTTAGACCTTGATATTCCTATAGCTCTTAGAAAATGAACACGGACTTGCACCAAATATCCCATTGCCAATTATTTATCCTATAAAAAGTTCTTTAATACTCATAAAATTTTTACCTCCAAAATCACACACATATTTGTCCCGAGAAACATTTAAGAAGCCCTCAATGATCCAAATTGGAAATCAGCAGTAATGGAGAAGATGAATGCCTTAAAAAAGAGTGGTACTTGGGAGTTAGTTGATTTACCTAAGGAGAAAAGAATTGTAGGGTGCAAGTGGGTCTTTACTATGAAATGTAGAGCTGATGGGAGCATAGAACGATACAAGGCAAAATTAGTGGCAAAAGGGTTTACCCAAACCTGTGGGATTGATTATCAGGAAACTTTTGCTCCTGTAGCCAAGATAAACTCAATTAGAATTTTGTTATCGTTGGCCGTAAACTTCAATTGGTCTTTACACTAGTTAAACATAAAAAATGCATTCCTAAATGGAGATCTGGAGGATGAAGTCTTTATGAATTTACCACCTGGATTCGAGGAGAAACTTGGTTCAAATAAAGTTTGTAAATTAAAAAAGTCTTTATATGGCCTAAAACAATCTCCTAGAACCTGGTTTGAGAGATTTGAAAAAGCTGTCAAGAATTGTGGCTATTGTCAAAGCCAAGCGGATAATACTATGTTCTACAAACACAGCAAAGATGGAAAAGCTGTCAATAATTATGGCTATTCTGATTGTTTATGTAGATGATATAATATTGACAGGTAATGATAAAAAAGAATTGGAACGATTGAAAAAAAAAAGACTTGCAGCTGAATTTGAAATCAAGGATTTAGGATCCTTAAAATACTTTCTTGGAATGGAGTTTGCTAGATCCAAAGAAAGTATATTCGTAAACCATGTAAATATGTCATTGATTTGCTTGGTGAAACAGGACAACTAGGCAGTAGACCAGCCGAGACACCCCTTGAACCTAATCTAAAGTTGTTACCCTTTAAAGATGATGAACTGAAGGACAAAGAACAATATCAAAGGCTAGTTGGCAGGCTAATCTACCTGTCACATACACGACCGGATATCGCTTTTGCAGAAAGCATGGTGGGCTAATTCATGCATGCACCAGGACAACAACACTTTGACACTGTTTATAAAATACTCAGATATCTTAAAGGGTCACCAGGAAGGAGTTTACTATTTAAAGGTCGTGGGCACCTATAGGTTGAAGCATTTATAGATGCAGAATAGGCCGGAAATGCAATGGATAGGCGTTCAACGTCTGGTGATTGCACCTTTGTTGGAGGTAACCTTGTTACTTGGCATAGCAAAACCAGAATGTGGTGGCTAGGAGTAGTGCAGAGGCCGAGTTTAGATCGATAGCTCTCAGAATTTGTAAGGTATTGTGGATCAAACGGATATTAGAAGAACTAAAGGTCTTAAATTCCCTACCAATGAAAGTATACTGCGACAATAAAGCAGCTATTTCAATAGCTCATAATCCAGTATTACATGACCGAACAAAACACGTGGAGGTTGACAAGCATTTTATTAAGGAAAAGTTCGAGAATGGACTGATTTGCATGCCATACATTCCTAGAATCGGTGAGGTGTTGTGGGTCAAACGGCTATTAGAAGAACTAAAGATCCTAATTCCCTGCCAATGAAAGTATAATGCGACAACAAAGTAGCTATTTCAATAGCTCATAATCCAGTATTGCATGACCGAACAAAACACATCGAGGTTGACAAGCACTTTATTAAGGAAAAGCTCGAGAATGGACTGATTTGCATGCCATACATTCCTACTAATGAGCAAGTTGCT
Organism: Lonicera japonica; assembly: GCA_021464415.1. Taxonomy (NCBI): domain Eukaryota; kingdom Viridiplantae; phylum Streptophyta; class Magnoliopsida; order Dipsacales; family Caprifoliaceae; genus Lonicera; species Lonicera japonica. Next base: position 14,521,698 of record CM038466.1, read on the forward strand.
GATGTACTCATAAAAGGAATACCTACAAAGCAGTTTAACAAATTGATCGGCAAGCTAGCTATGGAAGATATCTTTAAACTAGCTTGAGGGGGAGTGTTAAAAGATAAAATCAGCTGAGATAATTGGAAAAATATTATGAGATTTAACTGTACACGATTGTAGGAGTTGTTATTAAATTAGCAAGATATTAGGAGATTCTTTTTTTTTTCTGTTGAGATAAGCTACAGCTATATATTGTTAGACTTATCATATTGTTAGGCTAATTTAGGGTTTGTTTCCTTTTTTTTTGTTGTAGATCGATTTCCTCTATAAAAGAGGCAGTTATATGTTCTTCTTAATTAATTCGAAATACATTCTCTTTTCTCCTCTGTTTACAAGTTTGTTCCTTAACATTACACCTTTGTAATAGGATAAGTACATACTTGTATTATTGCATTGCCATGAATGGATTTATCTGACTTTAACATGATCATTACTTCTTCTATCTATACAGGGCAGTGGAGAAAGTCTTTATCAACTTTACCAATGCTGCACATATTCTTTGCAAAGAATTGGAAGAAAACACAAAGGTATTGACACATTCAGTCACAATGATTAAAAAAAAGAAAAAGGTTTGCTCAAATTTTAACGATCGTTGATCCCATTTGTAGGAGAGTGAGTAGCGGTGGTTGCTCATGGTGGCGTCATCACAGAACATCATAAGCGAGCTTCACCACATGGTGGAAGGTCTGCAGGGAAAGTAATGAATTCATCCGTCATTGTGTTTCACCTGTATGATGGGAATGAATGGTGCATAAAATCCTGGGGCGATGTTAGTCACCTCAATGAACTAATTTCTGGTTTTGGTGGGGACACAACTTCAGGCTAGTGAGAAATATGATCATCCATTGATGGTAGGTGTCCATGATCATCACCATTATAGGCAGAACACTATCCAAGTACGACCCCACATGTTTTCCACTATAAAGAAAATAAAATTTAGGTGTTGCACTGTTAATTAAACGTGTAAGAGTTTAAAGTGTTTAATTAACAAAGACACGTTTGATCTGTAAAAGGGTGACGAACATGAATCCTATTTGAAGTCACTTGCCACAATTCAGCAAACATGGCCTTGGAAGAGGTTTGGCTCACCAGATCCATTAATTATCTTTAAATTAGAGAGGGCATGGATTATCATTATTGGTACAGGGAAACACACGACCCACCAAAGCTTTTTCTTAATTATTATAATTTCGTGATTGTCACTTAAGACAACATGTAGTTTCTACCTTCAATCAATGCTAGCTTTGTCTTATAACAAAATTTCATGAAGAGTGCCGATCCCAAGATACATTGAGTTTGTGCAAAAATTAAAACGGAGGTCGGAGGACCTTATAACGCATATAACATATATTTCTTGGTTCTTGTTGTTTAAAATATTGAGGCAATTACATAAGTTATAAAATTGCATTCTAACAAGGATACCCTGTAATCGGCCACCCTGTTTTCGAGAAAGAACTTTCAGTAACACAGTTTTTGCATCTAGGCTTTTTATCTTAGAATTGTTCGTAAAATACATAGTAACATTATGCTTTTGTTTTATCAATTTTTACACACATTACGGATACATGTCATCGGTAATGAAAAAGCAGTAGTAATAATGACGGTGATTGAGAATTACACTAGTGTCAACACATTTTCTTGATGGCAGAATATTTACTCACACATATTGGGTTGGGGGGCTGGGGGTGTTGTGTAGTGATTGAGTGAGCTGCAAGAGTACTCTGTTTCTTTTGGTCGGTGAGCTTTTTTTGGGGATGAAGACTTATTATGAGAATTGATAAAAAGTGATGCAATATGGTGGAGGTCGACCATAGCCCGCATGGATTTTCCCACTAGTTTCCCTCCCCACTAATTTTCTTGATTTTCATTTTCTAATCTAGAAATGGCGCGAAGTGGTGGCAAAAAACGATAAAAACATAATTCATGTCTGCCACTTTCTGAAGGCCAAGCCAAAGAAATTGTATTATCATCTATCAAGAATATTTAATGACATAAGTCACTAAGTTATCCCAGAAGACCTCCTCCATAATATTAAAGTTGAGTTCGAGTTTTACTAGCCGCAAAAAAATAACGTTAATCCCCAAACCAGAGAAAAGGTCAAAGCACACACTGATTGCGTCGTATAAAAAGGGAGCTAAAGGAATCATTTAAAACTTGCAAATTGTTTCACCTAATTGAGCTGGGGAAGTATACCAGTTTAGTAGTAAAACAACAGAATTTCATTTTTATTTTTTTAAACAAATTCTAAGATAAAGTATATCAAATGTATTCTAAATGTCAAGTGACACAAGATTTAAAGTTAAAATCTTCTGCTTGTAGTAAAAGTGAACAGTGATATTATTTAAAGCCTAAATTATATTATTTGGTAAAAATATATATTTGGTCTTGTTTAGTTTTTATTTTATAATAATTTTCCTCCTCCGATGACAACAGTAGATGGAATGCCAAATTGAACTAGTCCTGGCCGGGCCAGAAGGACGGACATGACGTACAGTAGAGAGAGAGGGAATCAGTCAAGTCAAATATGAACATTTTTTGCGGCTTACATATAGCACGTCATTACTTTACATGTGCTCCTCCCTAGCTGCATGCTTTTTAGATACATGTATATATATATATTTAGGACGGAGATATTTACGCATAAAAAATAATTCGTAATATTTTTACCTTTTTTTTTTATTTTTTAAAATTGAGTAAAATATGTATTATTTGATTTTTGAAAACCGAATATAAATTAATATATTTAATTTTTGACTATCAAGTAATGCAATTTTAAGTTTATACTTAATTATTTACAATCGAATAGTATACATCTTACTCGATCGGTTGTCAAGAATTAAATAAAAAATGAGAGTGTTACTAATAAATATCGGAGCTGGCAATATTTTTACACTATATATATATATAAATATTTTTTTTCCCGTTGACATTTTATCTACCTTATTTTTGTACTTAACGAACTTTTTAGTCTTGTAATTTGGACCAACACATGCTGCACCATGCATTCTCTGTCCTTTTACTCCTATTTCTTTCCTATATATATCGTCAATTTCAAAATAAGAAATTAAACACCCTCTTTAATATAAGTAATACATAGATACATTCAGAGTTCAAGCTATGGAAGAGAGAAAAGAAATGAGAATGTATTGTATACATCCAGTGTTCAAACGGTGGGACAGAAGAAAGGGAAAAGATCGTATAAAGGCAAAGTTTTACCACTCTACTAATTCACTGGATTAACCATTAAATCAACTTAAATATTTTTTAGTACAATTTAAATCAACTTAATCACTTGTTAATGATATAACTTGAACTTTATAGTAATATTTTGCACAGTAGTTATGAAAGTTCATATATTCCCTTGTCTCAAAATCATAGTTCTTTTGTTTCTTTTTTGTTCGGGATGTATAGTGGTGGAGCCAAAATTTAATGGAAGGAGAGGCAAAAAAAAAACTTGACTATAATGCATGCGACTTCTTGTTACTCCAATATTTCAAGAAAATGACACTAAATCTTCAAAAGCATTAAAAATAAAGTCCGTAAATGTCATTTCAAAGTATTAAAAATATCACATGTAATCTCAACAATTTTTTTGGATAAGAAATGCTGCTCACACACAAATTTAGGAATAAGCGCTAAAGGATAAATAAGCAAGAAGAACACACAAATTTTTTATAAGGGTGGTTCTTCCAGCCGATGGATGGTAGGTCTAGTTTACATCCACCCTCTTGTTAAACTGATTGATATTCTGATTGATAATGGTTGTAAATACAAGTTGATCAAGGATTGTACTCAATAATTCGATGATCTCAAATGCTAAGGGATAGTTTATTTTACAGATGTAAGGAACTAGCTATTATGAGGTGATAAGCCTTTACCTCGTTTCAGAGAAATGGAAAGAAAAGTGGGGGTTAGTTAGGTAGTGGGAAGTTGGCAACTAGATGTTGGGCGTGTTAGCCACGCTTCCGTTGTATTGCTGCCAGGTGTCAGTTTCTGGAAGGCTCTCATCACGATTTGTAATTAGCTTAGACATATAAGAAGCTCGGTTCTCGCACGTGCTTGGAGCTAAGATGAAATACTTTTACGCCCTTCATCACCCTTAGTTATCAAGTGTAAAATAAACTACAATGAGAGGGGCAAAGTAGAATTTTTTATGTAAAATAAGGCGAGCAAAAGCATATTTGAAGTTTTTAAAATATAACTAGTACAAATAAAAATATTTCAATATCGGATGTCTCATGAAAATCTCATTTCTTCATTAGATTTAATCAATGTACTACATTTCACAACAGATTATAAGTTGTATATTTCATAGTCCAAATTAGCCTAAAATTTGTCTCATGGCCAACAAAATAATTTTAATGTTTTTATTATGAAACATGTCATTTTAACTATTTATTAAGAAAGTACGCAAAAATTAGTCCTTGAAAACAACTATGTATAAATTCAAGCTCAATCTCAAACGATTTAAAGTGTTAGTTGTCACATAGACCATCTACCTTTAAGCCCCCAAAGGACAATTATAATTGTAAATGATAATTATAAATTAGCAATGTAAATTAAGGACATTGCACAAAAAGACATTAATACCCCTTTCTTATTTAACTAATAATACAATAATCCTAATATAATATATCACGTCTCCAAAAGACATTTAGCATCGATCCCAATAAAAAATTTCAAAATCCAAACAACCTTTTCTCTTACGACTCCAAAAGATATTTAGCACCAGTTGTTTAGAACAGAATAACTAATTACTTTGTGCTAAAATAATTTTAACACCAATTGTCAAACATTTGAATGGTGCTAAATAGGTTTTAGCACCTTCAGTTTAGTTATTTCTGTTTACCTGTAATGCTAAAATAGTTTTAGCACAAATTATTCAATATTAGAATGGTGCTAAAACAGTTTTAGCACTAATTGTACAACACTATAATGGTGTTGAATAGGTTTTAGCACCTTCAGTTTAGTTATCTGTATTCATCTGTAGTGTTAAAACTTTTTTAGCACATTCAGTTTAATTATTTGTGTTTATCTGTGGTGCTAAAATAATTTTAGCACTAATTGTTCAAAACTAGAATGGTACTAAAATAGTTTTAACACTAATTATTTAACACTGAAATTGTGCTAAATAGGTTTTAGCACCTCCAGTTTAGTTATATGTGATCACCTATGGTGCTAAAATCTTTTTATCACATTCAGTTTTTTTATATGTGTTCACATGTGGTGCTGAAACAGTTTTAGCACTACATGTGAACATAGATAACTAAACTGAAGGTGCTAAACAAGTTTTAGCACTAGCATCACAGATGAGCACATATAACTAAATTGAATGTACTAAAAAGGTTTTATCACCACATGTGAATATAGATAATTAAATTAAATGTGCTAAAAAAGTTTTAATACTACAAGTGAACAAAAATAACTAAATTGAATGTGTTAAACAGTTTTAGCACCATGTAAAAAACATAAAAACAAAGATAGATTAAAAAATGAAATATAAAGGGAAAATAAAAAAAATGTGCATGAAAGAAAGAATGATAAAAGAGATAAGAAAAGAGAGAAGGTGGTGGAAGATCTGGGTTAAAAAAGTTGTTTGAACTCGCTCTCTCCATAATCAATGAACCCCCATCCAATACATTACCAATTAATTAATACCTTAATATTTTTTATTTTTTTGTTCACCAAAAAAAAATACCTTAATATTTTGCTTCAAAATCCTTAACTCACCGTCATCATTACCCCCGCCGACCACCAGCGGCGATGTTATTTTTAAAGTAAGTTCATTTATACCCTACCATTGTTATTGTTGTTGTTGTTGTTGTTATAATAGAATTCGTATGTTAAAACCACCAAACATTATATTAGAGGTATATTTGTCTATCAACATTTATAATTTTTCTTAAAATAAATTAATATTATGAAAAATATTTGTATTGTAAAATTTTTTTATAAAATTAGCACTACTTCTATTTATTAAATATGAATCTATCTTTAAATTCATAAAATATTATAGAGTGAGAACCTATAATTTATAATCTCTACAAAAAAATTGACACTTATCATTTTGAAATTGAATGAATAATTTAAGATATGTATATAGAGTGCGTACTTTTTTATAATTATATTTCAAGATTTTGTACTATCTCATTGTTTCTTTACTGCAAAAGTCAATTGGGAATCAAAATAGTTAATTGTTATTATAATTAATAACGAAAGAAAATCAGTTTTCTTTCAAGGTTCAATTCACATATATCAATTTCAATCTATTCTTTCCGCCTAACCATTCCAACCAACACGTCCGCTAAAATATTATTAACGTAATCTACGTGATCTTGTTTCCATGAAGCTATCTCGCTACTTTAACTTTGATTTCATATTTATCTCATTTTTTTTTTCAAATTTTAGTTCCTTGTGGATTAAGGCAACAATAAAAATGAAAAGGTATCGACTTCAATTTTACTTCATTATTATCAAAATAATTAATTCTCAAGATAACCGACTATTATAAATAGCGAGCGAGTTAAGATTTATTAACCTTCCTTTAAATAAAGATTAATAATTTAACATGACTTTTTCATTATCACTAGTTAACAACTCTTGCAATGCACGAGTGTTTAATAAACATGCAATTTTAATAAAATTTATCTTAATAATTTTGTCAAATAATTGGCTTAAATATGTTATGTACGGAGAATAAAATATATATTGCCTCCATTTAAAATTAGTTTTGCAACTTTTACTTTGTTATTTTAAAAAAAAACATTAATTTCAATCTAATTAATGGTTGATAATATAACTCATTTGCTATGGCAAATTGAAAATAAGACTATTATTTTTAACACATTTTAAAAAAACAATAAAATAAATGATGCTACTTCCAATATAATAATAATAATAATTATTATTTTATTATACATTAAGAATATAAAAAATTAATTAATAAATAATTAATGTTACTACAATTAAGGATATAAGAAAAATAATTAATGTATCTACTTCTTCCATAATATTATATAGTATAGATAATAATTATAATAATAATATAATTATTTATTAAGGTGAATAATTATTTATTTACGAAAGTATGGTATTAAGTGTGCTACTTATTACATAATCTAATAGTATATTAATTAGTGAATAATTAAGGTGACACATGTCAAATTCTAAATAAAAGGTGCATTAATACTTTCACTTCTTCCATTATATATATACTATCAGATTGGCCACTGCATTTAAAAATAATAAAAAATATTGTAAGTCCTATTATCTAAAGGTATTATTGACCAATAACTTTCACTCAAGGAGGATCAACAAATATAAACCAAGGTCCTTCGGGATCCCACATCGGCTGTGGACTTTGTGTGTGTGGTTTATATTTGGTTCCACCCAACTAAAAGTTACCGGCTTTTAGTTGGTCATGTTCGGTCAATGAACCATGTGTGTGTTTGTTTTCATCAGAATAAAACTGGCAAGTTGTGCCAAGGTTATTGCCCTCGGGCTAGGTGTGTGTGTCTTCCTCGGATAGATCGTGGACTGGTCCTTTGGGATCCCATGGCCATATCGACTGTAGAGTGTGTGTGTGGTTTATATTGGGTTCCGCCCAACTAAAAGTTATCGGCTTTTAATTGGTCGTGCTAAGTCAATAAACCATGTGTGTGTGTGTGTTTCCAACAAACATAAACCAAACCATGAAAGAATAAATAAAAAATAAAGTGACCAATATGAAACAAAAGGTAGAGGGATAACAAAATGGCATGACTTGGTGAGTTTTTAATCAGACTTTGACTCAAATGGAACATGTTATTTATGTATTCGGCCAAGTTTTGAGTTTTTTAAAGTAAAACACTTTTTAAATAGAGACGGAATTGGATCTGCATAATATAAACTTACTAGGCATGATTCACCTCGGATAAATATACTTTCTTTCTTTCAATACTCTTATAGAATCATCAAATTACAAAAAATTGGGGTGAGTTTGGCCAAGTATATAAATAATCAAGATAAATTTTGTTTTTTTCTTTAATTTAAAATTGAATTTAAGTTGAGTATATTTTTAAACAAATTAAATTTAAATTTATCAATTAAGTCGACTTCAAACTTGAGTCATTGTCATCTTAGTCGCTAAACACAAGTTTGAAACCTAACGAAATATTATTTCTTTTTAAACCAACCTAACGAGATATTAAAACGATAGCTAACCTTCTAAAGTAAAACCTTCTTACCAAATTTTAAAATTTTGTTTTGTAGCGAATGAACAGATAAAATAGGGACAAATTGGGGGACAATTTCGTCTTATTAATCCCACCGCGTTAATTAAAAACACCCCGGTTCTTTTCTTAACTCCAAATTAATTACAACCCAAACATTAAAGTTAAAATTTACTAACCCAAAACGAACGATCCAGATGGATGCCACGTATACACCAACGGTACAGTTTGGACCACCCGCTGGTTGGGATTGATGACCTTTAAACTCGCTCTTTAATTCCCTTCATTTCATTTCCACTGTTTGGAAGAAAAGAAAAGAAAATCATTTCATTTTCCCTTTCTTATTCTTCTCTCCCTCGACAGAAGTTCGTCGTTTACTTTTTATCATCATCTACGGATCCCCTCTTTCTCTCTCTTTTTCATTTTTTCACCATCTCCTCAACCACCCGATAGCCAACTAAATTGTAGTAAACCCTAGACTAAACACGCACATTCAATTCAAATCTTTCCAACCGTAAAATCCTCATGCAATGCTGTCACTATGAACTCTAAGCTTCACTTCCAATTTATTAAGGCCGTGTTTGGGTGAAGAAAAACATTAGCAAAAAAATGGGTATTTGCACTTCGAAACAACCCAAACTCTCCGATCACGACCAATCCGGGAATAAAACCAACCCTATTCCGACCAAGGATAGCTCTAATCAGGTCAAGGACACTCCTAAACGACCTGAGAATACCGAAATCCCAAAATCTCCGTTTTTTCCGTTTTACAGTCCAAGTCCAGCTCACTATTTGTTCTCCAAAAAGTCTCCGGCGAGATCTTCGGCCAATTCGACACCGAAGAGGTTTTTCCGGCGGCCGTTCCCGCCGCCGTCGCCGGCGAAGCATATAAGGGCGGCGTTGGCTCGGCGGCACGGGTCGGTGAAGCCAAACGAGGCGGCGATACCTGAGGGGAATGAGAGTAGTGATGGGTCGTGTTTGGATAAAGGATTTGGATTTTCGAAGAATTTTGGGAGTAAGTATGAGATTGGGGAGGAGGTTGGGAGAGGGCATTTTGGGTATACCTGTAAGGCTAAGTTTAAGAAAGGTGAGCTCAAAGGACAAGAGGTTGCTGTTAAGGTCATACCCAAAGCTAAGGTTAGCCAATTTTCACTCTCTAATGTTAATTCTTTTTCTCTCTATATGTATGTTGATGTGTGAATTTTTGTGTTTGTGGGATAAAGTATTTGTGATCTTGTAATTGGTTTTTTGCTGGATGGTCTCAAGCTTAATTAGTGAGATCTGCATATAGAGATCAAATTTTATCTTACACCTATCAGATCTTAACATGTAATATATACACACGAGGTTGCAGTTATATATCTATCTTCTATAATATAATAGAATAATATAATATAATATATAATTTTGGTTGGTTGGTCTGAAATTATTATAAAATTAGTATAGAATAGGCAAGATTCAACGTAAAAGTTTTAAACCACTACATAATTAATTAATTAATTCCACTGTTGGATTATGAATTTTTATTGAGTATAGCAAGTATGGAACTTTTCATATCAATATAATGTTAGTTACCGTTCTATCAGGGTGTATACATTTTTCCTAATTTTATAAACCACCTATGTGATTTTTCAATTTTGACCTTCTCTCAAACCCTACGTTATCTTACATAATGCCTGGAGGCAACTGTTGCAAGGGTTGCATGATTTCTTACCTCTGAGCTACTCAGCTACTGCTTATGTTTTTAATCCTTACCTACGCGGGAATAGTAGTAAACGAATTGTGTGTGCACCAAAATGCTAGTATATAGAGATATAAATACAACTATAAATGTGAATTATAACTACGAAGGTGATGAAATAAACAATATTAAATGGGGAACTGAGTGCTTTTAATTAATTGACCGCTTTTTATGGTATTTGTAGGTTTCCTAACAGTGCCTTAATTGATAGTGTAGTTATAGTGTAACTAAATGCTCACATTCGGAAAACTCCCGAAATTTTTATGCTTGTTCTTGCTCAGTAGGCATTGCAGAAGCGTAATCTTGAAATTCTTAGTAGTAACTTGCATCAAAATGTAAAAGTTTCATGTGATATATACTTATGGGAGTGGCAGCTTATCTTACCTACTAAACTTTTGTAACCCTATAGAAAAATACTTGACGAGTGAGACGCATGAAAACTCAAGGCAATCGTCAAATTATTTTTCACACTGTACATAGACTTTTGGCCTCCTTTTGTTATCTCTAAATAGGAGTTGGAAATCTTTTTTAAAAATGATAAACAGAAAAGCATGCTCAGAAGCTACAAAAGGTAAAATTTGAAGTTGTTTCTAACGAATGGCAATGATTCAAGCTTAATTCGAATGCTTTTGCTTTGCAACTTCCTTGTCTGACGGTTTGAGATTATTAGAAGCAGATCAATCGAGGTTTAGATTGCCTAAATTCCCAAGTAACTCAATTGCATCTAATTCCATGATATCACGAATGCACAATTCGAGGCAATTCAATTTCTTACCTCCCTGTATTTTTTAAATTCTTGTATTCTATGAGAAAAAGTGTGCGATCAAATACCAGAACTCCAAATGTTGCAATTGTTTGCCTGGAACCAATTACCTAGAATTCATTTAACCCCAGTTCAGTGCTTGCAATCAAACTACCCTTAGGCCTCGTTTGGTTCACGAAAGGGAAATTGATTCCGCTATCTTTCCCATGGAAGTGGGAAACTAAAGTTCATGTCAAGTTTCCTTTCCTGTGTTTGGTAAAGCATGGAAAGTATTTAGGAAATACCATTTCATTTCCCTTCCGGTGCTTGGTTGGTATAGGAAAGGAAAGTAAAAATATATCAATATGTCAATAATACCCTTGTATTTTAAAGTAAAAAATAACAGCATTAAAATTCAAAAGTACACCAAAGAGATTAATGGGTAAATTTGGTAATAGCATATTTGGGTAGGGATATTAATGTCCAAATTTTTTGTAATGAATGTTGGGAAATTAGAGGGGAAAATGAATCCCATGCCCTTTGAGTGGAATAGCTTTACCCTCTATTTTCCTATCTCTCGGGAAATCCTTTCCGAAATTTGTGGTTACCAAACAAAGGAAAGGAATGGCTTTCCTTTCCCGAATGCCAAAATCCGTGAACCAAACAAGGCCTTAGTGTATCCTTAAAAAGTGCAAAAGTCAAACTTGACTCTTTTTTTTTTGTTGGCTCTGTGTGTAGATTAGTGAATAGTGATGCCAATAAAAACGTTTCAGTTTGGTAGAGAGACTATCGGCAAAATATATGGTTAGAGGCTGACCACGTATCATTAAGTAGTTACACTTTTTTCATTCATTATGATAGATTGTTTGTGTATCAGAATTCTTGTTTTTCGGTCTATTTAAATATTAAAATAGGACAATTCCCAGAAGTTAAAAAACTGTAGCATGGTAATGTCTTGACTGTTGCCTAAATTCCCGCAAGTGATGAATGTATGTATACCCACATATGGAAAGAATCTGTATAGAATCATATAGTTGGTATTGCTCCTTGTTTTGTATACATGATGGTTAATCCACTACAATTTTCATTGTTTTATGTCACTCTGATTCTATGAAGTATGGATGCACTCTTGGAGGCCACGTGTTGGGCCCAACACTTGTCGGACACTCCGACACTCTCCAATACTCTCTCCGACACTTGAATTTAATTATAGTATCTAATACTTGATAATTGATTTAGATGGCTACTACTCCTAGTGTTTCTTCATTGCAACATCAACTAAGAATGAGACAACTAAGCCACTTTTTATATTCCCCTTTTGTTTTCTATAATTATATGGGACAATTTAGTCTATGTATGCTTTTTGATGCTTTACTTATGGAACAATTTAGTGATCATGTTTTGAATATTTGGGTTATTAATGCAATATAGTTTCATTTTATTGAATTCTTAAATATTTACAATGTTTATTGCATATATAATTAATTAATTAAGAACGTGTCCCCCCCCCCCCCCCACGTGTCGTGTCCTACATTTTGGAAAAATTACGTGACGTGTCGAAATGCGTGTCGCGTGTTGAGTCTATGCTTCATAGCTCTGATTATAAAATTTACACATTTTTCTGTATTGTTCTAAAATGGTATATAGTCTTATTTTCTAGTTGATTAATTATCTCGTTTCCGTAGATGACGACTGCCATAGCCATTGAAGATGTGAGAAGGGAGGTAAAAATTTTGAGAGCTTTGACAGGACATAGTAATCTAGTCCAATTTTATGACGCATATGAAGACCATGATAATGTCTACGTCGTGATGGAGTAAGTTTTTTCCAAAAACCGCTTGGAAATAAAATTGCTGTACTTTTATCTAGTTACAACAGCTTAGAAAATCTTTAAGAAGATTTCTTTCCCTGCTCACAAATAGTTTCCTTATAATTAGCTGATTATGTTTCTCCCTTCATAATTTTGATGACTTTAACTGCATTTATCAGGTTGTGTGAAGGAGGGGAGCTTTTGGATAGAATACTTTCAAGGTATATTTCGATTAGTGTTCACCTATGCTAAAGAAAATTTTGAAGCTATTGGTGGATGAAAGGAAGATGCTTAATTTGATTAAGTTCCTCAGCGGTTAAAAGCATATAAGTAGTTGTATTTTTTGTCCTGTAGGGGTGGAAGATACACGGAAGATGATGCTAAGGCTGTGATGATCCAAATTTTGAATTTCGTTGCATTTTGCCATCTTCAAGGTGTGGTGCACCGGGATCTTAAGCCAGAGGTGACATATTTATATATATATATTCAAGTAGTATTTGTTTGTTTTCTCTTGCACCCTCCCCCCCTTGGGGCCCTCTTTTTATTTAACTTTCAGGTATTGGTTGTGTAGAATTTCTTGTTTTCTTCCAAGGATGAAAACTCACAATTGAAGGCCATAGATTTTGGACTATCAGATTTCGTGAAGCCAGGTTTGTCCCATCTCTCTCTCTCTCTCTCTCTCTCTCGCTCGCTCGCTCGCTCGCTCTATGTATATATATCAGCCATTGAGGTCCAGATTGCTTAGTGATTCAGTTACTTCAAATTGCAGATGAAAGGCTTAATGACATAGTCGGCAGTGCATATTATGTGGCACCTGAAGTTCTACATAGATCTTACAGTACAGAGGCCGATGTTTGGAGTATTGGCGTTATCGCATATATTCTATTGTGTGGAAGCCGTCCATTTTGGGCTCGAACTGAGTCTGGAATCTTCCGGGCTGTTCTAAAAGCTGATCCAAGTTTCGAGGAATCACCTTGGCCTACTCTATCTTCTGAGGCAAAGGACTTTGTCAAACGTCTATTAAATAAAGACCCGAGGAAAAGAATGACAGCTGCTCAAGCCTTAAGTGAGTGTTTTTAACAACTGGGTTATATTTTATTTTTTGTTGCTTTAATTTGGGAAAGTATTAATATATATTTCTGGTGCAGGTCATCCATGGATTAGAAATACTAATGACGTAAAAGTGCCCCTGGACATACTAATATTCAAACTCATGAAGGCTTATATGCGTTCTTCTGCTCTTCGGAAAGCTGCTTTACGGGTGTGTATATAGTTTCGATCTTTTTAGTTCAATTGGATCATTTCTGTGTTAATTTTAGCAGTAATTTTTAGCAAGTAGATATCAAGAATCATAAACAGAGCAAATTTTGAATTTGAAAGAAAGAAAGAAAGAAGAAAAAAAGGGCAAATTTTGTGTTTCTAAGAGATCCAGATTAGTGCTCAGAAACGCATTAATTTGTTGAGAATGCATTGAATTCTTGAAGTATTACAACTTAAAAGACTTTAGTAACTCTCAAGTCATGTAAATGTTACAGAAATCCAAGGTAGACCTCCACCATAAAACCATGGTGTTATAGGGAGGGTGCCTTGGCTCTTATAAAGAGCTCTTCACTTTTTGGACCCTGTCTAATGTGGAAATCATGCTTTACACCTACCCTCACGCCTAGCGTGCAGGGCCTGGACATGCCCCCTACCCATCCACCTTGGATACCTCATCATGCTTTACACCCGTCCTTACGCCATCCACCTCGGATACCTCATCATGCTTTACACCGTGGATACCTCAGCATGCTTTACACCCACCCTCGCGCCATCTACCTCAGATACCTCATCATGCTTTACACCCGCCCTCACGCCATCCACCTTACGCCATCCACCTCGGATACCTCAGCATGCTTTACACCCGCCCTCATGCCATCTACCTCAGATAGCTCATCATGCTTTACACCCGCCCTCACGCCATCCATATCGGATATCTCACGCCCACCTCCTACCCATCCACCCCTCACGCCCACCTCGGATACCTCATCATGCTTGGTGCCTTGGCTCTATTATAAAGAGCTCCACTTTCCCGCCCTCTCGGATACCTCATCATGCTTTACACCCGCCCTCTCGCCTAGCGTGCAGGGCCAGCCCCCCCCTCCCTACTCATCCACCTTGGATACCTCATCATGCTTTACACCCACCCCACACCCCCTACCCATCCACCTTGGATACCTCATCATCATCATCATGCTTTACACCCACCCTCACGCCTAGCATGTTACAGAAATCCAAGGTTGAACTCCACCATAAAACCATGGTGTTATAGTGAGGGTGCCTTGGCTCTCATAAAGAGCTCCACTTTTTGGTCCTTGCCCAATGTGGGAATCACACTTTACAGCATAATTCTAGTTATCAACCCCTGTAGTTGGTCCAAGGCTTTGTGGAATCGACTTTAGGGTTTAACTATGCTGAGTAAATCTGGAAATCAATTGTGAAATGTCCAAAGGGACTTTTAAATTGTTTGAGATAATTGTTACACGAACAAAGTATTATGATTCAGTGATTGGTTATTAGAAGTTTTCTTGAAAAAATATGCCAAGTTAGTCTGAGATGTAGTTCTGGTGACCTCCATTAATTACATTTCAAACATGTATTTTGTTATATTCCTTTATTTCTCTTTCTTTTGTCCCCTGTATTCTTTTCGTTTCATACACATTGTAATAATGTCTATTTCTTTTTTCCTTTTTGGAATTTCGCAGGCTTTATCTAAAACATTGACTGTTGATGAGCTATTTTATCTGAAAGAGCAATTTGCTATGTTGATACCAAGCAAAAATGGCTCCATAAGCCTGGAAAATATCAAATCGGTTGGTCTCTTGCAGAATCTATAATTATTAATCTCTCTACTGTATATTTTATCAACATGGATCTCATTTTTTCTGATTATTTTTAGGCCTTGATGAAGCATGCAACAGATGCTATGAAGGAATCCCGTGTCCATGATTTCCTAGCATCAGTATGTCCTCTTCCTCTATTATGATAAGACATGGAAATCAATTCCCTATGTAGCTCTTAGTTTAAAGTCCAACTATCTTTATCCTGTTTTTATGGCAGCTTAATGCACTTCAATACAGAAGAATGGATTTTGAGGAATTCTGTGGAGCCGCATTAAGCGTCTATCAGCTTGAGGCTTCTGAGCAATGGGAGCAACACGCTCGTTGTGCCTACGAACTTTTCGAGAAAGATGGAAACAGAGCCATAGTTATTGAAGAATTGGCCTCAGTAAGTTCCAATCTCTTTTTTTCTGTGAAAGAAAGTAATGTTTTCCCATGTTCAGTAAATGCAAATGCGAGAGTTTCTCTTGGTTGAAAACATGTCCCCCAAACATTTGAAAAACAAAGAAAGTAAAAATTTTCTATGTTTACAGGAACTGGGCCTGAGCCCATCTGTCCCGGTTCATGCCGTCCTCCATGACTGGATTAGGCATACTGATGGAAAGCTTAGTTTCCTTGGGTTTGTCAAATTGTTGCATGGTGTCTCTAGCCGGTCCCTTGCAAAAGTTCAATAACACATGGACCCCACCATTTTGCTGCCAGAATTACAGCTTGATATATATCGTGTGGACCAATAAATCCGTATATAAAGAGGGAGTACATTACCCGGAGATTCGCACCATTGAAATTTGTGCCGCATTGTTGATTTGAAACTGGTGGTATCATTTTATGGAACAAGCGTGTATTATGCGAGACATACTATTGTGGGAGCGTCAGAGTGGCAACGATTGTGTCGTTTCAAAGACGGGCATTTATTGTTTATAATTGTAAAGGTTGTAGTTAATTTTGTGTTTGAGTTGCGGGTGGAGAATATTTCTCAACCGGGTACTGCACACTTGTATACCTGATGTTCCTGACCTCTGTGTGCGTTTTGCCTTGTATCAGTGTTGTGTTATATATATATATGCCTTCTAAATTAAGGGAGTTAATTTCCCAATTTCCGCTGAGTTAGCTCTAGATTGGAATAAGGAGGTCGTGTGGTTAATGTGTTTTTCGGGTATTCTTCTCACTCGATTAAAGATTTGTTTTGCCATTTTGTCGACGATACGCATGTTGTGTTAAGAGCGTCCTTGGCTTCTTGCCAACCCATGCATATAGGGGCAAAACTGGTGATAACTTATGGTACTTTTTTATCAATGAATTTTGTGTATTATCATGTGGAATACTAAGCAGTACGTTTATTCAATTTTTTTTTAACATAAAAATGCTAGGACACTCTTACCGTTGAAAAGGAATAAACAAAGAAGTTGGGTTGGTCTGCCTCTAGAATGGTAGATGATCCGGCTGTGAGCTAGCACATTATTAATATTGTTTTTAGCGGACTTGGTTCCTTTACATCATCCCTTCCATCGTAATTTTGTTTAATAAGGTCTAATACTATACCGAAATGAATAATTTTTTTTTACAAAACTTAGTGGTGATGAAGATGTTATCTATAATGAGTAAATATTAACAAAAATTTTTCGAAAAATTGAAATCAGAAGTTGTAATAAAAATTTGATGCATATGTTCAATTTTTTACTATTAAAATTTTAGATTATCATCTCATCCACTTTCGGTTTGAAATTTTGTTGAGATGATTTACTCATTATAGAGATCATTTTCATCAAGCTTCGTGAAAAAAAATTCATTTGTTTAGGCATTGAACTATATCCCATTAAATGAAATGAGTAATGGAGGAGAATCAAGTTAGTTTTTTGTAGGGCTAATACTTTTTACCGAAAAAACCGAACCTAACTGATTTTAAACAGTAACTAACTTTCTATTTCTGAATTGACTACGATATGGCATAGGTATTCAAAGCCTTATGGTTCGGTTTTACCGAACTAAACCAATTTTTATTTTTTTTTAACCTATACTTTTGGGTAATGAGTTGTTTGTAGTAGGTGGACTAGCCCAATCTAGTAAGAGTTATTAATTGAGGCCCATGACAAATATAAGGACTAGATCATGACCCCCTTAAGCACTCTCCACCATAAGTATGTGTTTGTTGCACATGATTAGAAGTATAATTGAATTAATTAATTAATTATATTCAATGTTTGTTGCACATGATTAAAAGTATGATTGAATTAATTAATCATATTCAGTATTTGTTGTCAAAAAAAAGATAGGATAACTAAATCCTATCATGTATTTGGTGCAACGAGGGATATGATTGCATTTGGAATTAATTATTTTTTTATTCCATTAGAATTGGATAAAACTATACCATCCTTATATGTGGTATTATTTTTTCTCGTGGTTACCGAAAACAAAAATAAATTTTTAATTAATTTATTTTCATTTTGATCTTCTTTATGCCCTCTAAATATCAAATTGCTTAATAAAAAATTTTAACCACCCAAAATCACAGTAATTCAACTAACAAAATTCATTTATCGTATAATATAATATAATATTTTTATTTTTATTTATTAAATGAAGGTATTTATAAGAAACTTTAGTTTTATAAAAAAGTAAAATTTATATCATAATTTGAATTTGTATTTAATGCCTAGTTCGTAAATATTGTATGTAATATATAACTTTTTTTTCCGAAGAGTTATGAACCTTATTTATAAATAGGAGAATCGCATTAGCAAAAATAAATAAATTGTTGACAACAGTTAAAAGTGTATGTATTTTTAAAACAAAAGCGCGTTGTGGTGTATAATATTAATCCAGAAAGTTTATTAAATTTTTATCAGATTAGTTCTTGTCCTGTCCGATCCCGCTTAATCTTTATCCAACTGATTCCGTTCTTATCGTATCCCATATAATTCCTATTTAAGTAATTGTGACTTTTATCTAACTTGACTTTTATTTTATTTGATTCTACTTCCTTATCTAACATGCCAAACGTACCCTAACACCTAACTTTAATCGGTTCGACATCGACTTCCTATCTTGAATTCTTGATACACCGAAAGATTCGGTTCGATATCAGTAAAAGCAGTTTGGTTCAGTCACCAAAACCAGCCCTATTTTTTAGTCCTTGATAGTTCCCTCTAGTACCTCACACCACCAAAATCCTCTCTTCCTCTAGGGCTTTTTTGGCTAAAACATACTTGTTTTTTATTGCAAGAATTCTCACAACAAAAAGAAAAAAAAAAGAAGTGTCTCTATAGACCCAAAAAATAAAATTTGTGTTGCTCAAAAAATTATTTTAAAAAGTTTTACTTCCGAGTGATTCAAATTATACATTTGTACTGTCTTAAAGAAAAAAAAATGAGAAATGATTATTATTTATTTATTTTTATTTTTTCGCAAAGTATTCGCATTAGTTTTCATACAACTCAATTAATTTCTTGAAATGTAAACACTAGCCACCAAGAGCTTTTTATAACTTTCGGTAGGAAAATTCTCAATTGAACATATAGCTGATCTTAGTGTTACAATCCATTAAACTACTCTTAGAGCATCCACAACGTGAGATTAAAATTTAGAGCCAAAGTTACAAATTGGTTACTTACTAAGTTTTTAAACTAGACACAACTTATATGCTATAAAATATAGTCATACGAGCGTGTGAAGCCCATATAAATTTGGAACTCAAAAAAGGAGAAAAAAAGAAGAAGAAAATAAATGCCTCATACGAGTGAGGTACACTCGTATAGAAGAGTTCCATAGGAGTGTGCTTCACTCGTATGTGTCATACGAGTGAGTTATGGCTCATACGTGATTTTTTTTTTCAAGACTGTCATATGATCAAAACAATTAGAAAAAAGTTGTATAAATAAATTTTAGTTATATAGTAAATTTGCACTCTTTCTATCGTACCAACTTAAATTTACCTACTAAATTCTCTTTGCTTTGTTATGTGGTATAATAAATTTAACAACTCGTCATACCCACTATAATTGTTCTTAATAGTTAAAATGATAAGTGATTGGCGCCCATATAAACTTTATTTTTAAATTGTACTTTTAAAACAATTTTTTTGGACCAACACTCCACTTCTACAATCATTATTATTATTGGCTTGATGTCAACAAGTGGATACCATCTAACGTGTGTGTCCTCAATTAGTACACGAATCCCCCCATCCGTCCATTCAACCCCGAACCACCGGGCCCCTTGCTTCGCGTCATGCGTGGACGTTTATTTATTTATTCATTCATTCATTCTTTGTTCTAAAAAAGAAACACAATATTGTCTAATCACAACTTTGCTTGCCAACAACCAGAAAAAACTGAAACTAACCGCCTGATTATCACCATATCACTAACATTTTAAAATGTTACACTTTTTTCATTTATCATATATTCGTATTTGAATGCATGAGTTGAGTTGTACATGTTTAAAATATATAATTTATTAATACATTTGGTATAATTAACAGAAAAAAAAAAATTGATACAAATACCATTTTCCTTTAAAATCACATCAAAACATATTAGAACTACACCCACGCACAAAAAGTAATAGAATAATAGGATGAATATTATGTAACCAGGGAGAGCTGATATTGTACAAACAAACATGTAAATAAAACTGGGTAGTGTCGCTGAATGCACATTTGGGCATTTCAATATAGATGAAATCCATTTTGATACGCTAAACCTTGTAAATGATATATTTAGCTAGGTTTGCGACACTTTGTTGAAGTGCAGCCATATATAATATTAAAGTAGGATGCATTGAACCATACTTTTTTCAGTGTGCTAATTAAAATAACAAGGTGATATGGATGAAGGGAATTTTGGTATTAGGAGAATCTGAAGGGAGTTGTGGGACGAAGGTCAATCTCCTGGGTCCAGGCAGTTCGGTCTTGAACATGCAACTGCCAGTAGGTTTGAGCCACAGAGTCAGGGTCCAAACAGTACCCGTCCCCTCCTCCCCTTGCACAACTTTCTTGCAGCTGTTTTTGTTCCCCAACCAACAATCTCTGCTGTGACGTTGATGCCGCCATTGCTATCGCCATTGCCCCTCTGCAATTGTTACACAGTTTTCACCATTAATACAAACTACCTAGCTACATCTTTCTTTGTTTTGAAATTGGTTCGAAAGGAAAAGCATTCAAAGTGAATAAAAAATTGTGGCATTGGCAGTAATATAAAAATACTAGTTGTAACCAAAATATTATCTTAGTAATTTCATTGATCCAATCTTTTATTTCTTGTATCAGATTCAAAAATCATTTTTTCATTAAAAAAGAAGAGAGAAAGGACTAGACCGAGGTGCGCCAACGATGCCATGGATGATAACATGCGCCACATGAACTCCCAGAGGTTGGAATTCTCTTGCAAGGCATTGTGACAAGGCCCTTAAAGCAAACTTCCCACAACCTATTTTATATATGCCACATTCAACAGCGTCAGATTAACTTCAAAACCCTGATGCAATTTTTCAAGGTATTTCACAAATGCACGTTAGTGTTAAGCAGGTTACAAATGTCAAATATAATACCATTATTCTTCGTTCAAATTAAGTTTTTATTTAATTTTAAATTTGTATTGTTATATTTCAAAAAGAAATGCTACGCATTAGTGACAGTTTTCTAGTCCAGTACACTTACCTTCCACCTTCCACCTTCCACTAATCAATCATTGGAAAATAGATTGACATACACACATATGTATATGTACATGAATATAGAGATCGTTTTTTACGACATTTTCTATCGTAAAAATATTAACAGATATTTTTTACAACGAAACGTGAAAAAGACCGATCTACATTTGAAAATTTCTACATAAATAAATAAATATATTTATATAGACAGAGAGGACGCACATAATTCAGAGTAACCGGCAACGCCGTAGAGGGAAGCAGAACAGCCTGTGAATAGAATTGTTCCTTTTCCTCTCTCCACCATTCCAGGCATCACCTTCAACCAATAAATCATAAACCATATATATTTATAGCTTGAGTCCTTGACCTTGTTATTTGTCCAATGCAAAAACTAACAATCTGTATAGCTAGATTGAGGTAATGAGAAGGAAAGGAAAAAAAAAAAAAAAAAAAAAAGAGGACAAAAGATTATATTTTATTTGTTTGAATAAATTTACGAGAAGAGGTGGAGAGAAACCGGTGAATGAAAGGAAATACCAATTCCCTCTATTCTAGGATTATAAAGAAAAAGAAATATTTTTAATGAATTATTCATGTTATTTTAAATTTAACCTAATTTATTAATAATATTTCTTTTTCCTTTTTTATCCAAACAAAATTTACTTTAATTCTATTCTTTTTCATCTTTAGTTACCTAAACAACAATAAAACTAAATTTATTTATTTTTATTTCTTTCCCTTCAAATTAATTACTTTCTTTCCATCCATCCCTTCCATCCAAACGGATTATACAAAAACATTATTGGGTAGATATTTAAAAAATATAGTGGTACAAGGTAACCATTGGAATAAATGATACTTGACCAACAACAGCCACGCACCACCACCACTGGAAGATTAGTCGAGGTGCCTCAGTGTTGGCCCGGATACCTCTTAGGGTAATCTTAGAACAAAAAAAATAAAAAAATAAGTCACAAATACTAATTTTTTTTTTGGTCATAGATACAACATCTATGATTAAGAAGAAAATTAGTATACGTGATATAGAGACACCAAAAGGCAGTGTATATATCCTTTAAAAAAAAAAATAGTATCGATCTACCGCCGAAGCTTCTAATGACGGGGATCCTAATTTTTTTTCCAAAATTAATTGAAGACAAAGAGTAGGAGTAGGAGTAGGAGGAGAACTGGAGAAGGCACCTGTTGGGCGCAATGGAAGGCGCCAACGGAGGAAACGGCGAGGGATTTATCAAAGGATTCAACACGAATGTCTCCAAAGTTTGAAGGAGAGACTGGCTGGTAGGCGTTGTAAACCAAAACCTCGACGAATCCTAGGGAGAGAACCCCCTCGAACGCCTCTCTCACGCTTCGAGAATCGGAGCAATCGATTCTGATCGCAAAAACCTGTCCCTTTTCCTCCCTCGCTATCTCTTCCGCAAACCTCGACAATCTCTCTGCAATTAATTTATATACAATTATTATTACTACTGGGTGTAATTAAAAATACCAATGTAATTAATTATATTATATGTAAAGAGAGAGATAGTGCCTAGGTCGCGAGCAAGGATGGCGACAGTGTAGCCTTCGTGGGCGAACTTGCGGGCGATGGAGCGGCCGAGCTTGGGTCCCACACCAACAATAGCGGCGATGCCTCTGGATGAGACGGAGCTCGCCATGTTCCGCATCTTTTACTCTCAAGTGACGATGAGAGTAAGTGTGGTTAATTAATATTAAATGCGATATGAATGTTCTTTTCCTTGGCCGCCGTTTTGTCGTGTCGTCCAATTGTTGATCACTTCAATTCAATTCTCTTTTCCTAGGCTGTCAAAAGTCACCGGCTCCCTCCCAAATAGAAACGGGGAGTAGTGAGTACTAAAATAAATAAATAAAGCTTTGCCCCCCCTCCCGGTCGTCTCGATATGAACTCCCCCTTCTAATTTTCATTACTATAATAATAAAAAATAACAAAAAAATTATAAACAAACGCAAGTGCTTTTTCAATCCTTGTAAAAATGTATACGAGTTAAAACATTTTTTTGATGAAAATTGTAAAAATCATAAAAGAATTATGCGGATTGAAATTAGAATAAATCTTTTTTTAAAAGTGCATACTGATTGTAGATTTGGGAGATGTTTTATGTTCAAATTTTATCCACGGGGTTGGAGTAGATATTTTATGTATGTAGTTAAAAATAGAGAGTTAGACCTCTAATTTTAACAAAAAAGAAGAAGCAATAGTGCCCTTTTCCGGTGACTTATGTTGTATTAGAGTGTTTATCAATAATTTTAAGTAAACATAAAATTTGACGCGTTAAATGTAGTTTATATGTATTGGTTAAATGAGTCTAATTATAATTTATTATAACTAATGAATAATTAACACATTGTCACAATTATTATATACAATGAGTAATTAATACATTAACATGCTAACTTTTTATCTCGGATGCTTATTTATATGCAAAAATACTCGGATGTATCTATAGAAGAATATTCCTTTTAGGGTGTGTTTGATTGGGAGTATTTTCCATGGAAAATATTCATTTTCCACTTGATTTGACAACTTAAGGTGTTTGATTGGCTTTTTTTTCTAGGCAATTGAATTCCCACTTTTGGCTCACACACTTACATTTTCCTTGTAAACAAGGAAAATATTTTCTTGGGGGGGGGTAGTTTTTATTTTCCAGGCAATTGTACGGTTTTCGAGACAACATTTTACCCATTTTCTACACTAAAAATGCTATAACTTAAACTACAAAATTCAAAATTTAATAAAAAATTTATATTTAAAATCTACTCATCAAGATCAATTAAACAAGATCCATCATGACTATAAAATTATGTAAAAAAAAATACCCATAATTTTTTCTACATTAAAAATGCCACAATACAACCAATATTTTCCGGGTAGAAAATTAAGGCAATCAAACACACTGCACTTCATTTTCCATGCAACTCAATTCTAGGCAATTCAATTACCGGTAACTTATTTTCTTTCCATGCAAATTCCACGCTTGCAATCAAACGCACCCTTATTGTAAAATTAAAAGTTGGATATCTCATTCTTATGCATCTTCTCTTTGTTTCCCGAGCTTCTAGTGAGTTACAGACAAAGTTCGAAAATGTCAAATCTTTGATGATTACATCATTTATGATTAAGTTGCAAGAACTTATGGATAGTGATCCTCCATTTAGACCAGATGATGATTTTACATCTGAACCAAATGATCTTATATATGAGCAAGAGAATTGGATATATAAAAATATATAATAAGTTTTTTCAAGCATCCCCTTCAAGCTAGGCTGGAACAATTAGCATATTTTCTAGTATGGATTTTTTATTTTTATTTTTGCCACATGCTATTTAATTTGTCTATCGATCTCATAAGTAACATGCTAAATCTCAACGATCAAATCACTTTTTCGAGAAATACGAGACATTTAAGTCATACAAGTAAATAGATATATTCATTGATAAAAAAAATGAAGATAAGAAAAATGAAAGAGGATGGGGTTATAGACGGGGATGGATTTGGGAACGAGAATTGGGTTGTAGATGAGGATGAGGTTAAGAATGGGGATTGGGTTAATGATCAAGTAGAATCCTGGGTCGTAAACAATGATTACATTAATGATGAAGAAGTATAATTCTTGGTTTAATTCTCCATTTTAACGACAGAAAAAATGATTGAGATTGATTAAATTTTATGGAGTCTGACTCATAATGATCATTTCTCAATAAATGACTCTTATTAACAAATGATTGAATAACTAGGAGAAATTTACTCACGACACATCCTTCACAAATATACAATTTTTTTTTCAATCTCTTATAATTTAATGTGTAACACTCATCGCATATAAGCCACAAATGTTTGTATTTGTGAATGTAATTCTCCCTAGGATCATATCACTTTTAGAGTTAGGGTCATCCTTATGAGGATTACTTATATAGTCAATGTAAGGCAATATATCTATCTATTTATATTCTGAGGATCTTTTTCTATTTTAAGGCAAGCCTCTTCAGGATATCTATCAATTTGAAGGTAATCATTCTTAAGATTTTTTTAAAAGAGATCTATTTATTTGAAGGTAATCTTTTTTGGGATTTTTTTAAGCTAATCCTCATGATCACTTTCATAGAAGTGGTCATTCAAATCGCTTCCATAGAAGAGTCATGATATATCTACTAAATATGTCCCTCCCTTGTTAACATATTTGATTGTCTAGGAGGAATTATGTTTGTTTTTTGGTACAAGTGGCTATAGGGTTTGCTATGACTTTTTATTATTATTCGACTATTACTGTTGCTTTTGCTTCTGTTCAATACATAATGACTGAAGCTAATTTTGGTTGGTTAATCCAATATGTTCATCGATAGTCGAAAAGTATGATGGTTCTAATGATGATCTCACACGTATTTTGTGTATATCTCACTGATGGATTTAAAAAACCTCATGAATTGACTTGGGTTACCAGGGTGGTTTTGGCTGTATTGACCGCATCATTTGGCATAACTGGCTATTCCTTACCTTAGGACCAAATTGGTTATTTGGCAATGAAAATTGTAACAAGTGTCCCTGAAGTTATTCCTGTAATATGACCTCTTTTGGTAGAATTATTGTGCGGGAGTACTTAGTGTGGGACAATCCACATTAACTTGAATTTATAGTTTATTCACTTTTGTATTGCCATTTCTTACTGTGGTATTTATGTTAATACATTTTCCGATGATACGTAAACAAAGGGAATTTTGATCCTTTATAGAGAAGGTTTGTTGTAGATATTTGTAATATATCATTTATTGCTTGGGGGATGAACAATATTATTTCATTGCTATAAGTATGGATTATTGAGAATAATAAGAAATATTCATAGAGAAGATATATTTTTTTACCTAACCCACTTTTTAGTAGAATTGGGATTCCATGAGGAGGTTTTACCCCGTGGAAATGCTCTTTGATAGAACTTTTAATTTTCTCATCTTTTAAACCTATTCGTCCCAGATCCAAAACTGAAATGACACCCCCCCCCCCCCCCCCCAAAAAAAAATGCTTCTCAGTTGTGAAACATATTATAATTCAATACTTCAATATATGCAATTAAGATAGAAACATTCAAATTGTTAGAATAATTGTATAAAGAAACTTAAGATAGAAACATTCAAATGCTTACACAAATTACTCTCTCTATATGTATGCAATTAATCGTATGTATATCGAAGATATATATATATATATATATAGTAATATGGTTTAGTTTTGGGGCGGATAAAAAAATAATGGTGTATGGTCACTTTCAATACATTCTACCACAACCTTCTTTATTAAACATGTCACATTCCTTGGTATCCAATAAGACATCACTAAGATAGAAGAAAATAAAATAAAGACAAGCAGGTGCTGCAGTATATATAATTACTGTATATTGCAAGGGATGTGGCTGAGGTAGTTTTAATTATGGTTCATAAAGTCGATCTATAAAAAGCTTATAATTATTGTGAGATCAATCAATAATATTTAGTCTAAATTTAGTGAATTCAAGTTCAACAATGGACAAATTTTATATGTTGTGAATGATGGTTTTATTTTATTGTTGGTCTAACAGTACAAGTAGCTAGCTAGTCACAACATGAATGCGACAACCATCGTTAATGGTGGGCTGTGATGCTAATGATTAGCAATTGCTACTAACCATATACATATATGATATGATGACTATCGATCACGGCATGCAGCTTTAATAATTATTAGTTCCTGAATTTAATTTGGTCTAAGTCTTAATTTCTTTGGCCGGTGGGTGAGTTTGGGACCATTGTGTTTTTTTTTTTAACATCTCACGTCTTAAGAATTGAAGTCGACATCCAAGTTGATTCTCTCATTCTTGCTAAGATAGTACAGATGAAAATAATGGCTAACTCTTCCTTAATGTATATATTATGTATTATGATATTTGTAAGTTGTTAGATTTTTTAAGTGTTTGTAACTTTTCGATCTACAAGTCAAATTAACCTACAGAGAAAACAATATTCCTGCTAATTTACTTTCTACCTTGCTTATAAGGAGGGTAGATTTTTATTTAGCCTTTTTGCTATGCTTTGCCTTGCTTTTTTTTTTTTTTTTGAAGTTTCGATAATTGGTTAGAGTTATATTGTAAGTTTCATGAAAGGACCACTTATACAATCTCTCCCTTGAACACCTAGTTTTATCTCCAGCATATATATATATATATATATTGCACTTTTAAATATTTTTAATAAATCAAAAAATGTCATACAATTAATAATTTAAATATTGATATATTTCAACTTGATTTATTTGCAATTTGATTCAACACAGGTGTATGTATATTGTATCCACTAAATTTTCATTCACACACGATGTGTGAGATTCGAATATAGTTAATTTTAAAAATATTGTAATAACAATAAGTGGTGTTGCGGCCAACACTAACATTATACTCACAAAATCAAATCCCATTTCTTGAAGTCGGAAAATTTTCCGTGGAGCTCAGAAGGCCCTGAAATTTGAGAATAATGGGGTTTGAACCGTGAACCAATCTCAAGCCATTCTCAATACATGCTAACATTTACCGCTATGCTACAAGATCATTAGCACGTAAATAATTGTTATGAGCTTGGGTTTTTCCAAAATATTTTCCCAACCCAGAAGCTTTCTTTACTGTGCTAGAAGAAAATCAATCCATCCTATCCTCCCGGGCTACACAAATCCCCTAGCTTTTTCTGGACTGGGCTGGCAGGCCTCTCTACCAAGGCCGGTCCAACCTCCTCGTTCTCAATTCAACATTTTTTTTTTCACACGACTTTACTATTTTTATTCAAAAATTTCCATTCTTCTTGGTTTTTCTTTGTGATTCGATTGGTATTTACGTCACCTTGGTGGAAGTTACGCCCGATCTGATATGAATTACTAATATCTCGTTTACGTCCTTCTCTGGCAAATTTAATGTGACACAAATAGTTTTCTTATGTATAGAGAGAGAGACAGAGTGATCTGAATTATAATTGGATTGGAAGATTAGTAAAATTGAGCGTGAGTTTTATAGATGGAGTGGGCGACGGTACAGCATCTAGATCTCCGGCATGTCGGTCGAGAATCGAAACCCTTGCAGCCCCACGCCGCTGCATTTCACCCCACTCAGGCTCTCATAGCCGTTGCCATCGGTCACTACATCATCGGTATTACTTCAATTTTTATCTCTGTAACTTAGAAATATTTTGTTGTTGTTAGCATTAAGTTGGGTAAAGATTCCAATTTTGATGTTGTGGAATGTTTGGCGAAGCAGAATTTGATGCATACACTGGAAGCAAGATCTCTTCTATTGACATCGGTGCTGCTGTTGTCCGTATGTCTTATAGTCCGACAAGTGGGCATGCTGTGATTGCTATACTCGAGGTTGGTTATAGTATAATTTACTCTAATTTCAATTCTACAAAGATCTTCTCAAGCAAATTTACAAGGCACCTCAGTTAGGTCTTGCATATTGTATAATTTGCTCTAATTTCAATTCTAGGAAGATCTTATTAAGCAAATTTATAAAGCTACTCAATTGCGGAATTGGAGCAATTTAAATTTGATGCCCTAGTTGACAATTGCAGACTAGGATGGTTGATGTTCTTTTTTTATTTTTAACATCATTGATGTATCCACTTGATTATTTTGCACGTGTTTATAAAGTGATGATGTGGATAAGTGGATTTAAGCTTAGGGGTTTACAGGTGACTACTTGGGCCGTGATATGAGGGTTCTATGGTACTCTAGCTTGTTTGCCGTTATCTTTCTGGTTTGCGTAGAGAGGAATGTAAGGGTATCCAGAGATCACAGTTCACTTACTCTGGTTTTGTTGGACCAAGATGTTTTTATGGCATCATATGTGTGCACTGGTTGTAAACCATGCCAAATGCACTATTATTTCTTGAAAAAAAGCATTGCATTTCAACCCTTGAAAAACACGTTGCATCTCAAGTTCTCAACCATCCAATTTTCATCCCTTTATACATTTTTAGGATTAAACAACCATTCTCACTTATTATATAGATATAGCGGATGCTTACAGAGGTTTTCCGCTTACATATTTATGAATCCCTCTTCCTTTCTGATCAAGGATTTTTCTTTTTACAATAAGAAATGCGTTTCTTCTTCTGTTTGGTACTAGATTACTTGACAACCTACTGTATTGCTAGATTACTTTTGGATATCTGGGCTTCTTATCAAGAAACAAATTGTTTTACTGGTATAGTATTTTCTGTTAATATATTCCCAATCTTCTCACTCTAGCATTTGTTTCAGTTGATAATTAGGGGTGCTAGACCTTTTAGAGGCTATGTTTACCCTCCACTTCGCACACATTGGGACAAACTATGGGAGGTGGCCTGTAGAGGTTTGGAACTGGGACAGTGTGACCTCCACATTGTGAGGCACAAGATCACCGGTCTCATTTGGAAGGTCATAGAAGAGCGCCTTTTAGTATAATTCTATGAGAACCAGAATTGTAGACTACAAATTATGACATTTTTAAGCTAAATGTAGCTAGTTTAGGAATACCACTAGGGTTGTGGTACTCACTATTACCGGGAATTGATTTTATCTCTGGGTAAAAACGGAGAAGGTACCGTCATTTTGTGTCAATATTGATTATTTTGAGCGTCTCTGTTTTCATTCTTTTTTGTAGGATTGTACGATTCGGTCCTGTGATTTTGACTCTGAGCAGACTTGCGTTTTGCATTCACCGGAAAAGAGAATGGAGCAAATTTCTTCCGACACTGAAGTCCATCTGGCTCTGACCCCTCTTCAACCTGTAGTTTTTTTTGGTTTTCATCGCCGGATGAGTGTTACAGGTTTGTTGTTTCTTTAAATTGTCTCTCCATCTCTCTCTCTCTCTCTCTCTCTCTCTCTCTCTCTCTTTCTCTCTCTCCCTCCCTCCCCCTCTCTCTCTCTCTCTCTAAATTAGGACATTGGCTCGGTTTGCTTTTAATTTCTTTGCAGAGAACAAAATTTTAAAACAAAATGGAAAGTATTTTAGTTTCTGATTTATGTTCCTCCTGTATTTTCATTACTAGATGTTTCTGCATATCTTTAGTCTATTTAATGTCATATATCAAGCCGAATGTGATTCTATTTTATAGGAAATCATATTAGTTCAAATTTATTTTTAAAGCAGAGGCGCAGAGCTCATGGCCTGACTTATTATCTGCTTCTGCGATGATTTCATTGACATAAGCACGGGCTATATAGACTTTGCACCATTTGACTTCCCCCCACCCTGCCAGGAATGTTGGTGGGGTATCTTAAAGTTCCTATTCATACATTGCAACTCAGTAGATGTCCAATGATGGTAGATTAGATACTTACTTTTGGACAAAGACAAATAGAGGATACTTAGCAGTGTTGATGAGATGGATAATCCGATTCTTGTACTACCCAATATTCTTGTATGTTGTCCTGTTTTTAGTCCATCTTGTTTACAGGCTGGTGGCAATGATGGGGTGCTGCTGCGCCAGTTCAGTTCATGAAACTCCTATTTGAACCCGGTAGATGGGTTAGGATACTCCAAAAAGAAAAAAGAGGATAATACAATAAGAACTTGTTTAACTGCATTTATAAATTAGTTCTGATGGATAACTCAATGACGAAAGGACTTGTTTGGATGGGTTATTAATTGGTTAATGGGTGTTTAGTAGGTTGGTTAGACATTGTCTCGCCAGTTGTCATGGGGACTCTGGAAAGAACCAGAGTTCTAGGTATTGAAACTGGAGATCCCATAAATGATATTGAGTATCTTTTGATGTCATTTGGTTAATGATGATCCAAAAAAAATAAAAAAATAAGAGGGTAATCCAATTAGAACTCATTTAAATGCAGTAAGAATATTAGTTTTAGTTTCTTTTTTCCTCCTTCCTGATGACGAATAATTCTTTAGAAAGTGGATCTGAATGCACTCTCCATGCTATATAGCAGACATATGGTTATAAGATAGTACTAGCAAATCAATAGTTGGTAGTGTTGTTTACATTTGTAGTGATTAGCAGTTTTTCTAACTTCACCTCTTTTGCTTGCATGAAGTTGTTGGAACTGTCGAAGGGGGCAGGGCTCCAACAAAAATAAAGACAGACCTGAAGAAACCTATTGTCAATCTTGCTTGTCATCCTCGTCTTGCTGTGTTGGTAACGTTTTTAATTTGACCTAATTTTGGATTTTGTCTTATATTTGGGATTTCTATGACAGGATGTAATTTTTGAACCTTCTCTCTTCTCTTTGCTTTTAATTTCAGTATGTAGCTTATGCTGATGGGTTAATACGAGCTTACAACATCCATACGTATGCTGTTCTTTACACACTACAACGTGAGATTCGATTAACACTTTTTTGCCCCATTTTTCTTTAATGAGGATTTACAGTTTTTTGCTTCCATTTAAATGAAATCACTTTTATGATTCGTTTGGCGCCTATTGTAGTCGATAACACGATTAAGCTCATTGGTGCTGGAGCTTTTGCTTTTCATCCTACACTGGAATGGGTTTTCGTTGGAGATAGACGAGGGACTCTTCTTGCATGGGATGTATCAACTGAGAGACCTATTATGATTGGAATGTAAGTAATATGGTTTTGTAATTATTTTTGAGTAAAGCTGTCAAAAGAGTTCTATCTGGGTTTATTTTAGGAATGACGAACTTTTAGCATGCTTATCTGGAGCGTAGCGGAGGAGATTCAGGCATTGCATTGGAGAAACTTATGAGTTTTTATTATTACCCATGGTACTCATCAAACATATAACACAAATTACATGAGAGAGCCCACAATCAACTTCCCATCATAGCAGCCCACTCTACACTCCTAAGCAAGCATACCAAAATATCATTGATACCCATGATTCACAAACACAGTTTGACCATGGGGCATCTTATTAACCTAAATTAACACACAATAAAATCAAATCTAACCCTGAACATGATTAAATGAAGTCTAAATCAAATTTCTTGCAAATTTTCCACTTTTCTTGTTTGCGGGGCTGCGAGCGGCTTTTGCTTTCTATGAATTTAAAATTTACGGAGACTGTGAGCTTAAACAAAGATTGGCATTTCAAGTAGATATAGTTGGGGTGCACCTTTCATCTTGCAAGTTCAGAAAATATCTCGGTATTCTATCATATTGTGGCAGGCATGGCTTCTTAACTCATCATCTCTGCTATTGTTACAATCATGTTGGCTATTGCTGGACCATTGTTGATGGAATATTATACTTTGCATCTATTATTTCCTATCATCATTAGTGGAGTTATTGATCTTTAGCTTTCACTGTTTTCATTTCCAATTCCAGCACACAAGTGGGTTCTCAACCAATCACATCGGTTTCTTGGCTTCCTATGTTGCGGTTACTAGTCACTTTATCCAAGGACGGAACACTTCATGTATGGAAGACGCGAGTTATACTGAATCCTAATAGACCACCAATGCAAGCTAGTTTTTTTGATCCAGCTGGTTAGTACAAGTTTCCAGCTCTCTGTTATCTTTATGTAGAGAATCATTGTTCTGTTATGGTAAGTTATTCATGCAAAATAGATCCAGAGCGCTAGTTTGTGAAGTTCTTGCTTATATTATACTTCTTGCTGCACAAGTTAGTTTCTGCTGGGAATGTTGCGATAGTTTCGTTTCTCTCTCTAGAGACTTACTAAGTCGTGATTTTTTTTTATTTTTTATTATCCTGCTATTTTGTTCTGGTGGCCTGGTGGGTGCTGCACAATTAAACATTGGTTAGCATAAAAGTTTGACACACTGAACTTATTTGCGTTTTATTACTTGCTCCTGGTTTGCTGATAATCTTCATAGTTAACAACCAGTGTTCCTTTTTTTTCCTTCTTTTTTTTTTTGGGCTTAGACGTGTGTTTCCTTTAGGATGGAGGTGACACACCAATAAAAGGGAATGATAATTATTTTATGACTAGCTTGAGGTATTCCAAGCATTTGATACACATTTCATGTAGTTTGGTGAATCACTTAGGACCGCATAGTTGATCTAGTAAATCATCCAATCTAAGATTAGGAAACAAATACAGAATCATAATTTTGCTTTTGGCTCTGCTATCAACTCACATGACCCACGAGTCGGCCCTTTTGGGCGTAACATTAGAATAATGTAACAGCTGATTAACCTTTCTTTAGCCTCGACACCTTACAGAGCCATGGGATGCCTGAGGTCTCACTTGTGTGACTTTGCTTGGAGAGAGAGTGGGCAGTGATTATCATAGAAGTTTGATCCCCTTGTTCTTGTGAAGTTTGATTGAAGAAGAGCTATGGTGACCTTTATGATTGATTTAATTTATGATGAGTTCTTGGACAAAGAACTATTGTTAATAATTTTCAAGTAAGCAAATTAAGCAACCTAAAGATAATGCACAAGGGAGTCAGTTCTGTTGATCAGGACAATATAAATAAATAAAATATCTAATGTGAGACAAGGGGTTAGTATTCTCCAAAAAGTTGGCCATTTTGGTCTTTACTGGTGAAGAATTTTAATGGAGCTTTTTTGTTGGATTGCGTAACTCGATCTTGTTATCATATACACACACATTATATACTGAATCTCAGTACTCCGATAATAATAAGAAAATCAAATAATTTAATGCAGGAATCGAGTCGATTGATATCCCTCGCATTCTATCGCAACAAGGGGGTGAAGCTGTTTATCCCTTGCCCCGAATCAAAGCTTTAGAAGTTCATCCAAAATTGAATTTTTCGGCATTGCTTTTTGCAGTTAAGTGTGGCTTACTTACATTATTAATGTCTGACAAATAAAATGTTGAGGGTTAAAAGAGCAACTGGATGCTTTGTAACAGAATATGACAGGTGGAGACAATTTGAAAAATAGAGCTGCATACACTAGGGAAGGAAGGAAACAGCTCTTTGCAGTTTTGCAGAGTGGAAGGGGATCTTCAGGTGATTATTTGTTTACATCTTGATAACCATGAGGGCATTATGTTGCAGAAAGTTCGTTTCTACTCTCCATAACTTAATTTGATTTTTATTCGGATGCATCGTTCATCAAATGCTATCATTTAATCCCAGTGCTAGTAAGTCCTTATTTGGACTTTCTAGCTTTTGCAGTCAAACTGTTTATTTGTAATAAAAATTAGATACTAATAGTAATACTTTCATCTTTCTCAGAAATTAAGAAATTATTAATGTAACAAAAAAAATAGTTTATAACAGAAAATAGTGGGGCAGGGATCCTCTCCTGGTTTTTTTATTCTTTTTTTCTGATAAGAAACAAGAAATTTTATTAATAAGAGAAACGAGTACAAAGACTTGACAGCCTAGAGAACAGAGGATAAGATCTCCTGGTTGCTAGTCAAAGAAATTATGAGATTTGGAATAGGGAACAGAGTTCTGAGTGACACCTAATAGATCCTCCTTAGCCGCACTTTATCTTTTCCCATAGAGATGCTACAAATTAAATATTTATAATTAAATATTGATCTCTTACTTGGGCTATATGACGTAGATGATGCAACCAGCTTTTGGTTGGTATATTATTGTCCTTTCATGGCTGTCTTGGTTAACCTTCGCTTTATTTTGAAATACCAATGGGTACTTCTGTCCTTATGTTGATTACATATTTTGAACTTTGAAGGAGGTGTTGTAGATTTATGACAATGGTTTAAAGATTCCAACCAAAAGGGAAAGGTTTGGTACTATCTTGAAATTAGTCTGTCCGTCCAAAAGAAAGGGGTGGATGGTTGGATTGCATTGCTCATTCTTACAGCTTTCATTGTTGATCTGAACCAATAATATACTGATTCCGATTAAGAGATAGTAATGCAAACATTTGATACAGATGTATTTATCAATTGCAACTATTAGCAAGTCTTTAATTCTTCAGAAATTTGGAGAGGGGTTTATATCGAAGGAAACATAAAGAGATGGTTCAGCGACATTTATGTTTAAGTACTCAGTGGTGCATGCTTTTAACTATATAATACATCCAACTTCCACTTGAGAAATTTGTATGGTACATTCAACTTCCATGAGACTATTAGTATTGGTGTATGATTGCAATGCAACAACATGACAGGTGTGAACTCAAGTAAAGTGATCGATGCTTTATTCGCTTGTCTGAATTTCTCTACTGCCTCCATCCCAAATTAAGAGTGTAAACTACATAGGGATGTGAACTCTTAATTTGGGACGGGGGGAGTATATGATAATAATGCCAACTCTGTAAGAGATTTTAAGAGCCCCCCCTAAAAAAAAAAAGAAGCAAAAACTGCAGATATAAGAGAGAACTTTACAGGCAACCCAACACTTTATGGTGAATATATATGATATCCTGATGAGATTTTGGAACATTCCTATCATGCTAACTTGAAGGTGCCCACAGCGTCTGTTTTGAAGGAAAAACTTTTATCCCTTGGTTCGTCGGGAATTTTAGCTGACCATCAACTTCAGGCACAACTACAAGAGCATCATTTGAAAGGGTGAGTTTGGAATCTACATATTTATCTATTTGCTTTTCTTTTTAGATACTTGGGAGTCTGATGTTAACTATGACTAGCAAATAGGGCAAATATATTGGTAATAGGATTGAAATCTTAAAAAGCAGAGAATCACAATATGTTCCTTGTATTGGTACAAAGGAAAAGAACAACAGTCACCATCAACATCAGCCATAAGAAAGTGTTGTTACCTGAAAAGGGAATCTTCCAATATCATAAGATCAACCCATGTTGGTTACCCGGGCACAAAAGTTTCCTCCCGTTAGGTATTTATTGATGGCAATCAGGCCCACAGTTCTGAATAAACCTAAGTCAGTCCGGATGCAATAACGATTCCAGAAGATGATCCAGAATTGGTTCAATCACATTTATTAGAAGTTGTTTGAAGTTTATAAGCAGGCTGATAAGACATTGGATGCACAGCCCAATACTTTAGTATAGTGAGTCTTGTGGTACAGCTGGCCCAAGCTGTGTGTTAGTATAATTCCCAGACCAAAAGGAATGGGAAAATATTGCTGAAACCTTTTATAAGGATTCACTTATATCAAGAGGCCCGGAGGCTTCTATTAATTTGATGCTTTATTATGTCTACTATGGAATTACTTGCGGTAGGCATTTATTTTATAATTTTCTTTTGGTGTTAATTTTTATAGTTAATCTATTTCATCATCGCTGCTATATTTTATACATTATTACATATTATTGAAATCTTTGTCCTTTATGCCAGCCAAAGTCACCTTACAATCTCAGATATAGCAAGGAAGGCTTTTCTTTACAGTGTATGCTTCTTTCTTTCTTTCTTTTTTTCTTTCTTTCTTCTACTTTACCTTTTTGTATACAATTTTTACTTTCTTTTTTGATAAACTATTCTCGTCTTAGTTTGCTTGATAATATGATTACAGATTGCATCTGGACTTATTTCATGTAGTAAATCAGTTAGATGTGTTATGTGTATGGGTGGGCTAGTGTTAGGTTTAGATCTTTCAAGGTTGTTTGCTGTTGACGACAGGAAGTTTTTCAACTATAACTGAAAACTAAGAAAACCCGTTTGATTTTTAGAACCCCAAGGGGATAGCCGTGTATCAGTTTCAGTTGGATTGGCCTTTGTTCTTGCTTGATATATAATGTATCAAGTTCCCTATTTGGTTTTGTTATTGGCATGGTAGCACCCATCTCGTCATATTTTGGTTGA
Organism: Lonicera japonica; assembly: GCA_021464415.1. Classification (NCBI taxonomy): domain Eukaryota; kingdom Viridiplantae; phylum Streptophyta; class Magnoliopsida; order Dipsacales; family Caprifoliaceae; genus Lonicera; species Lonicera japonica. The sequence continues at coordinate 14,558,477 of CM038466.1, forward strand.
ATCAACCTGGGTGAACTTACAGAACTGCTTGCACTCGTGCCTTTTAAAAAAAAAAAATTGTTTCCAGAAGTGGCATATGTGCACCCATAAAAATTATTCTCACATAGATTATTTTCTTTTTAAAGCGAATAATGTATTAAGAACCAAAAGAATAGAATCCAGTGCAGAAATCAAAGCAAAACATCACTTGTAACAAACAAACAGCAACTAAGTGAAGCACCTCTACATATACCAAAATCTGAGGCTTAACGTTGTTGTAAATCAAGATTGCCTATGTTATGTTCCTGAAATTGACTCTGGCATTAATTTAATATCCCAGAGAAGGGCTTTGACAGGCTTTTAAGTATTTTTGTAAATTATAGAATTCGTATTGTCCTGGATACTTATTTTACTAGTCCAACCAAGCTAACCATTGACTAGTCTAGTTGATAAATCTCAATCCCCAAATGATCGGATTTTTACCCGAACCTGATCTGTTTAGTCAGATATGGATTGAGATTTCGGATCCATACATCCAAATCCGATCCGAACCCATTAGGCCTTTGATATATATGTCAATCTAATCCATTTTGCAATCTGACGTGATCCAAGAGGACCAAGACACACATTTATACTTAAATTTATCATTATTTATATTTACCACCTTATTATTAATATGCTAATAAAAAATAACTGTAATTTAAAAAGCATTAAATATGTTTCTTTTTCAAGAAAAGAAGAAATTTGACTATCGTTGGGCTTAACTTTTATGTTAGTTTCATTATTTTTAATATGCTTACAAACTAATTATAATATAATTAAAATTTTATGTGGGTTGGATATCCGATCTGAACAAATCTGGATATGAATCAACGTTTTGGTGATCCGTTCCATGATCCGACCCATATCTGATCCGAAAACTTTTTCAAATGTGGATTTGGATTCACCCTGATCAGATCCAAATTCAATCCATTGACAAGCCTACCTTTTGGTCAAAGCAGAGGATATCTCAATTGGGGAGAGAATCTGGAAATTGAACACAACCCAATGTACCTGACAAGTCACACCGTATGTCAACCCAAGATAATGGGTTTCCGAGTCTTCTTGTCTGTTGTAAAAAATTTCAATCCATACATTATAGACCATGTGTACTGACCCCAATTCTGTTGGTTGTAATGAGCAGCCTGCAGACCAATAAATTCATTCCACATATTTTCCTCTTTTCAATTAATGTAATACATGTTGATCATTCTATAAAATATTCTGTGAGAATGGTGACATTTATGTTGATCTTGTATAGTGTTTGTTACCATATTGTTGTAAAATATCTCTGCATAAGCATGGTAGAAGTGTTGTGCTCTTGTTTCTCCAATTAAAGTAGTACTGACTCGTTTAATTCTGCTCGATTTTTCAGCATTTTATGGAAGGGCATGCTAAAAATGCTCCAATATCTCGGTTGCCTCTCATCACTGTGTTAGATGCTAAACTTCATCTAAAAGATTTTCCAGTTTGCCAGGTAAATCAGGATAATTTCCATTTGAAACTCTTATGTCTGAGGCGCTTTAACTTGAAATGGTTTCTAATGCACTTTGTTATTGGCAGCCATTTCACCTGGAGCTAAATTTTTTTAGCAAGGAGAACCGAGTTCTTCACTATCCTGTCAGGGCTTTTTATTTAGAAGGTGTAAATCTTATGGCGTATAATCTTGCTTCTGGGTCGGAAAGTATTTACAAGAAGCTTTACGCCTCGGTACTGTTGAACTTCATTTTACTCCATGAAAACTTTGGATACCATCCTTAATCAATAATGTATACGAGTTTAACTCTTTATTTGACCATTCTCTTCTACTTTATTTTTTCAGATTCCTGGAAATGTTGAATTCCACTCAAAGTACATGCTTTACAGTAAAAAGCAGCACTTATTTCTTATAGTCTATGAGTTCATTGGTGCCTCTAATGAAGTGATCCTTTTTCGGGAAAATACTGATGCTCAGTCGGCTAATAGTAAAACAAGCACGGTCAAAGGTTTGTTCATCTGAGTGTTGCGTTTTCTACTGCTACATATATTGATATATATACATATACATATATATATATGTTTTAAGAGTACAAAGTAATCACTCTATCCTTTTATCTGAGTTGTCTAGGCCGAGATGCTGCATTTATTGGCCCTACTGATAATCAATTCGCGATTCTTGATGAGGATCAGACTGGACTTGCTTTGTATATTTTGCCGGGAGTATCCGCGCAAGAGGCTATTGAAAATGATGGAGCTGTTGATCAAGATCAATCTGTGGATACTGAAGTTGGTCCAGTTAAGGGTCCACTGCAGTTTATGTTTGAAAGTGAAGTTGACCGCATCTTTTCTACTCCACTAGGTGCTTGAGCGAACAGCTACTTGATATTTGAATATTAAATACTAACCACTGATAAATTGCTGATCCCTGAAATTATGTATTGTAGAATCAACTCTATTGTTTGTAATTAATGGGGACAAGATTGGATTAGCAAAGCTCATTCAAGGATCTCGTATTTCAACTGCTGATGGCCATTCTATATCTACAAAAACTGAAGGGAAAAAGACAATCAAGTTGAAAGTTAATGAGATTGTACTGCAGGTAATTAGTTCAACTTATCAAACAGGCAGCAATTAAAGGGGGTCATTTAGGGACTGATTATCACTGGGTTTTGTGGCTTAAAATTGAGGGAAGATAGGGAATAGGAAAGGCACTGTTTCAAAATGCTAAAGGCATTTTAAAGGTTAAGAAGGCAGGAATAGGAAACAGGAAGAAAAATATTAGGCATTCAACTGAGGTGATGAGTTTCAAATGGTTCATTAAATTATTTAATCCAATCTCTTTACCATAATAGTTACAAAATTGGACATGTTCTTTGAACAAGAGTACCATCAGCTGGACATATAGCCCCGGCAATTACCCAAAATAATTGACTAGTGATTTGGGGATCCAGTTGTGATGAACTCTTTATGTTTTGTTCTTTTTCATTAACCCCAATGAAAATTTACACACCAATGATCAGAAAACTGCTGCTAATTATTTTCTCCAACTCCTTTCAGGTACACTGGCAAGAAACTCTTAGGGGCTGTGTTGCAGGAGTATTAACTACACAAAGGGTGCTCATTATTTCAGCAGATTTAGATATAGTGGCTAGCAGTTCTACAAAATTTGATAGAGGACTTCCTTCTATATCCTGAGATGCAGCACTTTTCTGAACTTTCTTTTTTGATAATTATTTTTTATTAATGATATGATATGATTAGGTTTCTAGAACCTTTTGGACTCTTTAACTTATGCTCACTTTAGATCCCTTCTCTGGGTTGGGCCTGCACTTCTATTTTCTACTGCCACTGCTATCAGTATGCTTGGCTGGGATGGAAAAGTGAGGACCATCCTTTCTATTAGTATGCCTAATGCAGGTGAACATCTTTTAGGGTTTCTTCTTTAATGTTTTGGTGTTGTTCAGCGGCTAATCTTCTCAGCTAACAAAACAACATTCCTCTTTGCAGTGTTGGTTGGAGCTTTGAATGATCGATTGTTGCTTGCAACCCCAACAGAAATAAATCCCAAACAAAAAAAAGGGATAGAAATCAAGAACTGTCTTGTTGGGCTCCTTGAGCCTCTTCTTATTGGCTTTGCCACAATGCAACAGAATTTTGAACAGAAGCTTGACCTGTCAGAAATATTGTACCAAATAACGTCAAGGTTTCCCCTCCACTTCTTTAGGAATAAACATGATTCTATTGTCTGTACATCTTTCATGAGCTAAATAATAGTGGACCCATTTGTGAATTGTGATATCTGAACTGTTAAAGTATATTACGTGTGAAGGTTCGACAGCTTGCGTATTACTCCAAGATCACTTGATATTCTTGCTACGGGTTCTCCAGTGTGTGGAGATCTTGCTGTTTCGTTATCCCAATCAGGCCCGCAGTTCACTCAGGTAATGTATAGATGATGATGTCTTCTAAATCTCATTAATAATCTATTCTAGATTCCCTCCCTTAACTTGCCTGTGGTCTTAGGTTTTGAGGGGCATCTATGCTATCAAAGCTCGTCGATTTTCTACTGCTTTGTCCGTTCTGAAGGATGAGTTTTTGCGTTCAAGAGATTATCCACATTGCCCTCCAACTTCTCATTTGTTCCACCGGTTTCGCCAATTGGGATATGCCTGTATCAAGTATGAAATTAATCATTTTCAGTTAATTTTTTACGTAATGAAAATGCATCTTTGCTTGAAAACTCTCTCTGCTGATGAAATTATATGACACCTTTGACCTCCTATTGGCATAGATTTGGGAAATCTGACACTAATATAGATCTACATAAAAGTAAATAAACGACTGAACCAGATTCCGGCCCTCACCAAGACACCTTCACCTTGGGTCAAAGGTTTTCATGCCTGATGCTGTGTTTTGTACCGACGCATGAAACAAGTGGGCGTCTACAAATCATAGGCTTTGTATTTGTTGGTATTATTTTTGTCATCTATTTTTTTGCTTGTAATTTGTAATATGAGTATTGGCATTATTTTCTAATTTCTATCTCCCAATCTTGTGCTTCTATTTTCTTTATGTACTGTTGGTAGGGAATTTTTCCTTAGAACTGATGATTGATGTTAGAACTGATGATTGATGGCTATGTTCATTGTCTTGTGTCAAATTACTGGGATTGTTTTCGCTTTTATAACTTGTGTATAACTGTATGAAATTGCAGGTATGGCCAGTTTGACAGTGCTAAAGAAACTTTTGAAGTTATTGCCGACTTTGAAAGCATGCTTGATCTATTTATATGCCACCTTAACCCTAGTGCAATGCGGCGCCTTGCTCAGAAATTGGAAGAAGAGAGCACCGACTCAGAGTTGAGGCGATACTGCGAAAGGATTCTACGAATCCGATCCACCGGATGGACACAAGGCATTTTCGCCAACTTTGCTGCTGAAAGTATGGTTCCCAAAGGACACGAATGGGGTGGTGGGAATTGGGAAATCAAAACACCCACCAATCTAAAGGATATACCTCAGTGGGAGCTTGCTGCTGAGGTGATGCCCTACATGAGGACTGATGATGGTTCGATCCCATCAATTGTTACAGATAATATTGGTGTTTATCTTGGTTTAATTAAAGGAAGGGGTAATATTGTGGAGGTGAGGGAAGACAGTTTGGTCAAATCATTTAAACCCGAAATCAGTGAAATTAATGGAAATGGACTTCAGACATCTCTAGCAGCTCCCACATCTAACAAGTTAAAAAAAGCGCCAGATGGCGAGTCCTTAATTGGTCTAGAAATACTTAATAAGCAATTTTCAGGTTCAAATGCTGTTGATGAACAGACAAGAGCTGAAGAAGAATTTAAGAAGTCACTGTATGGTACTGCTCCTGATGGTAGCAGCAGTGATGAGGAGGGAACTTCTAAATCCAAAAAATTACACATAAGAATTAGAGAGAAACCAATTGCTTCTACTACAGTTGATGTAGATAAGATTAAAGAAGCCACAAAGCAGTTTAAACTTAGCGATGGATTAGGCCTACCAATAAGTAGGACCAAGTCATTAACCAGTAACACCCCAGATTTTGGCGTGAGTTTTCCTCAGTCTGCTCCTGGTACCAGTGGAACAGTGCCTACCACTTCTGCACCGTTGGATCCTTTTGGAACTGAATCCTTGACCCAACCTGCACCTGTGTTAGTGTCTGCTCCTATGACTGTGGGGCCCGGAATTACAGCTGGGCCAATCCCAGAGGACTTTTTCCAGAATACAATACCATCCCTGCAGGTTGCAGCATCATTGCCGCCTCCTGGGACTTTTCTTTCAAGAATGGATCAAGGTTCTCAGGGGGTTGACACCAGTAAGAAGGTTACACCTAACCAGGTTAGTGCACCGGTAGCTGATACAGGTCTACCTGATGGTGGGGTTCCCCCTCAAGCAACTCAAAATGCTATTTCAATGGAGTCCATTGGGCTTCCAGACAATGGCATCCCACCACAATCCATGGGTCAGCCTGCTGTTATGCCACAATCTCAGCAGGTTCAGGTAGCCCAGGGTCCAGTCTCCACCCAGCCTCTCGATCTTAGCGTTCTCGAAGGTCCAGGTGCTGCAAATTCAGGAAAAGTTCCTCAGCGACCGGCTTCTCCAACATCCGTGCGTCCTGGGCAGGTGAATATTTCCTTCCATTTTGATTTAAATTAATTTGAGTAGAATGTTATTTAGGTGCAGTTTCTTGGGGACAGGTCTTATCACAGTGATCAGGTGTTTCTATTGTGATCTAGGCATCAGGTAAAGAATTATTCTCTGTGCATGGGATGGGCCTGGATACATCTAGCCCATCCCCATCCCTGAGTGGCTGGGACTTCTTGCATGATGCTGCCCTCTTTATGAGTTACTTCTTGAGTCACGCTTTGACTTTGACACTCTTTAGGCAAACACTAATTTTAACCTATGTCAAGGATACAACTTATTTTTTGTTGTGAGATTTGTTACATTGATTATGTCCCAAAAAGGAAATGAGACTCTTAATTCGAAACTTCCCATAAAGGAAAGTGGACTGTTAATTTTGAGACAGGGGGAGTATTGTGTAAACGTGTAAATTTTTCGTACTGAAGCCCCTCTTTTCTCTATATCTGGCTGGTGCAATGTAAAATTCAGAAATTTTGAGTAATATGTGGTACAAATATTATGGACTTACTATATGATGGAGCATCTATAATACAACATAGTTAATGGGATTGCCTTAACACTTCTAGCCAGTGTTCGTCCAAATTTTTATCACCATTTCTGTTGCCGATATTTATGCTTGCTTTATTTGGGGAAACCAAATTTGGGGAGAGCTTTCTTAGGGAGTTGTCCAAATGAACAGAGAGAAACAGATCTAAAGCAGGGGATTGGTTAATGTTCCGATGTCCTTTTTTGCTGGATGTAGAGCTTACAGAACAAAGGATCTTTGAGAACATTTTTTCCTAAAACTCCAATATGCAAAAATTACGACTGATTTTATGATAAAAGTATATTCAGGCAGTGTTTTGCAGCTTGCAAGGTATTGGTTAATTTTCAGTTTATTAAAAGTTTGATCGTTTTCTTTGGTGGTGGGGGATGGATAATTGGGTACACCATGAGTGATTACTAAGAGCGAGAGTATATATGATTAGGGAACAGAAAAAGTCAATAGCATAGAGATTCCATTCAGCCTATTATTTTTTCTTATATTAATAATTTTATATGCATAACTCTCTTGTCTCCCCTTTAATATAATATTATTGCTTTCCTCATTACAGGTTCCCCGTGGGGCAGCCGCTTCGTTTTGCTTCAAGACTGGACTTGTTCACCTTGAACAAAATCAACTACCGGATGCATTGTCATGTTTCGATGAAGCTTTCCTGGCACTGGCAAAGGATCAATCTCGCGGAGCTGATATTAAGGCTCAAGCCACAATATGTGCGCAGTACAAGATTGCAGTTACACTTCTTCAGGTAATTGTTATCTCTGCTTCGAACAAACTAATGTTCGCATTACTCCGATGTATTAAGAATTTACGATCAAGATTCTGCTGAAGTACCCCCTTATGTTCCTCAGTTTATCTCTACCCCACGCTTCTGCCTTACACCTGGGGTTCTTATTTCGATAAACCAGTGTGTTCTTCCGAAACACTTCTATGGTTACTTGGTCTCAAATTTAGAGCCCCAGTTTAAATGTCAAAACATTTTATGAACTCTTATAATTAGTTCATGTAAATGAAGAGAGGAGTGAATGTATTGGTGTAGGTTTTAACCATTGCTATAAAGGTTAATTTTAGTTAGTCAGATTTTGCTTTTTGAAATGGGACTGTTATTTGAGACATTCCAAGAAGGAAATCAATACCCATAATCTGAGATGGAAGGAGTATTAAATTTTTCATAATGCATTTAGTTTAATACCATAGCAATAGATTTTGCATAAACAGCAATATTCAATTTGGAAAATCAATATGGACTAATAATGCAAAGGGGGGAGGGTTACATTCCATCCATGCCCACCAAGAACCAAACTCCAAGATTCCTAGCAATCCCACCATATAGCATTGCGGGAGCAATACTGTTAGTTGAAAGGCCATGCAGTGCATATTTTTTATTATTCTTAGAGTTGAGCTTCAAAAGTTATAATGATCGATAGCAGTAAAATGACATTTCTGGCTAGCACTGTAGCAATTATATTGTCCATTTGAGTCTTAATATCATAGATGACATAAAGTTGCCTAGCATTTTGCTAAATGAAATAAGATCTATTTATCAATACAGCATCACATTGCTCAAGTTTGCATTTGAAATTGCACATGTAATTTGTACAGTGCCAACAATTGCTATTACTTCATAATTGCTAATCATCATTACGTTCATCAACAGGAAATTGGTCGGCTGCAGAAAGTCCAGGGCCCTAGTGCCCTAAGTGCAAAAGACGAGATGGCAAGATTATCGCGCCATCTAGGTTCATTGCCTCTTCTTGCAAAGCATCGAATAAACTGCATTCGAACTGCTATCAAAAGGAATATGGACGTGCAGAATTATGCTTATGCCAAGCAGATGCTTGAGCTTCTCCTATCTAAAGCACCCACAAGCAAGCAAGATGAGTTGAGAAGCCTAATTGACATGTGTGTACAGAGGGGCTTGACCAACAAATCGATTGATCCTTTAGAAGACCCCTCTCAGTTCTGTGGGGCCACCCTTAGTCGTCTTTCAACCATCGGATATGATGTTTGTGATCTATGTGGGGCCAAATTCTCGGCTCTTTCAACGCCTGGCTGCATTATCTGTGGTATGGGAATCATTAAAAGATCAGACGTGCTCGCGGGACCTGTTCCTTCACCATTTGGATGAGCTTAACAGATTAATTACATGTTCAAAATTAACTAGGTGGCGATTTTATTCCTTGTTTAGATTTCCCAAAATCAAGCGAATGCTGCACAGGATGAGAGAATGCATCTTTAACTCCACGCTTTTGTACTGGAAGAGGAAAAAGAGGGCTTTGGGGGTTGTTTTGGAGAGAGAGAGAGAGAGAGAAAAGAGGGGGCGGGGGGTCATTAGTATACGTGTAGAATTTTGTTGTTTGTGTTTAATGAGTTGTTCCTTTTCTGTTCCCCTGTATGTGTGTAATTTCCCAAGTGTTTGTTGCAGGTCCCATCGGTTTATGTTTGCCTAAACCCTCACTAATTTTTTTCTGATATTATGTAATTTTTTTGTAATGATGTTTGCATACTTGCTTTTACAGTTCCGGTTTTGTTTGAAGTGATATAGATAAAATTCAGTAGTCTCTAAAAGGTTAATCTTGGTTTCATAAGGATGAATTAGTGAACTGACTTGTGCTTTGTTAGTAACCCTCATATGTTACTTTTCATAATATGGCAGACTCGGGAGTTGGCGATGAACTTCTTAAGGATCATTTAGCATCCGCTGCAAGCAATCCAACACACTTTCGTGGACCTACAAATTATTGCTACCTTGGTCTGTCCCTTGCATATCATTCTTCTGTATGATTATCTTATGTTTTGCTCGACTTTCTATTCATTCGGGTTCTTTGCTGGTCAGTTTTAACTTACTATCAGTCATCTACCTTCAGAAGGCAGTTTGAAATCCCTTAGTATCCAAGTAACTTAGCTCCATAACCTGAAAAAATAATTAATACAACTATTGCAGCAATGATGTGGTACAACAATTGAATGATAACCGTTGGATAACAAAACTCAACGGTTCAAATCATTTAAATGGATACTTTGTAATTATCTAGAACCCCTGCATGCGGGGAATGGCTTACAAATCTGAAGAATGATGGTAAGTTTGTTATGTCGCATGAATTCTCTCTTAACCCTAAACAATGGAGCAGTTGATTCACCACAAACCCTAGTTTTGTATTGGACAAGATGTTGACAAGTGCTTTGTATAAGAAGATAATCCATGAATTAATTAACAGATATTTTTGTTTTGTTCATATTTTGTGGTGGAAAAAACTAGGGAGTAAATTAAGAGTGGTGAACACGTTAGGAGTGTCGGTGCACGTATTGAGTACAGGCAGAAGTACACGTTACAAGCAAATAATAGAGGGTTGTGCAATAAGCAACAGCAAGAGATCTTATCAGGTTTTTTGCTTTGCTTTGGTTATTTTATTTTGCTTTTAGCAAAGTTTGTGTGGAGGTCTGAAAATGATTAGATTTTGTGTCCACATTTTTGAATAGTAGGACAGAGTTAGATTCCTAGCGTCTTTATTCGTACCATCTACTGAAACACTTAATTTACATCTCTCTCTATATCCCAAAAGTATGCCTGCCAAGCTGTTGCTTTGGTCTTAGGTGGGGTTTCAAAACCTTTTTTTTTTTGTGGATTACCTAATTCTTTATTTTTTTTTCCCTTCTTTTTTTTAACCAGAAAATAGGTGAGGAGTGGCACCTCAGAACCCATCAAGTCATACTTAATACAATGAGTTATTTCCTATATTAAATCCACCGTAGCAAATTTTATGGGGCTATAAGGGATAAGTGGGTAACTCTTCCCATTGTTGTATAAGTGGTAGTTAGCTTTAACGCCACCAGGTGTTTTTGAAGGGGGACTTGACCTAAGTGCTGAGTGTGGAGAATGATCACGCTTATCACCAGGCCAAATCAACGGTAGATGCCTAGATTTAATTACTATCAAATGAAGCAATTAAAGGTTTGGATCATGCTAATTGTTCTAGTAGATTGTGTTGTGTGTATCAAGTAAAAACAAGATACGGAAGAATTCTTAGGAGTTGGAGCAATCATACATTAAGGCTCCGTTTGATTGCAAAGATGGAAAAGGAAAATAAATTTAGTTAGTTTGTGTGAAAAGATAGAAAATAAGGTAAGAGATGTTACTCATTTTATGAGTATATATCCCCCATCCTTCAACATTTTTGATGGAAAATTTTTACTCACCACCAACCAAAGAAAATTTCTTCATGGAAAAACTTACAAATCAAGAGGATATCACCTCTATCACTCAACTTATTTTCCATCTTTTCACCAAAACTAACTCAATTTATTTTCCTTTTCCACGTTGCAATCAAACGGAGCCTAAAAGTTCATATATAATTCAAGATATCGCAACTACATGAGCTTTATAATATAATTGCTATTAGTATGTGAAGAAAGGTGATTTTTTTTATTAGCCCCGGCAGGACAATTAAAGTGGCAATTTAGAAATTCCATGTGGGCACCTGTCTTGTAGCATGTGGATACATTTTTAACAAACAATTATTTTCAAATCCCAACAGAGCATTTGGCTTTAAATTAATATTCCCACAACATTATGCATGAAAATCTTGCCAATCAAATTTGAATTGCACTCCACCTTCATTTTTTTATTGCTAGTGTCATATATAACCAAGGATTGATAACAACTTTAAAAAAACAAAGAAACATAATATAATGTACTACTCTTCCCAAAACCAATTTGAATGAATCAATCACCATACCTCAAAACCAGTTTCTAAAAATAGCCCAAACTATATACTACTACTTAATCTTATTGTGTATTTCTTTTTTTCTAATCTCAGACAAGGAAAATGATGGAAATCGATTTATCTATCGACGTATAAGGTACCTAAAACTGAAATCATGAGGCATAACTTGAACTAACTGGGAAAGTGGTTCTGTTCCTCTTCTTTCGAGGCACTTAACAGCTTCGGTCCTGAGCTGATCCGGTAGTTGCAGGCACACCCAATCAAGCATAGCATCCAAGTCCTTGCCAAAGTCGAGTAGATACCAATCCAACAGCTTTGGGATTATCAACTTGCTGTTTGTTGAGATTCCAACCGCCGCCTCTAGATACTCTTTCTTCGCTTCTTCCAAATCCTTCTCGACTTGAGATGCAGTGTACACTCTCACCTTCATTCAGAATTTAAGAAACATTATATATGCCTCATCGTTATTGGTTCATATCCAATTTACGAGTTTGGGGAAGTGTACGTTACATTGATAAAGTAAAAGAGATCAAGTCATCAGTAAATATATAATTACTACACCCTCTATCCCGAGTTTAATTCCCTTTTCAAAACATAATCAATGTATAGCAACCTAACCCATTGATTGTGATGAATTAGTGCATTCTTTAAAATTGAACTTGGAAACTTAATCAGGGAGAGAGGAGTATGACACGTTTTGGGATAAGCGGGTAAATTTCTATTAGAAAATTTATTTTTTCGTTTCTTATTGTGCGTGTTGGTATTTTCATTCATATAAGACTCTTTTATTTAGAAAAGCATGTTTCATCATAAGAAACAACAAATTTTGCTAATGTGATCTCAAGAATTCCGCTAATAACTCTCAAACAAACTATTATTTAGTATATAGATGCTGAGGCAAAGCCAAAGCCAAACTCATGAAATTAGTTGGAAAGAGTTAAGTGAATGTTCTTAAAAAACTCAACAAAATTAACTAAAGATAAAAACAAACTTACAGCAGGGGAGGACCAGCTCCCACAGGATAGGGCAAATGTGACCAAGGGCTCTGACCATTCCAACCCAAATTTACTGCGAGCCTTCATCTCATCATTTTTTGCAGATTTTGGACAAGTCTATTGTGAACAGAACAAAAGGTTAGCAATTAAAGTTCTCTAAGTACAAAAAAAAAAAAGTTGTCCAAGAGATTTTGGACAACTCTATTGTACACAGAATAAAAACAGCTTTGTATCACTGATCCAACTTACGTATTTCAAGCGATGAGGCAACCTTAATATAAAATGCTCGATTGTGATTGCATTTAGCAAATGTCCGCCTACACTTATTGTTGTCTGAGCAAAGCATAGGAGATTGAGTCAGTCACATGGCCTTAACACGTGATGGTAATGCTCTTTTAGTACCTTAAATCTTTCTAACGCAATTTTTTTTTTTTAACTTTATTAGCTGTAATTATAGATGAGAATGAGTAGAAGCTCTTGCCTTTTGCATCAATGCAACAACCATTTCAGGACTCTCAGGTATCCCATGCTCTAAAAATGCCTGAAACACCGATAATAATGTGCATCACACTCAATTCTGAATTTCTGATGATGATTTTGTTGAAGGATTTGAAGTGTAGACCTCTTTATAGTGTCTAATTTGGATGTGAGAATTCTTCAATGTATAAACCTGAATACTAAATTGCGATTCTTGTATTGAACAGAGAGTAATCTTACATTCATCATGCAAGAATTATACGTGTTTATCCAAAATGCGAGCTTCTGTTGATGATTTAGCCCCTCCAGTTTTACAGAGGCTAGCTTGCCAAGGAGGAGCCTGCAAATTTAACTAGGCAGACATAAATAAAATTTGACATTATCCACACACAACAGAAGCATAAACATATAATTAAACTTACTTTAATCTATGGATCAAAAATGATGCATTCTTTTTTCGGTTCAGATCGATTGATCCTGCTTCAATTGCGCAAAGATTCTTATAAGGACCAATATCTCTACTTTTAGCTTCCAGAGAGACACAGTAAGGATCCCGAAACTCAGTTTCCCAATTCTTGTTGAAATCAAAGGCTACTAGAGAGGAAAATGATTCCGATTCCATTGTTTTTCCCTTAAATTTGCTCAGCCTTAAGAAAATATTGGACAAACATTTCAAAACATCTTCAGAAATTTTGTTGGCTTCGTTTTCTACTTCCAGTGCTCTTTCCTCTGAAGGACAAGAAGAGTTCTCTTGTGCTCTTTCGGGGTCTACTAATCTGCACTGTATTAGTACAATCACATTAAGATCAACGCCACCACTACTAAAAGGGTTGAGACTAAGAGTGTGTTAGGGCACCCCAATTCCAATCTTTAAAATCAGAATTGGCTTCATGTTGGACCAAAATTTTAAGATTGGATGGAAATGTAGTTTCCAAACACACTCCAATTTCTTCACCAAAACTCCCAATTACAAAGTACCTGAACCTTCATTGGATCGATGCATTTTTCTGCCAATTTAGGCTTGAGTTGGGGTTTGGTTGGCGGAATTTTGACTGGGGGGGCTTTCATGTCTGGAGATTGTTTATCCTTCGTAGAATTAGAACAAGAAAGGTTTTCCTTTCCTTGCAGATCTTCTAAAGAGGAATTTGGTTTAGAACAATACTCAATTCGATCAGAGATAGTATCAGAGGAGAATCGTCTCCTCCTCGAAGCCCTTCTGGCTAGAGTGGGGAAATTTTGCACCCTCGATGACCCCGAATTAACGTCATTTTGAGATAGAGTCCCTTTTTGCTCTTGTCTAAAACTTGTGGCCAAAGCTTGGTTGTTCAAATCAGTTGAATTTTCAGAAAACTTTGTGGACGATACATTAACGGCTTCTTGATAAAGGCCTTGTCTAAAATTCACAACCTGTTCTTCTAGAAAAACAACTTCCTCTTCCAACACAGCTACTTCAGCCACAAGCTCCAAGGTCTGCAAATTATCACAGTCCCATTAATCGTAACATTTACATTGGAGAAAACTGGATTGAAAATGGAAAGAATAGGCTAAAAAACCAGAGGTAAAGAATTTGATTCCTTAAGGCAATCAGACCCCAGAAAAGAAGATGAAAGTGCAAATTAAACAATCATAAAATGAAGGAATTGGGAGGCTGATTATTATATATATATGCGTGTGTGCCAGTCGCATTCCACTGGTTATTTCTTCAATTCGATCATCAAAAAGTACGTGCTTGAGATTGTGAATAAAGGGTATGTGGTTGAATTAATAATTAAATACTAACATAAGGAGGGAGATAAGAAGGAAGACGAGGTAATGCTCCTAAAGGTCTAGTGAAAGCCCTCTCTAGTGCTCTATGAACATTCTCTTCATGTCTTAGCTTCTTCTTTAGCTTTTCAACCTGCCCAGTTTTATTTAAAGAAACATCAATACGCGCAATTATGATAAATAAAATTGAATGGATTATTAATTGGATTGTACATATAATATATAAAGAGATCGATCTAGCTAGGGGATAGAATTAGGTACATCTTGTAGTAATGCCAGTTTTCTCTCTCTACGCGATCGATAAGAATGATCAGCAGAGTGTTTTTGGGTACCCTGCGATTCATTCCCCTGCATTTCCATCTTCTTGTCCTGTTGAAATGAAATCATATACAAGATCAAAATAGGTGAGGTGAAGAAACTTAAAGAAAGAAAACAAATTCTTTTCTTGAAACAAGAGAAGTAGAAAAAAAAAAAAAACCCAATTCAGCTTTTGGATAAAAAAGAGCCTCACTTTTTCGTTCGTAGGGTCAGACATCAATCTGCATGCTAGTGTGCATTAAAGGATAGAGTTTGAACCCCCACTTTTAATAATAATAATAATAATAAATGTTCCAATTAAATTAAACTAATAATATTTTGATGAGGTAAAAAAGGACCACCAATCTCTCTATGTTGAATTTTTAGAAAAGGTTCAACTCAAACTCCAAAAGAAGAAGAAGGAGGTACATTGTGAGGATTAAAAGGATGAGCATTTATGGATTTAAGAGAGGAACGAGCTCTAGCATTCATATTTCTTGTTTTAAAACTTTGCTGGGAAACATTTACCCCCAAGAAAGAGCGCGGGAAAAATACAACGCAAATTAATGTTGATATATTGAGAGAGAGAAGAAAAGGCCGAGGTTTGGAGCTTGAACGTTACCCAAAGCAAAGCGCAGCAGGAGGGCGGCAGAGAGCAAGAATGAGTGTTAGTAATAATAAAGATACATCCACATCCACATAACACACATACATATATATTCATTATTATATATACACTATTTATATTGTCAATTATTTATTTATTAAAATGGAGTATAATTTTAAAAAATTATACTACATACATTTAAACTTTAACATTATTTTAATAATAAATATTAATTACTTTAATAACTATACCATCTATATATATTATGTTGTATATACTTTTTCTTTCAAATGCTATATATATATATAAAATTATAAAACATTATTATGTCACATATACCATTTAATAATATTTTTGACACATATTATTGTTGTATAAATAGATACACAACATGCTTACGGTAACAAAAGAGAGAAAACTAGAGTTGATAGAGATTCAAACAAATATAGTTTATTGAGAAAGAAAGTTGAGGAGGTAATGGTAGTGGGAAATATATAGGTTGATTCACTTTGGAGTGGAAAAAAGGCAGATCTCCTCTCTCTCTCTCTCTCTCTCTCTCTCATCATGATTTAACGTGCGTCCTCCAAAACACTAACTTTATTATTCGTTTCTTTCTTTCTGCAAAATTCTTTTTACCTTTTATTAAAATAATATTATTTTACCAAAACAATTTTATTTTTATTTAAGCAATAAAAATGAAGTGACTTGTTTTAATAAAAAAATATTACTATGATAATAGTACTTCCATTTATAAAATATTTTTTTTCCAAATTGCAATGTCTTAAATTGCTGTTATATTAATCGAACATTAACATAGGAGGAATTTTCTCACCTTGTTGGCTAAAGTTTCGAAAAAAAAAAAGAAAAAAAAAGAAGGATTTCTAATTGGAGATGGTGGAGCTATAAGTGATGACGGAAGTAGAGCGAGATCAAGTTTTCGAAGGAAAGAATTCAAGGATGGTCGTGATAAAGTTCAAACTCTATTACGGATGCACACTTTCAAAATTCTTTTAGAGAAATAATATTAGCACTTCACAATTGTCTTTAGGCACTCCAAAATCATTTTTAGTGACACTTATATAGATCTTTCATGACACTTTTTATGTCACTAAAAATAATTTTGAAATGTTTTGGTACAAATGTGAAGTACTAATATCATTTTCCTTCTTTTAAGGGAGAGTTTAATTAAAAAGGGCTATTCCCATTTATATAATCTATTATAATTTTATAATAAAAAAAATTCGCTCTAAAAAAAACCTTAATAAAAAACTTTCAATGCATCCAAATAATCTAGTATTTCCATATCAACCTTCAAGAAAGAGAGAAAATTATTTGAAAAGGTGCTGAATAAAGGCTCCTTTAAGAAATACCTAAAAAAAAAAAAAAACCTCTTTCAGGATAAACTTAAAAATAACTTTTTCAATGTTTCCCTTTATCTGAAATTGTCCATTCCCCCCTTTTTCTTTTGAGCCACTTAAACACGACTTAAAGCATTTTTTGGCTTGTGTGAGATACTAATCTATGTTATCTTATATAGTAAATTCACTTGTTTTTTTTAGAAAAAAAAAATGCTTAAAATTTTGAGGCAATAGATTAAAAAAACTTATTTCATGATCGATTATATTCAAATGAATGAGGCCTTACTTTCTTATTTCAAAAATACGGACACTTAAAATATCATTTCTCCGTTTCTTTTTTTTTTATCTAAAATAAAATAAAATTTAATCATCACTTGCCGCAACCACCATCCCCCAACGCCGAAACTCCGGCAATCTCAACCGGAGTTCTAGCAAACTCATCGAAGACCTGACAACTTCTGGAGACCTCACCAGAGTTCTGATATAAATATTGCAAATATATTTTTGCATTAAATCTAGTTGCTGATATATATTTTAGTTCAAATATGTTTTTATACTAAATCAACAAGGAACTACTGATAAATTTTGGTGCAAATATATTTTTGCAGTAAATCAGCAAGAAATCATAATTATAAATTTTAGTGCAAATATGTTTTTGTACTAAATATGGGACAACTTAAGACATAAGTTTTATTGTAAATCTATTTTTGAATTAAATTCGTAGATAACTAAATATGTAGATTTTAGTGCAAATTTGGTTTTACATTGTACATAAATCCCGCGGGAGCTCCGACCGGTGGTAGTGGCTGAAGTGGTTGGTGAGATACTGAGATTTAACAACCATTAATGATAGTAAAAAAAGAAAAGTTTATGGTAAGGATATAATTGACCATTTAAAAAAAAGGGTTTATTCTTTTAGTGGACAAATATTAAAAATTGTCCTTATGGCTAAATTAAATTGTGGAGGAAATCTTTTATGTACATAGTATGGAATTTAAAAGTGTCATTAGTTTAAATATTATTATAGAAGAAGCACTTACAACTTATTTTCTTTATTATATTATTTAGATATAGAAAAGTACAAGAAACTCAAGATATACGTAAGTTTATCATTATAGAGACAAATAAAACAATTAATGTTATTATTACTCCTCCGTCTTAAATTAATATTTTTTTAAAATATGTCTTATAAAAATAAAATTCTAACTATTGACATTAAATGCCAGCTGAAATTACTAACTGCCATACAAAAGTACGTATTTGGTAATAGGTAAATTGTTAATAAGCTAGCATATAATTGATGTAATTAACATGTAGCTTGTCCAATTAAAATTGCCGTTTTATTTTATTACTCGATCAACAATGCAGAGTGTTGTAACATTTTCAGTATTAAAAAAACTGTACACACGCGACAGGGAACGTACTCAAGAGGCAATTCCAATGTACTCTCTTAATTAGCATTTAAGACTTAGCTAGCGGTGTTCACCGTTCCGTTCCATTCTATTCTATTCTTGAATTTTTAAAATTAAATTAATATATTCTGCTTTTTTCTTGCCTTGCCTTGCCTTGCCTTGCCTTGCCTTGTATTTTAAATTTTATCATGTAATTTTTGTAATTAAGAGCATGCATTAAACGTACCAAACAATTGAATTCCTAATTTGGAACATACAAAATTGTATTCGTACGAGTATTTTTTTTTCTATTCAGAAAAATAAATTATTTTCGGCACTTTTTTTTTTTTTTTATCAACTTCTACTTTCGTATATACCTGCTTACAGATACAAGATGGGATATTATTGTTAGTGTATGCTATCTGTGTTCCCTTTTATTTTTTTTGTAACAAGTTTCAACCTTGATTCATATATATATATACTAATTGTATATCAAAAATACCATTCATCACTTAAAAAATATCTTGTAATTTTAATCAAATAATTTTATATTATTTATATATTTTTAAGATTTAAAAATTATTATTCCTTATTGTATAGATGTATATATGTATGTGTGTCTTAAGATCATTCTATATATATATATATATAAGACAATAGCAAGGTTGTAAAGAATCAAATTTTGCTTTTCTTTAGTAGGTCTGTTGTCCGCTTAATTATATTATATATGATCAGAATTATTTTGTTAAATTAATTACATGTTCGCAACGTGGCAGCAATTAATAAATCCTTAAAATTAAATTTTACAAAATGGAGGGGCCGGGGTTAGAGTAAGATCGTGTTAAAAAAATAATAATAATAAAGCCGAATATAAAATTGAAAATTTAAATGGAAAGGGTAGCTTAAAGTAGACTTTGAGACATTCCCAATGCATATTAATTTATTATTATTGAATGGAGATTAAGTGTATGGATTTAATCATACAACGCACATATTTTATTCTCAAGCACGTGACTTCATCCCATGCAATATTTTCTCATTAATTACTTGTTTTTAAAACAGATCCATAAATCTTCTATACTATAAGGCCTCGTTTGGTTCACGGAAAGGAAATTAATTCCCCTATCTTTTTCATGGAGGTGAGAAAGTAAATTTTCTGTCAAATTTCCTTTCTTGTGTTTGGTAAACCATGAAAAGTATTTAGGTAAGAGTATTATTGTCTAAAATTTGTGTAATAAATGCTTGAAATTCACATGGGAAAATCAATCCCATGTGTTTTGGGAGGAATGGATTTACCCCCTACTTTCCCCTCTCTCGGAAAAGTGTTTCCGGAATTTGTGCTTACCAAACAAAGGAAATGAACGACTTTCCTTTCCCGAGTACTAAAATCCGTGAACCAAACGAGGCCTAATAGTAAAATGGAGGAAGTGCTTTCATTAATGATACCATTAATAATATCATTTATATTAGTTAATGTATCTATGTATACAATACTTTCATTAATGATATCATTTATATTAATTAATGCAATTTTATTATATTTATGTCTCTATTTACTTATTTTTTGTATCATCTATAAAGCCAACTCTATTACCATTCTCTTTTCATCTATTTAATTCTCTCACAAATTTATTTTTTTGAAGAGTCTCTCACCAATTTCTCTTTCCAAATACTATAACTATTTAATTTGTCTTTTCAAATTGGAATAGATGCATTTTCATACATCAAAGTTAAGTTATGCGAGATAATAAATTATAATACCCATGTAATAAATAGTGAATTATGTTGTTATATAGCATATACATAACCTCAATAATGAATTTAAACTTTATATCTAGGTGATCGAGCAATGGAAGATGAGGGCATTCATATTTTTGCTTTTTTTTTAGTAATTATTTAAAACTAAATACACATTTGTGATCTTAAAAATAAATTCATTTTATCGATATTTTATATTCCTAAAAGTAATTTTTTAAAATTTATGAAAAAAAATATGTTCAAACGCCCGTGCATCGCATGTGTTTAAAACTAGTATATACATAAATCAAACCTCTCGATCTAGTGGTATAAAATTATCACTGAAACAATTTTAAAATCGATTTCGAACTCTCACGGTTGATTTCTAGCGTTACCAAAGTAATGCTTAGCCAGCGATAACTACGCATTGCAAGTATGAATTAGTTGACGTGAACAAAAGCTAATTTAAACACCTCATGAAAAACAATATATATATATATACATATTATACACTCCTCCGCATCCGTACTCGACCATACTCTCTCTAACTATATATGTATGTTTTTTTCTTTACCTACTACTACTACAGTTCTGAAAACTTTTCTGTCGGGCCGGGTGAAAGACAAAGTGGTCACTAGCGCCATTGCTACCATGTGAAATACATATCGCTATATATATACATACATATACAACTAATCAAAATTAATGAAAAGATTGTGAAAGCTAGGGAACGTGATCGATGACATTGATCTAACTTGATTTAAGAAAAGAGTAGCACGTACCCTGCGCAAATAATATTGCAATCGTGCATTAATGTGACAAAAATATAAGAAATTAAGTTAATATGCCGAATTAAATAACCTTACACATTTTACTCTTAGACGAAAATACTTATTGAAATTATAACTACAAATTATTTTAACTTTTGAAAATAATATTTTTATATCAACCTTTAAATATTTTATGTCTTATAAATATTTAAGATTAATTAAAAAAAATTATCTATTTATTCTCTATTATTATGTAGGTACATGTAGTGAAATGTGAACATGGAATGGGACATGGATAAATTAAGAGCTAGCTAGCTAGCTACATAAAGAAATGGAGGAGGGTACCACCACCATGGGTCCATGCATGCTCAAAAAGGGCTTAATAACCCTTGCACCCCCCCCCCCCCCTCCAAAATCATTCCCCATCTTTTTTATTTCCTCACACCATTCTTATCTTCGTACTTGGTCTTTGAATTTCTAACACTGCCTTAGCGCATTAATTGCTTGATTTGAAATTTATTATTTATGAAAGAGTGCGCAATTGTACAGGACAAAACAACATTTGTATGGTCGACCTTGGGCTTAATTATGCTAGTTGAGTTTAATAAATTCTCCATTGTGAAGCGTACTTATCCCATATATACAGGGGGCGGAAATATTCAGGAATTTGGTGGGCCATATGCCCTACCCAGAATAAAACAATAGTGAAATTTATTTATGAATATTTTGTAATTATTTATTTTAAGTACCCCATGCTTTCTTATTAAGTTTACGACCATTATTTGTATTTCTTTCATACAAGTAATAACAAGGATCAGGTATTCGAGGATGAGGGAGTGTAGGTGAGGGGACCATTATTTGTATTTCTTTAGTACAATCAATAATAAGAATCAAGTGTTTGAGGAGGAGGGGGTGTGGGTGTGAGTGGATGGTTCGACTGAATACTCTTTTGTAAGTAATAACGTACTCTAAACCATCTATGCAGCTCTAATCCTTAACCATTATTTATACTTAGGACACTAAACACATTGATAACATTTTTTTTTTGTATTTATGAGATATAATAGTCAATTTTCATTAGTATAATTACTTTCCCCAAGTGCCCCACCAAAAAAAAAAATTATCTCCAACCCAACATATATATACAGCAGATCTCTTTCAGTGGATTCAATTAAGGGGAAACCCACTATATTAATTAAGTATGAATTTATAATAAAATGGAAACCAATAGCAAAATTAATTGATTTGTATGAGAAGTTAGAAAATAAGTTGATGAATGAAATAAAATGCTTTGCATCTTATACTTATTATTATGAGTGGATCTCTTACATCTTCCTCCTTCAAATTTGTGGATTACCTAAAGAAATTTTTTACTATGAAAAAAAAGTTAAATAATATATCATCACATCCCTCAACTTATTTTATAATTTTTCACAATATACATATATATATTTTTTTATTTTTTATTCTATTATCAAACGAAATCTTAATATTCTTTGACAAATTTTTAAGATGTCGGGACTTGCTCATTTCTTTAACAAAAAAATATACAGTAAGTACTAACTCCGAGGAGTTTTTTACCTAAATAGACCACTTTTTTAACTTATTTGCCAAACTAACGCACTTTTCAACTTATTTACCAAACTAGCACACTTTTTAAAATAGTGATTTCGAATCACTATTTTAATGTAAAAATAGTGATTTCGAATCACATTTTTAAGTCGATGTGAAATTTTGGAATTCTGAAAAATAGTGAAATGAAATCACGGTTTTTGGTAAAGAATAGTGAGAGCAAATCACTATATTTATTTGAAACCACTATTCACAAAATATTGAAAAAACTAAGATGGTGAAAGCAAATCACTATTTTAACGTAAGAATAGTGATTTAAAATCACTATTTTAAGTGAAATAACATTTTTCCCTAAAATCTCAAACTTTACCCATAACATAGATGGTGTGAGAAAATTCCTATTTTAATGTAAGCATAGTGACTTTAAATCATTATTTACTATTTTTTTATTGTTCTATGTTTTATTATTATTAATTTTATTATTTAGACACATATAGTTCCATTGGTATAAAAATATACAATTTGTAGAAATTTGAATTAAATACTCTTAATTCGTTAAAGTATACAATAGATATTTTTAATTTTATTAAATTTGTTTTGAATCTAACTTTGTTCATTTTTCGATATCTATATTATAAAACAATGATTTTTTATAATAAAATAATAAATCAATCCAACGTCTCATATTAATTTGTAATGGTGTTAACACTTTTAGACCATTAGATCATTTTTATACCTCACAACAAGATGTCAAATCAACTTAACATTTACTCACACACTAAACATATACACAAATATAACTCTTACATCTCTCTACTTTTCTACAACATTTCTCTCTCATCAAATTTTTAAAAAACTTTTAAATGCCATAACTTTAAATTTACGAATTCAACTTTAATAAAATTTATATATTTGAAATATGTTCATCAACATCTACAAAACAAGATCCATTGTGATTATTAAATTATGTATAAAAAAATTCAAGAAAAAGTTATAAAACATTACAAATATAATGGCATATAAAACTTATAAAACATTACAAATATAATAGTTATTGAAAATATACATTTCTCTCTCATCAAATTTACAAATCCATTAGTTATTGAAAATATTACACAATGAATAAAAGATACTGAAATAAAATTAAAAATAAGTGTCCAACCTACCTCGAATATGGGGTGAAATTTTTTTATATAACAATTCGATCTGCCTCGAATATAATATTTTATTTCTCTTTTAAATATACTTATAACATCATCTATATTATAAAACAACAAGTTTGACTAAAATTATTTTCAAAAAGTATAAAAATCTAATGGTTAAAAATATACATGTTATGGTATGCATTAAATCTACACCATTTGATGAGTTTTATACACACATCAAGATGTCACATCAAAGTTAAAGCACTCACACCAATAATATACACACAATAAATTCTCACACACCAATACTTTTTTCTAAATTAAAAATGCCATAACTTAAAATAAAAAATAAAAAATTTAATATTTAAAATCTATTAATCAAGATCAATTAAACAAGATCGATCATGACTATAGAATTATGTAAAAAATAAAAAATTATTAAGTAACATTTAACACCAATAATATACACAAAAGTAAATTATCACACATCAATAAATAATTTTACATTAAAAATGCCATAACTTAAAATAAAAAATTCAAAATTTAATATTTAAACTCTACTAATCAAGAAATTTAATAAAAATTTAATATTTAAATATAATAATCCAGATATTTAAAATTTACTAATCAAGATCGATTAAACAAGATCCATCATGACTATAGAATTATTTAAAAAAAATAAAAATTATTAAGTAATATTTAACACCAATAATATACACAAAAGTAAACTCTCACACACCAATAAATATTTTCACATTAAAAATGCCATAACTTAAAATAAAAAATTCAAAATTTAATATCTAAACTCTACTAATCAAGATCAATTAAACAAGATTCATCTTAAAATAAAAAAATATATATTAAATATTTAAAATATACTAATCAAGAAATTTCATAAAAAAATAATATTTAAATCTACTAATCAAGATCCATCATAACTACAGAATTATGAATTTAATATTTAAATTTACTAATCATGATTAATTAAACAATATTCATCATGACTATAGAATTATGTAAAAAAATAATAAGAAAAATTATTGAGTAACATTTAACACCAATAAGACACACACAATAAACTCTCACATATCAATCATTTTTTCTACATTAAAAGTGTCATAACTTAAAATAAGGAATTCAAAATTTAATATTTAAAATCTACTAATCAAGATCAATTAAACGAGATCCATCATGACTATAAAATTATGTAAAAAAAATATAAATAAATTAATGAATAACATTTAAGGACGTACTTTATGTGTTCCTACAATATTGATCATCTTAGTATGTCGTTTTTAGGAGTGTACACAATATATCAGTCAAATTTTTGAACTATTTTCAAATCATACCAACAGACGTGATTAAATTATTTTCACATATGGCCTTGAATTTAATTTGTTAAAAAACTTATTTTGCCGAGATCAAAATAAGATCAAAAAATATGATTAACAGATTCTTCAAAAATTAAAAACAAGACGGTCCAATCTAATCTACTTTTAGTTGTTCCAGCATGAAGATATATTAAATTTAAGTTTGTCGATTTAAATTCATCACACGTTACTCATTGTTATCTTATTATCAGTTCTTATTTAATTTATCGTGCCGAATGGCACGGGTATACCCTAGTATTCATATATTTTAAGGTATATGTTAATTTTATTTTCATTAAATTGTTCATTAAATAGAACCACTAATTATATATAGCAAATTTATTAAATATTTTTCAATAATTAAAATTAAACAAAACTAAAAAAAGTACATGAAGAAATAAAACATTTAGGTAAACCCATTACATATAATTAAAATTTAAATGAACATAAACTTATCCGTCATATGCATTAGACGAAAAAGCAATTACATTCGTAGGGTGAACTGAAAATAGAGGAAGAGACATACAAAAAAAAGGACAACAAAATTACTCGCAAAACATAAGACATGATACAATTTAAGAAAAACGTAAAAAAATATAAGCACCAAACGCAAAAAAAAAACCATGATTTCAATCAGTTTCCATTTGCATCTGCGCATCTGGAGTCGTAGCTATTTCTTCATTATTGTATTCAATACCTGTGTTCAACGACTCTGCTTTTCATATGGCAGTTTGGCATACAATATTTAACAAATTCTCTGGGTCGTGTCCGTGCAAAGATCCATTTGCATTAGTTACCCAGTCAAATTGAGTTGGTTCCTGACTTCCATTGTCCATTGGAGGCTTCTTCGAATTGAACTTTGCTATCAAAATGACATGTTTATCAATTGGCCCAGTCAATGGATGCAGTGAACTTTGTCCGGATACAACCACCCTTCAGTCTTCACTAAACACTTCACAATTTTAGGTTTAAATTATTTGGTCTTTGGTTTAAATTATTGTTCCTTCTCACAATTTTAGGTTAAAATAGTGATTATTTCTCACAATTTTAGGTTAAAATAGTGATTCTTTCTCACAATTTTAGGTTAAAATAGTGATTTCTTCTCAATATAGTGATTCCTTCTCACTATTTTAAGTTAAAATAGTGATTCCTTCTCACTATTTCTATTTAACGATGCGCAAAATAAAATTATTGTTCCTTAAAATAGTGATTCTTTCTCACTATTTTAACTTAAAATAGTGATTGTTTCTCACTATTTCTAATTATCCGAAACGAAAAAAAAAATTGTGGTTTACTTTAAAATAGTGATTTGATATCACTATTATTATGTTAAAATAGTTATTTCCTTTCACTATTTTTGTTTACCAAGGAAAATTGTGAATAGTGATTTTAATAAAAATAGTGATTTACTCTCACTATTTTTAACCAAAAAGCGTGATTTCAAATCACTATTTTTACTTTTTCATAATTAATTCCTGACTGACTTAAAAACGTTATTCGGAATCACTATTTTTACATTAAAATAGTTATTCAGAATCACTATTTTAAAAAGTGTGTTAGTTTGATAAATAAGTTGAAAAAGTGGTCTATTTAGGTAAAAAACTCAACTCCGATTTCTATAAATCCGAGGAAGTCCTAATTGCATGCCTCCGTATTAATTGGCAGGTTCAATCATTCTGTTTAAATTAATAAGGTGGGTTCTCAAAGCAACAGCGCGCGCAACTAATCAAGGTACAGATTGGACAAGGGCTCGACTCTCTCTATTATATATGTTGAGATTTTGTAGTTAAAAGAGGTGGAAATTCTATTTACACTACAAAAAAATATTAATACCAAATATAAAAAAAATTACAAAAAGTAACTTTGTAAGTCATATTTTATTTTTTAGTAAAAATTAAAAAAGATGTGTAGTGTTTTAAGTTATAAATATATTATTTAATTTGTGGTAAAAATATTGTGGTGTACTATATATAAATAAAATAAAATGTAAACAAACATATTTACTATATAAAGTTAAAAAAAATTTCAATCGACCACACAATACCAAATTTTGTATAATAATTTGGTGAAGAATTGTCGAATTTAGTACGATATTTCGGCACTGGCAATGTTCACTGAATTATATATCTCAAAATCGACAACTTCTTGTTGAAAAATCATACTATATTCAATATCTCATCACCGAATTATTGTGCCAAATGCAACAGTGTGTAGCCGACTGAAAAAAGTAATTATACATACAGAATCTTGTTCTACTTTTGACATTTGAACAATCTACAATAAAGTAACCAAATTATATATACAAAAATATTAATATTTTGCTCATAAACAAACTTAAAAAATGATATATATATATATATAATGTATACAAATATTTGATTTAGGGTCTTACTTTTTATTTTGTGTTGATGTGAATAAAAGAGAGAGGGTGAGAAAATGAAAAGTTTAAATTTGGTAAAAAGTGATGTGCTGTATTTTTACGGTGGTTTTAAGTATGTGATGATTTTAAAACGAGGGTAGCGTCATGTGATGATATTAACAGACGAGATGATATTTTCTCCCTTAGCATCCGCAGCGTAATGAAAATATTTAGGCTAAATTTACTATACATTTTATTAACTTTTGAAACAGTTCACAGCGAGAAGGGTAAAAAAAACAGTAAAAAAAATTATACGAATGAAACATTATCGTATCAGTTGATGTAAAAAAAAAAAAAAAAAACCAAACTTGGCCATACGAATGTAGCAAAATCGTATGAGCCATACGAATTTGGCACACTCGTATGGTTCATACGATGATGGCAAATTCGTATGGCAATTTGAGGTGTTTTTTTTTTTGTTTTTTTTTAACTCTTTTGGTTATACACCGTTTGGTCCATGTTTTCTCTTAATTATATTTTTGCCCCAATAATTCTATAACTCAAATAACCCATGTTTAAAACACAAAATAAATTTATATGATTTGTATTAAACATTAAAGAATTAAACTAAGTTCTAATTTCAATTGCAAAATTTGGCACTTAGATAATACAAAAACAATAATTGGTTTAAAATAGACACTTTAATAACTTATTTACAATTTCACCCCCTAAAGTTAAAAAGTTAACTTTAACTTTAACATCATCCAAAGCTAGCAACGGTAATATGAAAAAAAAAATAATAATAAATGGATCATACGAATGTGTATCATTCGTATGGGTCATACGAATTTGACACACTCGTATGACTCATACGAGTGACACACATTCGTATGATTCAATTTTTTTTTATACGAGTGTGCTAAATTCGTATCATTCGTACGACTCTCCCAAATTCGTATGACTAAAAATTAGTGAAATAGTAAATTTAGCCAGTCGGTACCCTACCTATCAAAATTTTAACATACATTTCTCTCCGGTGTGAACGGAGTAGGGTATATTTATCAATTTACCCTACCCGATAGAGATGCTCTTACCATTAAGTCAACCTATGAAGAAAATGAGGAAATTACCGGTAGAGCACAAGGCAGCAAACTAAGCAATGGCAGAGGATTAATTGTAAAAAAATTGATTTGGCTAATTAATTACAAAAGCAGCAGTAAAGCAACAGTATGCCAATTTTGCCCCCTTTTTTGTCTGATTCGTGCTTACTCCATTGGTTTTTATTAATCCATTTTATTTAAGGAACGACCGGTTTATAATTTTTTTGGTAACAATTTTAATTACACGTAGTAAAAATTGTACATATATGATGTACATGTACGTTCATGTCAATATGGTACAAAATTGGACAAAGTTAACATTCAATTGAACAAAATATTAGACAAAAAAGGCTCCCGTAAACAAGTTTTTTTATTTTTTGTACCAGTCTTAGTTGCGCGCAGTAAAACAAATACATATGTGAATATTTATAGGTATATTCATAGATAATATGATACCCAATTGAACAACATTGGTACCCAATTAAACAAAATATTAGATATTAAAAGGTAAGAGGTTAACGCTTTGTTGATTATTTTTTTTGTAAGATTTATATTTCACGTTATTGAAAGGTAAAAGCAATCCATAATCAAATTTAAACAACTTAATTAGTTGAATCTAATCTGATCTATCTCTTGTAAGAAAATAAAAACAATTGCAAATTAAAGCATACAAAAGTAGGATTAAAAAAGAAAATTAAAAGCATACAAAAATAGGGTTTTAATTAAAGCATATATGCTTCAAAAATAATAAATACTACAAAAATAGAGTTTCAATCAAAGCATTTATGCTTGAAAAACACAAAATTAAAAGCATATAAAAATACGGTTTTAATTAAAGTGTATATGCTTTCTAAAACACATACCAACTCGGTAGGCCATTTTTAGGAAGATCATCAGAAGAGTTAGCAGAATCATAGAATAATTGTTGAACAAAATAATTTATTTTTTAATGCATCAATTTACAGTTTAAATCACTCAATTTATTTGTCAATTGAGTCAAAGAGAAAGTGAAAACAAAATACATATTAAAAAAATAAACAAACATTATTTTATGTTTTATAAACTGGGTTTACAAGAGACTTTTTCTTTTTTTTTGTGGTGTTATTTACACTCCCCCAAATCTATCACAAACACCTCCTCCAAAATTTAACTAAAAACACATTTTAACACCATCTTATTTGTCACAAGCACCCCCTTCTATTACCTGATGTTAAGTGAGTACTTAGTAACACACTCTCCTCATGTAAGCCAAGTTTATGTAAGTGCACCCACCTCTTATTAGGCAGACTTTATTTGAAAAAGACTCCAGTAATTCATTACCTAATGTTAGGCGAGTTATTACAAACAAACTCTCCCCAAGTGGGGCGAGTCATGTGTGCATATGCGCTTTTTTTATAGAAGTGGGAGAAAAAAGAGGATCAAAAAATGTATTTTTCTTATTTATAAACTGAATCAAAAAAATAGAGAAATTGTCAAAATGGGTTCCCATATTATTAAAAAAGAAATTGTCTAAAAATTATAATTTAGGTTAAACTGGAATCATTTTTATTTTGTCCATATTAAAAAATTTCCCTGTATTATTATTTTTAAAATTTATTTGTCTAACCTAAACTTGAGTCATTTTGTCTGTATTAGGCTAGACAAAATAGCCATTTTTAATTTATTAAACAAATGTCTCCAGTTATACTTATTGTTTATTGAATGAGTTGAAGAGAAAGTGAAAAAAAAATACAGATTGAAAAAACAAATAAGCATTATTTTATGTTTTATAAATTAGGTTTAGGGGAGCAGTTTTTTTACAGAATGGGGAAGAGGGGGGGTCAAAAAAATTTATTTGTCTAATCTATGAAGTGGATCAAAAACATTAGACAAAGTGTAAAAATGGCTCCTTGTATTATAAAAAATTTATTTGTCTAAAAATTATAAATTAGATTAAACCGGAGCAATTTTTCATTTTGTCCGTATTAAAAAATGGCTCCTGTATTATTTTTTTTTAATTTATTTGCGTAACCTAAACTGGAGCCATTTTGTTTGTATGAGGTTAGACAAAATAGCCTTTTTTGATTTATTAGACAAATGTCTCCATTTATAATTATTTTAGACAAATAATTATAAATTAGCAAAAATTAGAGGAGTCAAAATAAATTAGACAAAATGGGCTCCCGTAAAAAAAAATAAAAAATTGATCCTATCATAAATTTATAATTTTTTGGACCCATTTATATGATGCGGGAGTGTAATGTATTTGTCTAGTTTATAAGTTTATAATAATATCATCTTTCATGAAAAAGGGGTAGGGGGAGGGGTTAAAATGAGATTTTTGCTTATGTGTTAAATATATAGTGCTACACTATTATTTCAAGCCTCGTTTGATTCGCAAATTTGAGGATTCGAAAAAAAAAATGCTTCATTTCCTTTGTTTGGTAAGCACAAATTCCGGAAACATTTTCTTGTCAGAAGGGAAATAGGGGGTAAATTCATTCATCTCAAAACCTATGAGATTGATTTTTTCTTGTGATTTTCAGCATTTATTATAAAAATTTTAGACAACAATACTCCTACTTAAATACTTTACATGCTTTATCAAATACAAGAAAATAAATTTTACAAGAACTTTAGTTTCTCACGTACCTCTATGAGAAAAATAAGGGAATTAGTTTCCCTTCCGTTAACCAAACGAGGCCTTAGATCTTTTCTGTGATTAATTTTTTTCCACTATTCTGTCTATAATTAATTTATTGCCTTGTGCTCCGGATGTAATTTCTTGGAAGAAAATTCACCACGATACATAACCTCCGTCACCTTGTACTTTTATCTACAGTAACCGTTAGTCGAACTTTCTACCCAAAAACCAACGTTATTCTTGGTCCCCAAACCCAAAGGCTGAGTTTGAGAAAGCAATATAGCCCATAAGGATGACCAGTCACGCTCCTTCTTTGCTGTTTTGATGTGGTCCAATAAGCTGGACCACCTTCTATGGCCCTGCTTTCTGCCACAACTCAATTCATGGCCTACCCTCTGGCTGTATCAACGTATACAAATTAGTAATATGCTAATAAATTTATTCGATCAAATTTTATATTTAAAAAGTTCAAAGCCTGTACTAATCCTTCCTTGTTTGGAACTTTTGTAAAATAGTAATTAATACAAACTTGTTGCGTCTTTTTTAATTAAATAATAAAATTTGGTCAAATAAATTGATCAATACGAAAAACTAGGATAACAAACAAGAACCAATAGTTATTGTATGTTATGGATTATGTTGTTGGAACGGTTGGGTCACTTTCGAAGCTGCAATTTGGCTTTTGCCAGCTCTCTCTCTTGATTTTGTGCGTATTTGTGTGTGTGTGAGAGAGAGAGAGAGGGAGAGAGAGAGAGAGAGAGATTGGGTAGTGGGGGGATGGTCCTGGAAAATTTCTACTCGATAGCTGCTTCAAGTGTTGGTACGTAATTGATAATTTTAATTGTTTGGCAGAGAGGGTAAAATTTCTCAACAATTGCGCCGGCACACTCGTTTTATCTTTTTGTCAAAATCGCGTCTCCTCCACCTTTCTGAAATCTGCCTGCCTGCCTTATCTTCTTTTTACATTCACAACAACGACTACCTCTAGTTACGCAGTATGACAAGTCGCAAGCACAAACGTAACTTTAATTAAAGCTAAACACCATATTATCCTAACAAATAACAATATTTACACGAGAACATTACGTAATCAAAGGAACAGAAAAATTTATTGGTCACAACACATTCTCTAAAACGAGCCTAGCTTTGACTCGACTCATTTTCGCTTCAGTAATAGACAATTTTTTATCACACCTGATTAAAATTGATTTAATTAAAAAAAAAAAAAAAACCCAGTAAGAAACTATTTGGGCTCCGTTAAGAGAGGTGATTTTTGGAATCCATGAAAAAAGGAGAGGTAAAGTTGGGTTAACCTTAGATTTCATTCTTTTCGAAATTAATAATGGAGTTTAACACCATTTACCATCAAAACATATGCGATTATAGTGTGTTTGATTACACTTATTTGTTACAAAAAATGCTTGAAGCTTTATCATTCATCCTCAGTGGCATTTGATTACATTATTTTCCATTGAATCAAATTCTACGGTACAAATACTCTCTCCTTCTCAACGAAATTGAAAAACTACTTCCCCTACGTTTTTTGTTTTCCATGAAAATTATTTCACATAAAACAATTCCAAAGAAATTCAATTATTTTCAACTACACAAATCAAAACCACCCTTACCGTTTACAATACAGCAACACAAACAAAGGTTTGAGATGAACTGAAGTACAGGCACAGCTAACATACTGAGGCTAGAAAGAAGGGCCTGCATCATCAATAAGCCTGTACCACCTTGCTATGATAGCCCATGTACTCTCTTATTTACCTCTTCTAACAGGCTTTTGCCCTGTAAAAGTTCATCCAGGAACCACCTTGCTTTTCAGAACTAAAACTACTTTCTGAAATCAAACAGTAAGTTGGACCATCAA
This sequence comes from Lonicera japonica, assembly GCA_021464415.1. Classification (NCBI taxonomy): domain Eukaryota; kingdom Viridiplantae; phylum Streptophyta; class Magnoliopsida; order Dipsacales; family Caprifoliaceae; genus Lonicera; species Lonicera japonica. The sequence goes on from CM038466.1 coordinate 14,591,353, forward strand.
TGGGGTCAAAGTCACTGCCCTAATCAATCAGATCACAAAGATGCAAGAAGATCGTTTGGATATCCCTAGATCAAAACTATAGGCTCCCTTCGCCGTGCTGAATAAATGGACATGATAAGACCAAACTATTTTGTATTTGGTGTTGGTCAAGATTTGACATAAACCAGAGATAACTTGTCCCAGGGTGGCTCCCTATCACCACAAAAGTAGCATAATAAAATATCGCATACCGAGTAGAATTATTTCATCAGTTGTTCCAGATAAGAGAATTTATGAAAAGGTAACATCCCCCGTCACTTCATGTAAGGAAAAAAAATCACTTGTATGGACTCATAACAAGACTTGAACAAGCCTTCATCCTTATCCTTCTTTCATCTGGCGCGCCAAACACGAGCTTAGATTTTTGTAGACCTAAATATTTAAGGTGTTGCAATTGCATCGTCACAGGCCAAAGGCCCTGTTTTTAAACCTATAAATATGATATTTGCACAAACGTGGGTATGTGCTCGCGGGGACCAAGGATCAAGCAACAAATGTGCATATAGCTATGCTGTCATGCCACAAAATTGTAGACTCAAATTTGACGTACATGCATGTGAATAGTTTTAATGTGCATTTTCTATTATTTGAAGCCTGTGCACTCGCCCATGATAGCCAACAGAAGTTTACACAAAGGGCATCATCTCTTGGCTTTCAAAACAATGGTAAGGAAACACCAGATTAATAAAAAGAAATAGAGCCTTCTATCTATACTGAAAAGTATACTGACTGTCACCCTGTATCCAACTCTGGCTTTCTGCAGTCCCAAGGCATTGAACTAGGTCGCACCACTGAATGTCTCAGGTGATGCGAATTGCATTTATGTCGTGTCTCCAAATTTTTTGTGTGAGATAATATTTTAGCATGAATACAATAGAGAACCGATTTACAATATAATTTAAGAAAAACGAAAGCAGTCACCGGAATCTGGCTCCTCTAGAGTTGTTGATTAACTTTAGATGGTTAATTGTCGAAAATGTTTCAATGATGTGACACAATACATTTTTCCTCCAGGAAGCCTAACTCTTCCCAAATTGGGACCATAAATACATGTTGAGAAATTAAGGACAAGAGGTAAACACCGCAAAACCCATTTTCTTAAAACTTGGATCTTCCTTTAAGGGAATATTAACAGCTTTGAAATCAGGTATGCATAACTGTTATTGTTGCCAAAAAACACGAAGAAAAAGGAAATTACCTATAAAACAGTGAGTGATATACTCCAATGTCCCAAATAAAGAGACACTTTTATTATGGTATGCCCACATCAATAGGGAGACTTCGAAAATCAAAATCCAAGTATAACTGAGATAAGTATGTTATGATCTTGATTCTTGATTTTATATATATCAAAACAAAAATATTATGTTTGATTTTGACTGATGAAATTAAAATTAGTGTTTTTCCAAAAGGAGTTTTGACTTTTAGGTAGACACTAAACCTGGGGGTGGAGGGAGTATTTTCAGTTCCCTCTCTCTGTAATGAATGGAAAAGATTATAGAACTGCATATTCAAGGTTAAAAAGGTAAATAAAAAGATGGAGGCGCACCCAAAATATAAATATTACCAGTAACTTTTATCATTTATCATTAACCATCTTGATGAGAACTTACAGATTTCAGTTGGCTCTGTGGGCCCAGTACAAAGAAGCTATCAGAGTTGCATTCCATAGCAAGGGGGGACTTGGCAAAGACTTCTTTTGACTTACCCGATTGACGAAGCCCAAAAAGATGATCACCCCATATATCATATTTAAATTCATCCCTGTTCCCACTACCCTCGGGTTTTTTAACTGCTCCCCCATCATATAACTTCGAACCAGGTGCCCGTGCATGTGGAGCAATGGTTGACGTTGAAGCCAGAAAAGGAGAAGAGCACATCATATTCGGGGCAGGCCTACCAGTACAAGGGAAGGTAGTACGAACTATCATTTTAGGTTCAGAAGGCTTTTCTACATACTTCATAGAAACTTTAGACTCCAATGCATTTGCTTTAGGCTTCTCACTTCGCCCATTGGCCACATGTGTGAATGGATTCCTAGAATCAACGCATTGATCCACATTAGGTGAAATTGGCAAGAATCTTTTAGGGGTCAAAGATGTGGTGGGGGACAAGGGCGAAGAAGGTGTAGAGTTTCCACTTTGACTACTAGAAACTTCCATCTGTCCTGTTAATCCGGTATTAGAACCCTTTTTCTTCCTTCGCCTTCTTCCTTTCTCTTTCCCGATTTTAACAGTGAGACTTCCAGGTGGTGATGTTTCCTGTATATCACAGCTCTCAATTGCCAAAGACTTGGGTAGCAAAGAGGATGATGACAGCACTTTTTTTTCACTACTCCACAGACTATTAGGTCGACTTTGATAACTAGTTGAATTTACAGCATGAGCAGGATTCACCTGTTCTTGGATCAAGGTCTCCTCTTCCTCAATTGACCTTAAAAAACCATTCATTTTGGTGAACAAGCCAAATTTACTACTGTCTTTCTGATTATGATGAATATGAGAAGATTTTCCTGCATGCCTCAAAATGGCAATGGAACTTTTTCCCTTAAGCAAGTAATCTTGGGAGCCAAAGGTGATCGGAAGGATGCAATAAATTACAAGATACATAATGGAAGCCACGAGAACAATTGAAACAGAGGATTTCTTCACTCTCACCCAAAGAGCTGATTTTTTACAGATATTGAGCATGGAAATAGGGAGACTTGCTTTCATGGGTATCACAAGAAAACCAGTTGGCAAAGCCAGTTCAAGATCTCTCTGTACCATAGCTGCAGAAAAATCTGTCTTATATGATATCGTAAGCTTTGTCGACTCCCCAGGTTGAAGAGCAAAACCCTTACAATTATGCACTATAAACCCATCCAATCTACACTCCGTCCCAGAAACTTCAATTCTACTGACCTCCAGTGGCAAATCGCCAACATTCTTTGCATAGAACTCTTTTGATAATGGTACAGAACAAGCATGACTACCGTTTTCCACGTTGTATAACATATCCGGAGGAGAGAAATTAAGGAAACTAGGCAAGTTGGACAAGAATTCTATAGTCTGCAATGGCTCGGACCCTTCAAATAAAACCAGGGAAAGTGACCCTCCAAATCCTCGTAAAGGTAACCACTCGACACCAGAAAGATTGTTTCTAATCAGAGCTGAACTTTTCCATGCACATCGACTAGAAGGGTGAAAAATAATCGGACCAAACGATGCTCTACCACTAGGCTGAACGTAGGCCTCTGTAACCGCATGCTCTGCCATTGAGAAACCATATCTCATTGGAGTAGTGTGTTCTAAACGAACCAAACTACTAGATGAAGAAGGGTGAAGAAGCCCATCTGGATCTTTACATTCATCAACAATTTCACCCGAGTTCAAAATGAGCTGCATTACAACTGGTTGGCGGCTCGGATTTTTTACAGCGATCCACCTGGAACGATGAGTTCCTACCTCGACCATGGGGAATATAACCTCGCTATCATCGAGCACGGACATGCCACTTGTGGTGGCTTGGGATCTCCAGTTTCCCAGTACCAAATCATCAGCATTGGCCATCTCCAAAGCCTTGACATAACATGTACGAAAAGTCGCAAAACAATATTGGTTATTAATGACAATGCAATTTGATATAAGACGACATCTGATAATCTGAATAAGAAAAATGCGAAAAGATAATACAGAACAGAAATATAAAGACTCGGCAACAACTTATGTAATTGGAAGAATAAGCAACTAACTCAATTTTTATTGCTCTAGGGGTCTTATTGATTATGCAACTATATCCAGAGATAAGAAGCACTAGCAAGTCATACACCTTTACAATTGTGATCATGCATATTACAAAAACAGGAAATTGGATCAAATCAAACTAAAAAACTACTATTCCTATTTGACTTTCCATAACTTCTTCATTGGCCCTCCTCCTCTCCGCATATGTAAGATGTATGGTGTTGATTTTACCTCAGATGTAACTTTCTAGGACACCAAAGTCCTACCTAGACCTGAAATTAGAGATCAGTCAGTTTGTCTTACTTTGACCTGAAATTAGCGAACAGTTGATCTTGTCTTATATTACACATCTTAGAAGGGTAAATGATGAAAAATGGCAACATACTTGAGCCCTTTTCACACTTGGATCATCGAACTTTTTTCGTGGTCAATCATGGTAATTAACTTTTTAATTGTTGTCAATTGGGTCCATACGTTACCTTCCGTTTAAATTGCCTAAAGGAAAACTAAATTTATTTACACAAACCACCCCTAACTTTTCAAGTATTTACACAAACCACCTCCATCCGTTACATTCTAACTTTCAGTTTTAAATGACGAAAATGGCAACACACTTATGCCCAAATGCTATCATTAATTCAAGATAATAAGATAAATAAGGCCATTACCTTTCCTTCAAATAGAGATTATTTCACCCTAAACACGCAAAATGTCCCTTGGATCTTCTTTCGATTTGGGGTCAATATAACTTTTTGCATGTTTATTTATTAAAATAACATTTTTTTTACTTACCAAAAGAAAAATAAAATAATAACAAGAAGTTTACATATATAATTAGAATCAACACACACAACATATAACGCATATATATTTAGTTTAAAAGTTATTAACAAAATATATTGCTACACAAGTAAAAACACAATAATTTTTAACTCAAACTTACTTTAAAAATTAAATTTCCTCGTATATTTTTACTTCAAAATTATATTAAAAAAATATAATGCTATACAAGCAAGAAAAGAGGCACAAAAACTATGCATTTAGTTAAGATTAAGAACTCTACTATAGATCTCTATTCTAATAACATCTAGCGCTTTTTCGACAAATTCTTTCAGAAATTTGCTTTATGTTTTTTGTTCTTTTGAAATTTAACCCAAAATCCCCAAAACAAAGAAATCTTTTGAATTGAAGAAAAGTACTCGACTGTAGGAAAATTGATTACAAAGCGGAATAAATTGAAGGGTTTTGGTGAAAGGGTGGTCTTTGTAAATACATAGAATGTAAAAGCAAAAAAATCGTAGTGGTTTGTGTAAATACTTTAAAAGTTGGGGTGGTTTGTGTAAATAAATTTAATTTTCCGTTAGGTGCTTTAAACGGAAGGTAGCGGATGGACCCAATTGACAGCCATTAAAAAGTTTATTACCATGATTGACCATGAAAAGAGTTCGATGACCTAAGTGCAAAAAGGGCGCAAGTACGTTTCCATTTTTTGTCATTTAGCCATCTTAGAAAGTTGCAAAACTTTCAGCTACCTTAGTAACCAAGAGGAGGAGGAGGAGGGCAATCATCCACTAAGACCAGGATCAACAAGTGATGATATGAATGTAAGAAGACAAGGAACCTTAAGAAGCATGAATGTAAGAGACATTTAGCACCTTGATTAATCACTGAAGCTAGACCTGACAATGGTTCAGTTCAGATCGTGTCAGTTTTTATCGTGTTTCGGGTGTTGGCAGTTCAGGTCTAAATGAGTGCTTTTTTATCGGGCGAAAAAATCAAATTCAAACCCAATTTATTATCTTAACGAATTACCTGATAAGAGACCGGGTATTACCCGTTAAGCATGACGAATTATTTTTAGTCGAATATGGATCAAAATGTTAAGTAGTTAACAAAGCAATTTTAAACCCATTGAATTAAAGTATATAAAATTAAGAAATATATGTATGTAATATTATACAAATTATACATATATAGATTAGAAAATATACATATAGACATGTATATATTTAATATCATGCAAGTATCTATATAATTAACGGGTTTTAAAGGGTGATAACAGATTAACGAATATTTACTAATACCAACTCGTTGACAATCGTGTCTTATCGAGTTGGCACTGATGTGAACTGAAAATGTTAAGGCTCAACCAATTAACTTATAACTTTGTATCCATTCGTGTCGTATTGTCGTGTCATGTGTTGTTTTGCCAGGTCTAACTGCAGCTCCTAGAAGCAGAGCAAAAAAATAACTTTCACAGCAACATAGAGCATAATATAATTTTTGTAACCTCACAGGGATAGAGGAAAGCAAAAGAAGAGTACAGTACATCAGTCATACACCATAAGCCATGGAAACTTGTAATTATTAAAGCAACACAGTTAAGAACCAGCATACCTTGATTTGTGATGGTGACTTCATGCCCCTATCGAAAGACCCTTTCCTTGCATTGCCATGTTCTACCTTTTCTGAGTGACCATCGTATCCAACATAAGATTCCAGTTGCTCGTTTGAACAAATATTGACTATATCGTTACATGGGATTTCTATCTGAGGACTGCTTGAGTCATTTGTTCGCACAACTAATTCACACTGCCCGTTTACCTTCAACATTTCAGGTGGACTATCATCTATATGAGTTGCAACAGGAGTATAGGTCACCACAGCCACTTGCGTAACAGTACCAGGAAAAAGTATTAAGCCTTCCATGTATTTAATGTGGAAAGGCTTTGTGCCTTCTCCGATTCCACTAATCTTGACAACAGTCAGTAGATGAGGAGCAGCATTTCTCAACGACAGAGCAACAACAGTTCCATCGCCACTACATGGAACTAGGGCCTGAAGAGATACTGAAACAGAACCGTTAAGATCATCAGAGACTGACTTACGGCCCATTTCCACTTCAATAGGAACCATAACGGTATCAACCTTGTCTTTTGAAAACCTCTTCAACTGCATGCATAAAGCACCGTTGATTTTACCTTCATAATGAGAAGGAAAATCTAGCTCCATTATGGATTCAGTGCTGTGAGGACCAACCTCCCAATTTCTATGGGGCCTCATCGCCATTGCTGATAGGCCAACTTGACCACTTTTGACATCTAACCACTCAACAGTTGGCAAACTAGGATCACCTGAACCCTCGAGATTATTAACACTACAAATAGCTTTAGTCGAATGGGAGGTATTCTCTGAAGAAAACGATATCCAAGCATTTACTTCTTCCACGTAGATGGCATCATCAAAAGGATTAAACAAAGACAAATTCGTACTCCACCTTCCACTAGAAGAAACATCCAGGCCAACTAAGGGCTGTAATCCATAAGGGGACTCCACAGCAAAGCCTCTAGCCTGAATTAAGAAACCCCCGGAACTTGTTTGCATAACTATGTGAGAGGAAGACATGCCTAAAAATGTAGGTAAAAACACAAAACAAATTGAAGCAACTTCACCGGGTCCGAGCATTAGTTCACTATGATTGCAAGGATAAAACTGTGAGTTGGTACTGTAAGGTTCATAGACATTCAAAATACTATCATTATGGGTATTAGCCACCGTAAAAAATGCTAATGAAGGAGAATATAAATACTTCTGTCCCCAGTCCAACAGAGGAGGACTTATTTCTACATGGAGTACTGACGAACCATCCACATTTCTTGTCTTGATCTTCTCAAAGTTCTCATTTGGGTTGATATTTGGAGCGTTTGTCTCAAGTAGAGGTCCTCTACAGGAAGAAACATCATTTTGTTTTCTGCTACTTTTCTGACAACATGAAACGTCGTGGATACCATCTTCGAAGTTCAAAGAGCAAGAAACAACTCTTCCATTCAATAACTTATAAACACCACAGTCACAAGTTGATGACCAGCTTGCATTATGTCTTACTTGTGGTGATCCTACAGTTAATGTACCATCAGAAGGAGCGTCGGAAGCTTCTAAAACAGTTGTATCAGCATTATGCTCCTCAGCAAAATAGCCAAGCAATGTAGAAGGGAAGCAGAACAAATTTGAGACGGCACATACATTATCAAGATTTAACTGAGGAATTGAGTTTCCTGAAACAATTCCAAGACTAGCATCACCACCAAATGCATCCTGAAAACCCAAATCAAGATTATCTCTATATGACCCACATGCATCATAATCAAGTGGATCCTGCATTCGGGTCATGGAACATGGGCCACACGCAGCAAGGCAAAACAGGGCAGAAAACAGAACCACCATACAATGCATTACTTCAGAATGGCAAAAGAAAACCCTGCATAAACCACAAATACAATCAAACTAAATGTGAAACTCCAGGCCCACTAAACAATTAAAGCCCTAACAAATCAAGTAAAGGCAGAAATAACATGTACAGGTGAAACAGTGGAAGCATATAAAATTTGTATATATTAATGAATAAACCTTTTTTGTTCATTAGAAGATAGTTATAGTTAATTCAGTTTCTTCATAACCCCATTCTGCCACTATAATTAATTCATTTCTCATTAACTAAATTTATAACTGAATTAGTACAGCACTTATATTTTCCAATAATGTAAGAGCTTAATATCATTACCAATTACAGCTTTACCTAAAATAAAACAAATAAGCCCCCAAGCATATATAATCAATGAGGAGCCCCCCCCCAAAAAAAAATAAAAAAAAGGTTACCAATAATAGAAACAAAAAAAAAAAAAAAAAAAACAACCACGCATAGCAAAGATTCTCACAGTTCAGAGCTAGTTTTCAATAAATAAATAAAAAAATACCAAAACAACTCACAATCACCACAAACCTTTTCCTTTACTTAATAAAAATCTATCAACATAAACCTCAAAACTTGCTCCAAAAACATATCATTTCACCTCAAAACCATCATCAAAACATGAGCATACGAGTTAGAGTAAAAAGTGCGGCCAGAGAATTCAGGGAAAACGATGATCGGAAAGTGAAGTAAAAAATGTAACCGCCAGGTGTTTGGATGAATAGAAAACGACAGAAAGTAAAGGAAAACGTAGGGGGGGGGAAACAGAAGGGGGAGGAGTGATGGAGTTACCGATGGTTGGACATGGTGGAGATATGCCGCGGAGGTCTAATCCTTAGGGTTTGAAACTCCATGAGAATAGAAAACAAGCATCTGAGTAGGTCTCCTTTTTCAGGTGGCAGAGTTTTCTAGGGTTTTTGTTTTAAATTTGACCCAAAGTTTAGAGAGAGAGAGTACAAGCACAAAGCACAGACCCTGATAACAGCGAATGAATGGCCTTGGAGAACGAAAGAGAAAAGGGAGAGAAAATGACCTGTCCTAAAATTACTGAACTGCCCGCCCAGTATGTTGGATATAAACGACACCGTGGCACACTTCTAACTCTCCTTAACCATAATCATTCATTGATTAAAAGCATAATGATTTACTAATTAAAGGATGTGTTTGTCGTGCAAGATTAAATATGCTATTCGATTAAATAATTATATCTGGTATTTGTTGCTAAAAAAGATAGAATAAACAAATTCTATTTTGTATTTAGTGTAAGGGTGAATAAGATATCTTTATTTTATCATGCTTTTGGTATAACACAGGACATAATTGTATTCATGATTAATTATTTTTTATTCTATTAAAATCGGATAAAACTATACTGCCCTATTATTTTATCCTATGATTGTTGGATAACAAAATGAATACAAAAATAAATTTTTAATTAATTCATTTCGATTTTCGTCTTTGCACCCTTTAAATAATTAAATTGATTAATAAAAATTTTCGACCACCCAAAATTATAGTAACTCAACTAATGAAATTTATTTCTCATATGTTATTTTTAATGAAGGTATTTATAAGAAACTTTAATTTTATAAAAAAAATTACATTAATTCATAAATATTGTATGTAATATAAAATTTTTCTCCAGAAAGAGTTTTTTACAAAGCTTATTTATAAATAGGAGAATCGCATTAGCAACAAAAAACAAAAAAAAATTGTAGACATCAATTAAAATTGCATGTATTTTTAAAACAAAAGTTAGTTGTGTTATATAATATCTATATCTAACTAGTTCTTATCATGTCCGATATCGTTTAATCCTTATTCGACGATTTCTTTCCTATCATATTCTACATAATTTTTATCCAACTAATTTTGACTCTTATCTTATTTAGCCTTTATCTTATCATATATCACCTCTTTATCCGGCACGCCAAACACACACAAAGAGTATTGCTTTACTTGAATTCTCACAAAATGCAATCTTTAAACACCAAGTAAAGTTTTGTCAATCTATAAAATTAACCCAATTATTCCAAATCATTCGGAAAAAAAAACTGTTAGACTAATAATAAATTAACAAAAGATGGTTTGTTATTTTATTATTAAAAAATGGTTGGATTTATTTCAACTATTTATCTTAATTCTAGGTTGATAGTTCATTCTGTTGCAAAATATTTGATAACCCTTTGCGTAATCATCTTTTGCTTTAACAAGGGTAAAATAGAGAAATTAGCTGTAAAGCCATTGAGGGGAAGCTGAAGACTTTGTTGTTTGATAAATTTATTTATTTAATTCGAACTTCGGTTAATGACGGGGACAGTCGCAGTGGCTATATTTAAATAAGCGGGTAGATGCACGACGCATAAGATATTCAAGTCCAAATGACGCTTTTACCCTTTTTTTTAAAAAAAATAATAATAATTAGGGCCTATAAGATTATGAATGGAAAAGAGAGCCCCTAGTGGTCCGAGCCCAATTTCACCTCACTGCCCGAGGTTCCATTGTTAGAAAATAAGTTTATGATGTCATTTAGGTTTTTGGCTCTATAATTTTGGTAATTTTAAGTTAGAAGTTTATAATTTTTACTTTTTAGATTTTTTAGATTTTAGGATTTATTTTTGATGGAATCATAAGTTAAAGTAAAAAGAGTGTCGGTCAACGAAATTTTTGACCTGATATACCTATTTTGCTCTTCGGTAATTAAACAAACAAAAACAAATTATTTTGGACCCCAAAACTAAATTAGATCAATTATTTTTTTTGACAAAAAATTTCTCTCTTTCTTTCTTTTTCCTTTTTTTTAAAACTTTGATTTATTTTGATCGAATAGCCATAATTCCGATTTATTATTCTTTTTTTTTGTATAATTAGTATATTATCCAATAAGCGTGATAAGAAAAAATAAATAAGCTTGTTTATTAAACTCATTTTTTCTAAATTAGATCAATTTTTTTTTTTGACAAAAATCTCCTTTCTCTCTTTTTATTTGGAGTGTTTTCAAGCTTGTTTTGTTTTCTTTTTATAAAGTATTACAAATATTAAAAATTTTGACACCTCATGCAAAATTTAATTTTTATTGATAAGATGTTTAAAATATGCTATTACGTAAACTTTGAACACTTTAACCATTTGGTTGTGTAAACATAAAGAAAAAAATAGTGGTATAGTATGCAATTAACCGACATAGTATTAGTCTTTCATACAAGCCAACATAAATATTAACGTGAAAAAATTACTATAACATTACTCGGGGTTTTATATTTTAAAAATATTGTAAGACTCAGACGCAATTAACCGAATTTCTCATATTTTATATAACTCGGACACAATTTTGATAGATAAAGCTAATTATAATTAGGGGCTTAGGGTTAAATTAATCAAATTTATGGCTATTCGATCAAAATAAATCAGAGTTTTCAAAATAAAAAGAGAGAGAGAGATGGGAGATTTTTGTCAAAAAAAATTGAATTAATTTAGAAAAAATGAGTTTAATAAACAAGAGTATTTATTTTTTCTTATCACGCATATTGAATAATATGCTAATTATAAAAAAAAATGAACAATAAATCTGAATTATGGCTATTCGATCAAAATAAATCAAAGTTTTCAAACAAATAAAAAAAAGAGAGAGCAAATTTTTGTCAAAAAAAATAATTGATCTAATTTGGTTTTGGGGTCCAAAATAATTTGTTTTGGCTTGTTTAGTTACCGAAGGGCAAAATAGGTACATCAGGTCAAAAATTTCATTGACTAACACTTTTTTGACTTTGACTCACGGTTCTGTCAAAAATGGATCCCAAAGTCCAATAAATGAAAACTGTAGACTCCTAACTCAAGATTGCCAAAACTATGGACCCCAAAACCCAAATGACCCTTATTAATAAAGGGCAGAGAAATTAGACTCTTAACAACACTTAATAATATTTTCATTTTCATTTGATCATTTGTAACTAAGTAAGATATCTATTATTCGATTTTTAAGGGTCGAGTATAAACTTTTATACTCGATTCTTGACAGCTGAATAAGGTACTGCCATGTTTATACTTGGTCTTTAAGAACCGAGGAACATACATCTTACTTGGTTGCAAATGACCGAATGAAAATGGGAGTTTTTTTAAGAAATATCGGCGGTGTCAATATCACTATCCTTAATAAAGCATGAATAACGTTTTTGATGTGTCAATTTAATTACTAAAGTACTTTTCTATACTAAGAAAATAAGTAAATTACAATATAAAAATTTGAACAAGTGACTTTACATATAAAATAACTACACATTACTACTTGATCAAACACAATATTTGGTTATAAATATGTTACCACTTGACCAAAGCCTTTCATTAGTGTCCCTATAAAATTGTTATAATGCCCTACTCATTTTGTTTTTCTTTTTACAATTTAGTAAATTTTCTTAAGTGGTGTTTGTTACATTCTCGAGTTTTCCCACATTACTTTTAAGAATGTCACTCTTTATCTCTCTATACGATTTATCAAGTGCTTTTGCAAAAAGAAAAAAAAAAGTATTTTTGCTATATTTCTGAATGCATGTGTGAGATCTAATAATATCATATAATATTTTTTTCCATTTTTAAGTACATAGTTTTAAAATATCATAAAGTTACAATGGGTTAAAGTGGATCAATTCGAATAATAGCAGATTCGAGTTCAACTATGAAATGCAATTTGTGTTTTTCGTTTTGTTTGGCCTTACACAATATAATACAAAGTCATGTTATTTTTATGGAATACGGCTCATCAACTACACACTGAAAGACTACAAACAGTATTGTAATTTTCTGGTCCTAATAAACATATTACAACATAATTAGGAATAACAGGACAATTAACAAATCATAGGGTCATAATAAACACGTTATAACACAAGTATAAATGATAATTCTCTCTAATTTAAATGCGACAAGATCTAATTAACTTGAGAAGGCAAGATTAACACGACATATCTCCAATTTCATGTCAATTTCGTTTTAAAATTCAAACACAAATACGACATAATACGATTTTGTGTTAAAAATTCTAGATACGAACACCAATTTTTTAGTTAATTTTTTTATCATATTATCACGTTGTTTCTAAAATTGCCACCTCTAGGTCCAACCACAACTAATTTAAGGGGGGTAGGTCAAAATTTTCAAAAAATAAAAAAACTGCCTCAGGTTTGTCCAAGAAGGGTTCAAGTCAGACAAGTTTTAGATGTCTTGGGTTTCGATCTTTCTAACTCGCTCGCAATTGTACCCATTACCATCTTTACTAACATCTACAAAGGAATTCAAATTTAATTTACTTTCAATAAAAATATAAATATGGCAATAAATAATATAAGAATCAGATAATTTATATTAAATCAAAAGCTTACGTTTTTAAATCGAGACATATAAAGAAAGATAATTAAAAAAAACTAATTTAATTAGGACAAGTAAACATCTATTTACAAAGTTGTGTTGCTGAACATTTAAAGCGGTCTTATAACCATCATTTGTTTTTTATAATCCTTAATGTACAAAAAATTAAGTAAAGAAGACACGGACACAAGTATATTTATTTATTACAGAGTTAGTTTTTCATGAAACAAACTAATTATGTAGTTATTACTAGCCTTTTGGGGCACACTCTACATATGTGCAAGTTCGAAAAGGCAAAAGACCAATTTTTATAATTAAAAATGAGAAAGATTTTTTATGTCTCAATCGGATTACTAAAATGTCCTTATTGGGCCTTACGTGCTAAGAAATTAAAAAAAATCAATTAAGAGATTCGAATCCAAGACCTTACATATAAAATGAGTTTCACTTTACATAATTATCTATACAATTAATTAACCGCAAAGAAGGGAATTGAATTACTAAAGTACTTCTACGTTCTAGAGAATAAAGAAAATTTAACTAAGGGATTCAAACCCTAAACTTTACAAATAAAATGTGCTTTATTTTACCACTTAATTAAACACAATAATATGTTACAAAAGTATTGCAACTTGACCAAACCCGAAGAAGGAATTTTTTGTTTTTAATTAAATTACTAAAATAGCCATATGTGCTACAAGAATAAAGAAAAATTAATTAAGGCATTCAAACCCAAGACCTTACAAATAGAAATATATAATGTATTTTGCTTCACCACTTAAGTAAACACAATAATATTTACAAAAGTATATATGATTCTAGTTTAGGTCATAATAAATATGTTATAACATAAGTAGAAATATGGATTTTCACTAATTTAAACCCTATAAAACCACAACAAAAGACAATTAACACAACATATCTCCTATTTCATTTTAAAATTTAGACACGAATATGAATTTCGTATAATTTCATTCCTAAAATTATCACCTCTGGATCCAAACACCATTAATTTATGGAGATGATATTTCCAAATAACACCCGCCTGCTCAGCCTAGGAAGTGTACAGGTTGGACATGCTTTAGAAGGGTCAAGTTTGGATCTTGCAAACCCACTCTATGTATTGCCATCTTTACTAATAACTAAAAAAGATGTTCAAATTAAATTTTCTTTTAAATAAAAATATAATAAATCAAATCCATGGGGATTGGATAATGTTTATTTAATTGAAAGATTATGATTTAATATTTACACATATAAATCTAAAGAGAGATAATGAGAAAAAAATTAATTACTATTTTAAGATAGCTAAACATGTATTTACATATCATGTAATTAGGAATTGTTTTTTATAATCTGTAATATACATCAAACTAATCAAAGAGACATGCAAATCATTTTAATTATTTATTACAGAATTAGTACTATGATCCATGCTATTTTTTTTTGTCTACTTTATTTATTCCATCCGATGCGCACACGTAGGGTGTTCTCCGGATGCTAGTATAAATAAATTAGTCTATAACAAATTTTGTAATTGTGCGGGCATCTAAACAAATTTATTTTGAATGATAATTTAAAATTATATATATATATTATATAATTTAGTAAATAAAAATAATACACGCTTATGCCAATCAATGAGAGAAAATATTAAGAGCACATTCAAATCTCAAATAAAACATCTTTATACATGACTTAGTATGTCATAACTTTAATATGAAAAAAATGGATATGATATTATGCAGAAAGAAATATGACAAACTAATTTAATGGATATATATGTATATGTATTGCATTAATAAATAAAAAATAATATATATTTAAGAAAATATATTTAAATGATTATATATATATATCAATTAATGAGATGTCACATAGCACAAAATTAAAGGATGGGTTATTAACGTTTATCACTCATTCCGTATTACTATATATAGTCATAGATTGTGTTTTAGTATTAAACATTAAACCTTTTCTTTAAGGTAATTCTCAGCGATCAATCGTATTATCCTAAATAAACTATTCAATTACATAATGGGGATAAAATTATTTAGTCTGAGAATAAAGTCCGGGCCAATTTCACAAAGGAGTTCAAGCATATGTATATTTAGATATCTTAGCCTGCAACCAAGCTCAAAGTTACACCCATGAGAAGCAACAACAACGTGAAATGTGTTAGCAGCAAAATAAGTCATGTTAGTAGCAGAATAAGTCGTGTTAGACACACCCACAACCAACCGCCACTTAGCCTTTAACCAACTACACCCGTCATTATCTCCACTCCCTTAAATATGGTAAAGTGGTATTTATCTCTTTGTAATAATTAGTTTTTTGCATCTATAAAATGAATAAACAATTGGCTATTCAAAGCATCCAGAAATACCAAAGTACATATTGTTGGTCGGATAATGACCCTAGAGGGGGGTGAATAGAGTTTTCCAAATTAAATGCGGAATTAAAAATGTTTTCGAAAATGTCTAAGCAATCAAACTTAGCTAAACAAATTTATCAAGTAAATCCAAATTTAATTAAGCAATCTCAACACACAAGCAATAATAGAGCAATTATAAATGCAAGTAAATAAAGAGCTTGAGTTAGAAAGATTAAACTGATTAAAGCCCAAGACGTTTTGTTCACGTGGTTTGGCTTCCTAAATCATAAGTCCGCGCTCGGTTAGTTCCCCGATAATTTTCACTATTCAATCTTCTTCGGGTGAAGATCAAACCTTAATACAAATATTGTTATGCACATAACACTCACAATGTAGCTATACCCACTACACTTCTCACAAGATATGCTCTCTTTTGAAATGAAGAATGATTTGTTTGTGATGATACACACCAATACAATAACTCTCAAGTGTATACAAGATATGAAAAACAGCTCACACTAGAAGTTATCAAGTTTTCATAAAAAAAATATAGCTCAAAAAAAGAAAGATTGATCAAAAAATGTTCTTGAATCTTTGAATATTTGAATATTTAAACTTGATGAAGAATAGAGTAATAGAATGATTCAAGGTATGTTAAAACATGTCTAGGACCTCATATATATATATAGCTTGCAAAAGTATATGGCCGTTGGGGGTGATTTAACAAAGGTTTTGGGTCAAAAGTAGACATTTTCAAACTTTCCAACAGCTAGTTTTGTTGACCATAAATTCAAATTTGTTTTAATCATATCTCCTAATCCGACCGTTGGATAATGTTAAAATTTTGGTCATAAATGCTAAGAGATGTTGACTAATTATTGTAAAAATTTCAAAGTGGTCGAAATCCGGGAAAGCCTCCATCAAACCGTTAAATCAAAGCTATGCCAAAACTGAGTGAATCTTAAATGTAAAATAAAAATATTTTTGCAATTTAGCAATTTAGTTCCAAAGACAATTCTAATGATTTTTGAACCTCAAAGATATATTTCTAAAATACTTATTTTTATGAGAGCTTAAAATATGATCATTTAAAATTAATATGAATTTATTTTGAGACTCAGTCTTTGTAAAATGATGTTTTTCAAGGAAATTAAATTTCAAGCTTGTTTGAATCAATATTTAAAAGATGCATGAATATGTTTGAGCTATAAGGATTTGATCAAAAAAAGAAACTTTATATAAATCTTAAGCACTCACTCAATTACTGAATTAACGAGTCTTCAAATGCTTTGATTTGTTTCTTCCAATTGATCTTCACTTGAAACTTTTTCCTAGAAGCTTTTCATATAATCTTTTGATCATTTGTGCTTCATGATTTGATTTGAGAGATTTGATCTTCCTTATTTTGTCCAATGATCGAATAGTGAAAGAGTGATCATTGTCATATTTTTCTTGAATTTTTCAAGTAAATGAACTATATACTTATATCAAGAAACATGTTAAATTACACATGATTGATTTATTGTTATTATCAAAATAAGATTAAGACCTTAGGTCAACACATATAATTATCAAATTGTACTAGCTCTATCATTATGTAACCATCACCATCATCGAAAAAGGTATCCAAATCATTATTAAGGGGTGGACATAAACCAAACCTACCATTCATTGGTTAAGAGAACCATCTTTACTAAAAACTTTGTGTCTTCTTTTTGTTTATGTTATTTCATTTATTAATTAAAAATCTTGTTTGTGAGCAAGAGTTCATAAATTAAGAATTGTTAACCTTATAGTTGGCGCCGTTTATGGGAAACGAAAGTCTTTCCCAGTAAGTGTTAGAAAATTCTTATCATTGATCCCAGATTCCACAACCTCTCTTAGCCAATCCCAAACTAGACCCCATTCAATGTCTTGCTAATAAAACCAAACCCTTATCTCCCCAGTGGAACAGGGGAATATTGAGATCAACCCTTCAAAATCCAAATACATCACCGTCATGAACAAATCTTAACTTAAGAAACCCTAGAAAGAAAAATAGATAGATAGCCGACCTCATCACCGAGAAACAACCATATTCCGTGAAGTTGGGCTATCTCAGCGAAGAGCTTAAGCTCGGCCCACAAATTTTTGTCGAACCACACATGGCGGTGATAAAAAGTTAATTAAACTTCTTGTAGAGGACAATCAACAGCTGTGGGAAAGCCTATTTGATTTGGTCAATTGGTTCCCAACAAGCTCAACCAACCACGATGACCACGAATCCTAATTACGGTCCGCCCCCACCTACCCATAAGGGTTAACAATGGCATGGAGATAACGGGTATGACCTTGGAAAGGAGCCTGCTCATGCTGATAATTAGGGCATTTGAGCACAGAGATCTGGCTTTCCAATGGTCAATGCGTTTTTAAAGATTTGTCCACAGGGCCAGAAAAAAGTAACTCAACCATACCACCAGAAAAAAAGACAATCATATTCACTGCCAGGATCATAAATGCAGACCCACCTCACAAATTCACCATGCCCAAGTACCTCATATATGACGCCATGACAGGAAGTTCGACCTTGCCCACACGTTCGAACTTATGACAAACCATGACCTTGTAGGAAAATAATAAGGCTCTTTTGTACAACTATTTTCCTGCTAGTTTGAGGTAGACAACTCTAAAGTGATACTATTAGTTGTCTCGAGGGTCTACGACAATTACAAAAGTTTGACATAACAATTTTATACTAGGTTCATTGCCAGCTCTCGACTTCCCAAAAGTCTGACCGAGCTTATGGCCCTTAGGCAAACACTTAAATAATCATTTGGAGATTACTCCAAGAAGCACTAGACCTCTACAATGAGATTGAATGGAATTGGCCCCAGGTTGCCATTATGTCTTTCGGGCATGGACCCATTCCAAACTCCTTATATACAATGACATAATCATAGAGCAACTAATCTCCCTAGATGACTTAATATATATGTAGGATCGATAAGCATTCCAGATTAGAGGAGGACAAACTTCAGATGAGTTGCCGACTAGATGAAAGACCACCGAGCTCGTCTACTGGTAAAATAAAAAAAGGGAGGGGGCCACCAGAAAGAAAAACCGTCTACAACCCTATAAAGGGGGTTAATACAATGTTCAAGGAATTTATTTACAAAGTCACGAGCAAGATCAATGATAAACTTTTTTTCAAATGGTGAAAGACCATGCCCTTCGACCCAAGCAGGAGAGATCCAGACAAGTTCTACTTATAACACAAAGACCATGGCCACATGATAGATAAATGAAAATCCTTGAAGCTCTTTCTTAAGGACTTAGTAAAGAAATGCAATATCCAAAAGTTTGTGAAAAAACCTGCTGAGCAAAAAAGGGAGGCCGAGTAACCAAACAGGGCCGCCGAATAAAGGATAGTGGGGGTCATTGACGTGGTCCATATACTCTTAGACCAGTCAATGCCAACCAAAAATGCCATCATAAACAGCTTTAGAAGGTCCATGAGTAGTCCCTAATAAACCATGTTCTGGCAGCTGATAAACGCCCAAAGAAAAGGACCCCACATCAGTTAGGCTTCTCTAACAAAGACCTCAAAGGTGTAGAGATCCCCCACAATAATACATTGGCAATCACCATCAACGTTGCTACCTAAAATGTCAAAAGGGTCTTCATTAACCTCGAAAGTTCTTCTGATATCATATATCAAAACCTATACATAGCCTTCAATATCCTTTCAAAAGACATAATCCCAATAAATTCACCAGTTTCCAATTTTAGTGGGGAAACTAATTGGCCAATTGGCTCCTGGTTCGGATTGGCTCAGTTCAAACAACCATGGAGTTCATCATCGAAGACATTAATACCCCTTATAATGCAATCATAGGAAGAAATTTGGCTGGGGGCAATCAAGGCAGTGGGCGTCACCTTTCCACCAAAAACTGAAATTCCCTTTACTTGAAAAAGTTATTGAAATTAGGGGGAACCAGGAACAAGCTTGACTATTTTTTATATGGCTGTACGAGGTGTTGATTAGGTGACCGATACGAATTAGGGGAAAAAAACTTCATTCGACTAGAAAGAACAAGTCTTCTAAGAGGGCCCATCTGACAAACATCAATAAAAACTCGGGCATCCTATCGATGTGCAGATTAAGGGATTGCCCAAAGATAGGTCCATGATGTTTCACTGAAGAGGGAAATGAATAAAAGCACTTCCTCATAGGTAACTCCCTCAAACAGGAAGAGAGGGAGTAGTTTATCAAGTTTCTAAAGGGCAACATTAATGTATGTGCTTAGCAGCTTTACGATATGCCAGGAATTGATTTCGAGGTCATGTGCCACAAGCTCCACATTGATCCAAGTTCAAAAACAGTCAAACAGAAGCCATGCCAAGCTTTTAAAAAAAAGCCAAGGGTTAAGGCCACAGAAAAAAAAAGTCTAGAAACTACTTAAGGCATGAGTTATTACAGAAGTAGAGTTCCCAGATTATATATCAAATCCAGTGGTGGTAAAGAAACATAATGGGATGTGGAGAGTTCATGTTGATTTCATTGACCTTTAAAAGGCATGCCCCAAGGATTTTCCTTTTTTATAGAATCAATCAATTGATGGATTAAGTAGCATTTTATAAATAAATAAGCTTTATGTATTAAAATGTTTATTTTAAGATCAATTCGAGCTTATGAAGTTCTTGTTGTAACAATAAATTAGAGTTTATGAATTAAGTTTACAGAACCAATAATCCAATTACAATGTTCAAACAAACCCAAGTTAGTGGTCATAAAACAAGTACTGGCCTTTATTCGAGGTCCAAACACTTATAATGGGGAGATCTAAACTAGCAGAAAGGAATCCAATTACTAAACAATTAACCACACAGAGTGTAAGGTCTAAAATATGTTGGCTTCATTCTTTTGACAAAAACATGTCTGCTTACAAGTTGTTTGAGTCGTTCGGGATTAAATCTAAATAAACTATAAGCAAGCCAAGCTGCCAAAGCACTGTATGAATTATTACATCAAAAGAGATACGGTGAGCATTATCATTTGAATTTGATTCCTTATAAGGTGGTGATTTTCCTAAAAGTTAAATAAAAAGATTTTGAATTAAGTTAAAGGGTTTAAAAAAATAAAAAAATGTTTTTACTGAGTTTTGTCAATGTCTGAGAAGTCCTGTTAGCATGAATTAAAGATAAAACTCTTGAATTATGTTCCTAACATGATTCAATAGTAGCCACAAATTTTTTTGTCAAATCAAAGTTTGAACGGCTTAAAACTATGAAAACAAAGTTATATAGTAAGAATTTCCATTGAATTAGTTTTCCACTCTGATGAACCAGTACACCATTTTTTCACCTAGATTGATCCAGCATATAAGGGTGGATCGGTACATATTTTGCTAATTCAGATCAGTTTGGCACTAAGTCCTATGCTGGGTAAGTTTTTATCGTAAATCCTGTTTTTTGTAGGTTTTCAAGTTGTTTTCAAAAAAGGTTTCCTCAATGCTTTTACTATAAATATAACCTATCATTATAGGTCTTTTACATAAGTTATGAGAGCGTTTTTCAAACCATAAAGAGAGATTAAAATCTTAAAATATAAAATCCACCTTATGGTTTCAATTCATGCCAAAACAAGCATTTTTTCTTTGAAGAGCAAAATAAATCCCAAAGTGCGTGTGATTCACAAACGGTGTTGACGAGATCGGTGCTAGATCAAGGCATGTGATTCGATGTGATTCAAATCGTGTGATTCGAAGAGGGATTATACTTGCAAAAGATGGAGACTTTTACAGGCGACTTGTACGATTCAAGTTTTGTAAGTCTTTACAATTTGTGATTAATCGAGTCTATAATTTTTTTTTGCATATAGTGGATTGTTAAAGATTAGTCTTACATTGCTGGAATACCTTGTTAATTTTGGTGTTTGCTTATCTGTTTAATTACTTTATTGATCACTACATGCTAGAAAATATTAAACATGTTGTCCAAAATTAAAATCCATACATTTCTAGGGTTTATTTGTTGATTTGATTAAAATTGATTTTTGAGATTGCAACAGCTAAATAATGAACTTAGGGTTATAAGTTAATTTGTTAATTGCTTCTGCACGCGCCCTAGATTTTTTACTTGGTATCAGAGGAGGTTACCTTAAGTTATTGGGGTTAAGTCAAATCCTCTATTTTGTTTGGTTAATATGGGTAATGGCCAGTCGTTAGCACTAATTTGGAATGGTTCTAACTACTTATATTGGAAAGCTAGAATGCGAGGTTATTTAAAATCTAAGGATGAAAGCGTCTGGTAAATTGTTGTGAATGGTTGGAAAGCACCAATGATCACAGTCACTGAAAGTGATATTTATAAAATTATAAACAAACCCCCTAAAAAGTGGGCCGCTCTCGAACTAAAGGCTATTTTGTGGAACTCAAAGGGCTTAAATGTTATCCAAAGTCATGTGATGGAGGATGATTTTAAAAACATTGCCACATGTGATACCTTAAAAGAGACGTGGGAAATTTTACAAGTGATGTACGAGGGCGCAAACACTGTCAAGAATTTTAAAATTCAACGCTTAACTTCTGATTTTGAAATAATTAGAATAAAAGAAAGTGAAATAATTTTTGTAGCAGACTGAAAGACATAGTGAATTCTGTATACAACCTTAATAACGTTATTCCTGAACATTAAGTTTTTAAGAAAATCCTAAGGTCTTTACTATAAAGGTTTATTCCCAAGATTACTCCTATTGAAGAAAGTAAAGATCTTTATACTTTGAAAGAGAAGAAAATTTTGGATTTTCTTTAAACTTTTGAAATAATTTTTTTTATAATTCATCATCACAAAAGAAGGATTCAAATAGTTCTTTCAAAGCTAATTTTTTTTTAAATTCTGACAATGAGGATATTGATCACGATGAAGAAGAGATGGCTAACTTTGTTAAAACTTTCAAAAAAACTCCTTCAGTTAAACAAAACTTCCAAAAATTATTCTAAACTGAATAGAAACAAAAAAAATGATTGGTCATCAAATTAGATAGATCAAGGATTTCAAAAGCAATCTGGGAATAATATTGCTCAAGGGATGAGTGCTTTGAATGTCATGGGACAGGTCACCAAGCTTGGGAATGTGCGATTAAATTTAATAAGCTTAGGAAAGCATATTAAACTAATTGATCCGTGCATGTTACACTTGGTGATGTTGAGGATGATTCGCAACCCCATAATGAGTCGTATCAACCTTTTATTTCTAATTGCGTTTTACACGACTCTACTTTAGTTTTTATGGAATAATGGATCATTAAATCTAGCTCAACTCACAAGCTAGATAATGCTTTCGATGATGAAATTGAAAGGTTTATCTTTAAATAACCTATGACCAATTGTGTGAACAATTGATTAAGGTCAAGAAGAGAAAAATCCAGCTTAACAAGAAGCTAAATTTTTTTGATAAAAATATAAATCTCTTTTAAAAGTGTGAGGATTTGATAGGTCATTTAATGCTAAAGACGCATGCTTGGTCAAAGTGTCTAAATTTGAACTCTTAAGGTAGTTTCTCTTTGATAAGAATGAGAAGCTAAATGACAACATTACCTCTTTGGGTAAAGACAATGATAGTCTTAAACTTAAAATTATGCAACTTGAAAGAGAACTTAACATGGCTAAATTTGTCAAGGTTGATATTGAGAACATGTGTGCGAAACTCATTCAGATACTAATTGGCCCTGTTCGTTTCTTGAATGACAAAACTTGGTTAGGTTTTAAGAAATTTGAACTTTCCATGTCGAATTCTAAGAAGGAATTAAATTTTGTCAAGGTAAACATAGAAAAGAACTTTGTGAAGAGAAAAACCATTAAGCAAATCCAGGACATTAGAATTCCTAAGCCGATTTCTTATACATAAGAGGAAATCAAAAGTGATCCGTTTTAAGTCGTATAAGCACAGACTACCACATTAATTCTAGTGTTTACTTATATGTTTAATTGCTTTATTGATCACTATATCCTATAAAATATTAAACAGGCTTTCCAGAATTATAATCCATAAACTTCTAAGGTTTACTTGTTGATTTAATTAAAATTGGTTTTCAAGATTTCAACCGCCAAATATCGAACCTAGGGTTAATTCATTTGTTAATTAAATTAATGTCACAGATGTCTCATGCTATATCTCGGGACCTTCATTTAGTTGAGAGCATCTAAGAGTGATTAGTGTCATTCGACTGCTCATAGACGAGCATGATATAGCAACACTAGGCTGCTCTTTATCGAATGAAGGTCCTAAGAGTATATCAATTTGACATTTTATGGGATTTCAAACTCGGTTAAGAGAAGCCGAGTGTACAAGCTTGCAACTCAGTTACGGAAAACCGAGTAGACCTTCTTTGTGCTTTAAACAGAAAATTGTGTTTTTTTGTTTATATATTTGACATGTATGTTATGAAAATAATATAAATAATGAAATAAAATAAAAACATGTATGCCTTTTTTTCATTAATTCCTTCTTGCTTGTTTTCCTTCCATTGTTCCAAAATTTCTCTTTTTTATACCATTTTTTTCAAACATAGACTCTTGCATTAATGGTGGAGGTTTTCTTGCATCAATAATGGAGGTTTTCTTGGTTGTTTTAGTACAACCTGACTTTGTTGCTAAACTCATTTGAAGATGATAAAGATGGTGGAAAATTTTTGGAGAGAAATTTAATGTGGGAATAAATGTTTAAAATGTATTAAATGTGAGATAGTTAAACAAGTCTTTTAATTGGGATAAAAACATAAAAAAACCCTGAGGTTTGAGTTTACTTGTAATGTTGCTCCTAATGTTTAAAAACATGCAATCCTTCCTTTAAAGTTATGATTTAGTTACATTATTGCTCCTGTAGCAAATTGAGGTTACATAAAGTTGTGTTGGCGGCCTACGTGGCACGCATTTTAACACGGTGGACATTGAATCGGCAACAGTAGAGATAAAAAAACAAAATAAACCCTGAAGTTTGACTTCGCTTGCAATGTTGCCCATAATATTCAAATTGTGTCAATCCTTCACTTGAAGTTGCTATTCTATTGCAATCTTCCCCCTGAGCCAAACGAAAGTGACATAAAGTTTACATGACCATCATATTGTTGACTTAGCGGCTGACATGGCACTTGCACTTTTTAAAAAAACATTAAAATATAATAACTTTTAATACAAGAGAAAAGCAAAAGATGTGGATCCAAGAACACCTTCATTTTTTATTTTACTTTTTTGTATTTGGTATGTTGTTAATTTTGCTTCTTTATGTTAGTTATTTGTCAATTAAACAAATTTTGTAAAATTATCAAACTTTAGGATAATTGCATAAAAATTACATATGCCTAAATACATGTGGTATGTTTAGTAATTAATTAATTAATTAGTATAATTGCTTATTAATTAATAGTATTCTAGTAGAGATCTAAAAACACCTTCATTTTTTTATTTTATTTTTGTGTATTTGGTAGTTGTTAATTTTTCTTTTTAGGTTAGTTATTTGTCAATTAAACAAAAATTGTGGAATTATCAAACTTTGTGATAATTGCATAAAAACTACATATGCCTAAATACACGTGGTATGTTTAGTAATTAATTAATTAATTAGTATAATTGATTGTGATTTAGTAGTATTCTAGTAGAGATCCAAGAGCACCTTCACTTTTTATTTTATTTTTGTATATTTGGTATGTTGTTAATTTTGCTTCTCTGTGTTAGTTATTTGTTAATTAAACAAAATTTGTAAAATTATCAAACTTTAGGATAATTGCATAAAAACTACATATGCTTAAATACATGTGGTATGTTTAGTAATTAATTAATTAGTATAATTGCTTGTGATTTAGTAGTATTCTAGTAGAACTAGTAGTATTATATTTTAATTTTTAAAAAAAGTACAAGTGCCGTGCAGCTGCCAAGTCAGTAATATGATGGCCATGTAAACTTTCTGTCAGGTCTGTTTGGTTCAAGGGGAAGATTACAATGGAATAGCAACTTCAAATAAAGGATTGATAAAATTGGAACATTAGGGGCAACATTGCAAGTGAAGTTAAACTTTAGTTTTTTTTTCTTGGCTGTTGTTAATTCAATATCCACCGCGTCAAAATGCGTGCCATGTTGGTTGCCAACTCAGCTTTTTGTAACCTTCGTTTGCTACAAGGGTAGTATTGTAACTAAATCGTAACTTTAAGGGAATGATTGCATGTTTTTAAATATCAGGGACAACATTGCAAGTAAACTCAAACTTCAGGGTTTTTCATGTTTTTATCCCCTTTTAATTAGTCTACTTAAGGATTAATAAACTTTTGTATTGACTTAAAACAAGTGGGGTGAAAATAACAATTGAGAATTTTTTTTGTAAGAGTGTTAGCAAGAATTTTGTGAGATACCAACATCACCGTCCTAAACAATATATGTTTAATTACACCTTAACGTATAACTCAAGCGGTATAAAAAAGTCCAAATTTATTGACTATATATAAATTAAGCCCACCAGAACCCTCTTTTATTATTGGCCAAAAAAATCGAAGTAACCTCTAAATAAACAATTTTTTTTATTAATGTCATAAAAGAACAATTAAAATATAGATAAATAATATAAATCTTCTATCTTTTATATTCTCAATCAATCTGACGAAACTTCTCTAACAATTACCTGACGCCATAAAACCTATAAGTTGCCCCCGTATTTAGAACTTAAACCTACCAATTGAAGGTCTCGACTCTCAAGAGTTTTAATCAACTTTTTTCTCTATCTGAAAAAAGAAACACGCGCAAGAATCAATTGTAGATCTTTAGCACTATTTTACCATTCTTGATCTCTTTTTATCTAAACTACAGGCTAATATAATTTTGGGGTGAAATTTGATAGTGGGAAATGGTAATTTTGAGGTGAAGTTTGATATGTATACTGGGAAATGGGGGATTGAAATCACATATCAAACATGGACCGTGTGACGGGAGGTTTCTAGATGGGGGATTACGGTAGATTTTAGTTTTCTTGCAACAAGTTGTTGGATTGATCAGAGAAGATGAATAATTATATTATTTATCTACATTTTACAGTGATTCTAATTTACATAGAATCAACAAGTTTGAATTCTTAGAAAAGCTCCTTTAATTGAAGTATAGGCCTCTAATTTGATTTTGAGTTAATTGTACTTTGCCCCCCTAAACTATGTACTTCGTTGCACTTTGCCATACGATCTACTCCCTCTGTCCCAATTTAATTGTCCATTATTCTATTTATAGCTGTCTTAAAATAATTGTCCAATTTTTATATTTAGCATGTCATTAATTATAACAATTTTTTAATTTCTAATATTACCCTTTAAGCTTTCCCCACTTTCTTTATCTTAGGTACCGCCACCTTTTTTATCAGAAGAAAAATAAAGAACATTTTTGAAAATAAGTATTTTCTCTAAGATTAATCATTATGTCTCCTTAATTTTTAGTTTTTCAAATTATGACAATTAAATTGGGACGGAGGGAGTATCATTTTCACCAATTTTTACCATAAACTATTGATTTTGTTACATTTTGTCATTAATTGCTAACGGGGTTAACATAATAGACGGAAGGGGGGGGACTCAGTAAAGAACATTTCTCTCTAATTTTTCCTACCAAAACGTGTTATATTGTTTTCCCTCCCTTATCTATGTACACACACATGTGTGTGTAAACATTTGACACTAAAATACACAACCACAGAATAACCGAATCCAACTATGTTTTTACTTCTTTCAATGTTGGGTTTGGATATGTTTATAATTCGAACGAGTACAAAGTTATTCACTTGTTCAATCTGGATCCGTTTAATTCGAATAGAACAATGGGGTGCGAGGTTTTCACTTTGAAAGATGGTGATGGTGTAATTAATTCTAGTGGGTGGAGAAGGGTTCAAGATTGTGCTTATAAAGTGCACACCAACTGTTTGGCAATATGCGACAATGGGATTATTTACTGGAAAATCACGGAGCAAATAACGAAATCCAGCGTAGAGTCTATCTTCTATTTTGATTTGGGGAGAGAGGAGTTTCGAATGATTAATTACCTCGAGTATTACATTGATTCTGACTAGAGAGTGTTGTTTTTTATTGGGTTTAGAGGGTCTTTGTGCCTTGTTGATTGTGCTTATTCTATTACTGGAAAATCAACCATGGAAAACACTAGCCATAACACTAGAATCAATACCCAAGAGAAAAACAACAAAACCCATATAAACTTCTTTCTTCCTCTGTTTCTCCCTATTATTGTTTCTGCCTCTATTTATCTTATCCTTTGAAGACTACCCTGTTTCCATTTTCCACAAATGTACACTCCTTCCATGGTGGT
The DNA here is from genome assembly GCA_021464415.1 of Lonicera japonica. NCBI lineage: Eukaryota > Viridiplantae > Streptophyta > Magnoliopsida > Dipsacales > Caprifoliaceae > Lonicera > Lonicera japonica. Next base: position 14,619,430 of record CM038466.1, read on the forward strand.
GCTGTTGCTTTTCTCGAAGAAGATGGGCGGTTGCTGCTTCAAAATTTCTTTCTCTTCTTCTGTGGTTGTGTATTTTAGTGTCAAATGTTTAAACACACACACACATATATATATATATATATATATATATATACATAGATAAGGGAGGAAAAACAATAGAACACGTTTTAGGGGAAAAAAAAAGAGGGAAATGTTCTTTACCGAGTTTGCTCCCCTATTCCGGCTATTATGTTAACCCCATTAGCAATTAATGGCAAAGAGCAATAATATCAATAGTTTATGGTGAAAATTAGTGAAATTGATAGTTCGCATGACAAAGTGCAACGGAGTACATAATTCAGGAGGGCAAAGTGCAATTAACTCTTTGATTTTCTTACTTTAAATCAAATCTTGTTGTTAAAAAAACTTTAGGTCATCCACTCTTATAAAATATATGCTTACATGTATATTAACTAAAACAGTACAATTTATTATGATTGATGGTAAATATATCAAATTAAGTAATTAAGTTATATGAATAATAAATAAAAATTATATTAATAAATGTATTAAATAGGTACCACACAAATCACAATACTTGATACACGTTTTCAACTCATTATTTCAACTATTAATTTAATAATTTAAACAGTAGTAACTCTGTCTACTTCAAAACATACGGGTCCGGACGAGGAATAAATAATGTAATAATAATGGTGGACAAACGTACGGGTAGGGGGTGGGTCTCGGAAAAGCCATGTATCTATCAGGTGGTCCAAGTTTAGAATCAGAGGTGGAGCCCATGGGCTTCCCATGCATGCACCACTTGCCGATATTATTTAAATAAATAAATTAAATAACACTGAAAAATTGGAATTTTTGTTTTGGCTTCTTATACAAAAATAAAGTTGAATTGAAAGATGTTTTGGTTGGATCCGAGCTTTGTCTTCACCTCACTGCTATCTTTTATAATAATATGATGATATGACGATATCAAACTTGAATTCCAAATTTCTAGTTTTGGCGTCAGTGTTGAAATATCTCTGGAAATTAAAGTAATTGATGATTTACTCTCTAACTATTAATCAAATAAATGGACCAACTGATATTATTAATTAATTGGTTCAAAATTTTCTCTCCTTGCATCAATTATTATTTTTAGAGACTAGAATCAAGAATGAGTAATCAACTCCTTTAAATGATCAAATTAGTAGATTAAAATAACTAGAAATTAGGTATTTTGTTTTATATTTTAAATGAATGTATTTGAATAAATTTAAATATCATTTAATTAATAAAAACATGTTATGTATTACCTAAATTACCCCTTTTTATGAAATTTACACAAAAAATATGGACTGCAAAGTTCATATTGCAGTGAAATATGGACTGCAATATGAACTTTGCACTAAAAATATGGACTGCAAAGTTCACATTGCAGTAAAATATGAACTGCAATATGAACTTTGCACTAAAAATATCGACTGCAAAGTTCACATTGCAGTGAAATATGGAATGCAAAGTTTATATTGCAGTGAAATATGAAGTGCAAAGTTCATATTGCAATGAAATATAGACTGCAAAGTTCATATTGCAGTCCATATTTTAATGCATATTGGTATTTTTTAGTTTATTTTAAGGGTTGAGATGTCATTTTATAATGAAAAAAAAAGACACATGTCATATTATCAATAAAATAAAAAATAGGCCCTTTATTTAAAAAAAAATTATTCCTTGGCTTTAGTGTGAAAATCTTTCTCTAATAAGCCCTTTTTTTTAATTGCCCCTTAAAATAAGTCTATTTGTCTATATACTCCACTCAAATTAATTACTTAATTAAGTTGAGGCCTTTGTACACAAATGCGGTTCAATTTACTTACTACATGCACCCATGTATTTAATTTATGATTTATTTTTTATTTATGTTTTGGTATTTACTTTTACTTATTGAGTTTACATAATCGAGTTATCTTCCTAACAACTATAGTTGCTTGTAATTTGATTTTTCTCCTTTAGGTTTATGAACTCTCCGATTAAAAAACATGGGTAAGAAAATAATTGATTCTCCTTCTAATTGTACTAATTACTTGGAATTGGTTTTCTTGAAAATTTAATTGCATTGGTTTTCAACTATATAAAAACTCATTATTCTTGCCAACCTTTACTTTTCGTGGAATTCTTGCTTAATTTTTTTTAAGCAACAAAAGAAATTTTATTATTATTAGTGGGACAAATTAAAACCCAATCTCCTAAAATCAATACATCAACTTTAGGAAAATTCAATAAAGCAAACGCCGATAACTAAGACACTTGAAAAGGACAAATGATGTATGTACTATGTCAAAAGGCCTCCACGTAGTTTGTTTGAATGAAAAACTAGTTAGGAACCCGTACGATGAACGGATGTTTAATAATTTTTATTGTTAATAATCTGTAGATTATTAACAAAAATTAATGTACAAATAACCTAGTTTAGAATATGTTTTGAATGTTATATCTTTATTCTATAGCATATTAAAATAGAAATTCCAAAAAAATAAAATTTGGGAGCAAAGGACGAAACACCTTGTAGATGGTTTTTACTTTTTACATTTTGTGAGCATTAACTCAAATTGCTGATATGCAGTATACTAATTCAAATTGAAACAGAAACTCCAATCATAATTAATATATTGTAAGGAAAGAGTCAACTAAGAATTGTTTCAAATCAATTAAATTTAGAATTTCAGATGACACACCCAAAATGAAAGAAAAAAAAAAAACTATTGCCTTTAAAAGAGTTGATCTGTGTGCAATTGATTAATTTCCCCTCTCTCTCTCTGTTGTCTTATCCAGTGAACATTCATTCTTAATTGTTAAATTTATGCACTTCTCCAACTAATTGTCGAGTTCCTCTACTAAGAAAATAGAAAAAAAATAAAAGTGCGTTAGTGTATATTAGACAAAAAAGAAAAAATACATGTACTCATTATTTGAAGTAACACAAATACTCCCCCACCTTAAATCAATAATTTGGATTTTCTTTTCAAGATTTATTAAATTAAGTCTCACTTCTATACTATAAGAAATGATCAATGTATCAAATATGAAAATATAAAATTTATGGTTTTCTACATTAATTTAGTTAAAATTAATGTTTCTATAAAATATATTGAAATCAAAGTAAAATTATTAATTTGAAACGGAGGGGCAACTTAGAAATAAGAAACACAATTTATTTCCATGCACTTTTCTTTTTCCTTTTTCTTTTTTTCATGGTTAGATTTTGCCTATATAAGGTTCAATCTCATGTATAACAAATAGTAGAAAATATATGTACTGGGAAGATACATAAATTAAGCCAAACTTCTTTATTGAAGACAATCTAATACAAGAAAAGAATTAACTTATGATTGAGTCAGTTTGTGAAATTTGTTCCATGCCGCGTGCTTGTTCATTCTATTTGTAATATGAAATGTTCTTGTATGGAACAAAAAAATTAATAGATTACTAAAATTAAAGATTTTATGTTTGATACATATATAGTTTAATTAGTCTATTAAAAATCACTACACCCACAATTTCTTACCTAATTTTCTTGCTTGATCATAAGGTTCTAAGCGGCCGTTTAATTTATAAACAGAAAGGTTGAATTACCTGAGGCTACTACATGCAATAATTTTCACCGAGACTTTAAATACTGTAAGATACAATGATAAAGTGTTTGAAAAAATATATTTTTTATCAACTACAACCTTTAAGAAAAGAAGTGAACATACCAAGATATGGCATAATTTATTTTCCCTAAAATATGCACTCTTAAGTTCGTGCTAACAACAGATTTCTCTTATAAAATCATATAACCATTTAACAAAATAGCTTATTCTTGCTTAATACAATTAAGAGACGAAGTCAAATTTAAATAGAAATTGATACTTGTTAAATGATTTAAACTTATAATTGGCAACGGAAATTTCTCTAAAGGGATATGGAGAGAGTACAATAAAACAATATTTTGCAGAAATTGTTTCATAGATAAAATTATATTTTTATTTGAAATAAAAAGAAAATAATATGCAAGCACTAACATTAGATTACGAAACACCATATAGGGTGAATTGGTTCTGCTGTAAATGCTTGGATAAAATCTGAAGAATAAAAATTACAATTTCAATATGTCTAGTCAATTATGGATCAAATAATTAAACAATTAAATTAACTAAGTTTTTTTACACATGGCTGAAGATAATGCCTTGCAAAACACAAATTACTACGTATATAATCAAACATATTAAAGAATATTATAAATTAAAGTCATGTGGATTTTATTTTTCACTAACCCGTACGTGTATGCAAAATTTGACGGGGAGAGATAAACGCTATGACCATGTGATTCTTGATTTGTAATTCCTTTACATAGATTAAATCAATTGTCAAATTACCGTATAAAAATTAAAAAGTTAGAGAAGTTTGAAAATTGGCTTAAAAGAGACTTAATATAATTAGGAATTGAGTGGCTATTTAATGCAATAAGTAGGTAATTAATGCATTAATGAATAAATAGGTAATTAATGCATTAATGCAATACATAGGTTATTAATCCATCTAAAAATAGAAATCTCCAAAAAAGTATATAATATATAATCCAAAAAGAGAAAGACCAAATGGGCAAAAAACCTTTTGGGGGCTGTTTTGTTTTAATAAATATATATAGATATATATAATATATAATTCAAAAAGAGAAATACCAAATGGGCGGGAAACCTTTTGGGGGCTGTTTTGTTTTAATATATATATAGATATAGATGTTGGCTACTTAATATATATAGAAGCTAAAAAGTAGATAAAAAGAAAGACGCTTATTTTTATTTTAATTTTTACAACAAAATCAAAATACCAATTAATCTAGCTCAAAGAAGCAATAAGAGAAACAAAGTAATTAGGTGGCCTGGGGGGAAATTTGATTCTAATCGCCAAACAAACTATTGAGCAGGCTCTAGACGCTATCCAACGGGCCGGCCAATTAAAGTTTCAACCAACAAATTAAAAGGAATAAAATGATTACAATCCTTGACAAACAAACAATATATAGCAACATGCAATTTTTCAAGGAGCTACCTAGGGACATTTAATTTCAAATGCTGCTTGATCGATCAAGATCACCAACGCTTCATGCATTTTCTGTCATCTCCAACTATTAAAACATTCTTCAGATGTCTCCATTTGATTAATAAATTAAACACGCTTGCTAATTTCAATACATGATCGAGCTTCCGCAATCAAAACAGACGAACAGACAACGTCTCGTAGATTTTTTTTTCCCAATTCACATGCAGCCGCGCGCTTTTGTATTTGGGCCTCAACTATGTAGCTTTGTATATAAAAGTCTCTCTCTCTCTCTCTCTGGTCATGTGCTTCATTTGGGCTAAATCACCTAGAATCATTATATACTAGATCTCCCCCTTTTATTTCCGTTGAAGCTCACAGTGTCCTATTTTCAGTTTTCACCGATATAGGTTTCTCGAAATTAATAAAAAGTTTCCACATAGAATCCAATAAATTTTCAACAAATTACAATTAATACTCATGCATGCCTTTCTAAATTAAGATTTTATTAGTCTTTTTTGTGACATTTCAAAATAATTGTCCATTTTTTTTTAACATAACAAACTGATCGGGCATTTTCAGAGAGTAGTTACCTAACTAGTCTTCTCGGCTTGTTCTGAATGACAAAATAACTTGGGCTAGGGGTGGTGACAACACCATGGATCTCAAACTTAAGAGAGCCATTTGTAGCACTGATTAAGGCATAAACAAGTATAGTAGCGTCCTAGGCTATTTGATATACGTTCACTTGCACCCAATGTTTTAAATAGCGATAGTGTAACCCGTAGTGTTTTAGTTTTGGCATTGCGTAGCGCAAATAAATAGCTTAATAGCGTAAGTTATTCGGGACACGAATAGCGTTATAACTAAAAAAAATAAAAAATAATATTATACTAAAAAATATTAGCAAATTACATATACTTACTACCTATGAAGCACGGATGCGGGTGCGGGATTCGAGTGCGTCGCGATTCGGGTGCTACAATTCGAGAATTTTCAAAAAAATAGGGTGCGGGTGCGGGTAATAAAATAATAATATAAATTTACATTAGTTGATTGGATTGCATGTTTAAGAATTACCTATAATCAACAATGAAATAGGATATTTTTGGATATATATTTTATGGGGTAATGTGAGAAGAGTAAAAGATTGAGAAAGTAACATGATTTTTTGGATATTTTGTGGGGTAATGTTATATATATATATGTATGTATAATGTTAAAAGGATAAAACTTAAAAGTTAAAAATAATTTTCTTTCTTCTTTTTTTAAAAAAGTCAATTAAAATATCCTTTTTTTTTAAAAAAATCAATTTTAATTAAAAAAAAGAGAGAAAAATGATTCTTCCTGAATCCTCAACGAATCCTTTACGAATCCTAAACGAATCGGAAATTAAAATTAATCAATTAATTCCAATTCTCCTCGGGTGTGAATCGATGCCGAATTGGGGATGAATTGAGGCCGCACCCAATTCGCACCCAGCTAGTTCGCTGACCCTTTAGAAGAATCTGTGCTTCATAACTTACTACTATTAGTATATTACATATATTTAGTATTTATAATATATATATATATATATATATATATATTATTATTTATCTATAATAAGATAATACTAATTATTAATAAATTAGACATAAAAAGGCTTTTACTATAATAAAAATACATTAGAAAAGGTTAAACGTTGTAAATGTCTTATATGACCAAGGACATGTCATTTTAATCTTTACAAAAACCTGAATATAAAATATCTCATATCTTCTTCTTCTTCTTCACTTCATTTTGCACCACCGCTCTCCTCCTTTCTCTTTCAATCTCCTTCGTTCTTCTTCTTGGTTCTTCCATTTTAAGTTTTAACCTAGCTAGCCATTCTTCTTCTTCCACCATGGACAGAGGAGAAGCTAGAGGAGAAGACGGCGCCTAGGGTTTCAGATCGCTCTTCTACGAGCTATTGAGGGGCTTTAGATCTCTTTTCTACGTTCTTCTTCGTCTTCCACCGAATAGCGATGGTATTTTGCAAATTGCGTGAAAAACGCAAGCTATAGCTCGCTATTCAGCAAAAACGTGCCACATTAGCAAAATTTCAACGCTATTTATGCCCTACGTTATCTTACACATGCTACGTAACGTTCTGGTCATATTTCATGCTATAGTGCGTGCCGTAGTGCGCTATTCAATGCTTTTTAAAACACTGTTTGCACCACACACACAAGTGCTCTTTGAATTCGTTGTGAAAATGACTTGTCTAGATTTATGATCCTCCATTGATGCTCAGTAGTGGAAGGCTTGTTAGAGCGGGATCTTTTAACTTATTAAATCTTACGAGAATCTTATTAAATCACACTGAACCTTTAGTTTCAAACATTATAACCAAACCATCTTCCACCCTTTCCCACTTCCATGCCAAAAGATGAAAGAAAAAGAGAGAGAAAGAAAGAAAATAAAAGTGAAGACACATAACTTTATTTTTTTGGGTCTCCCCACACTATACTGGATGTGAGTTAAATGGATTGCCTTCCACAAGACCCATCCGTGGCTCCAAGATGTCCACTGGACCAATCCTATGGGTTGAAAACACTTAACTTTATACCTGTGTAATACAAGCTTTAAAAGCATTGGATCGGACCACACGGCCCATTGGCTGTGGGCTTGTAACATACCTAAATATATTAAGGGCTGGATCCGCAATAATTTATCTTAATAGACTTATTTTCTTTGATTCGATAATTCTTGAACTTTTCATTGCATGAGAATCTTCAATGATTATGGAAAAATAAGAGTATACGTCAAAATAATTAGATATGATGTTGTCTGATATTTTTAAATTATGATTTGAAATTTATATTTCTTGTACAAGAAGATCTTTAAAAATCATCTAAACGTAAGAAAGTCAAGTTTTAATTTTCCTCGAAACAGAGACCAAAGGATAAAATGGCCCAAGAAAATTTGAGGGAAGTCCACTACTGTTTTGGTGATGTGTTTTAGCAAAATTTGAGTACGTCAAATGTGATTTTAGCAATTTGACAATTACATTTAAAATTACTTAATTTCCATCGTAACTATGTTATTCATTAACAGCAATTAGTCAATAAATAATAATATTATCCACGAAAATCAAATTGAGGACCTCTTTATTATTATGAAAGTAAGTAAATATAAGCCACTAACTAGACCATCAAGTCCATTCACACAGCACATGTTCTATTTATTAATGGAATAGTAATTTTCGTTTTGGGGAAATAATGAATTGTAAATTTTAGCCTAATATTTTAAGAATATCTAAACTATGCAACCTATGAATATGGCAACTGCTATACATATTTGTGTACTTATATTTTGTCTATAAAGTACCCCCAACACTCCCGGTCACCTTCAAGAAAAAAAATGATTTACCTATTATACCAATAAGTATATCTATTTTGACGGTGTACGTGATCATGGCATAGTCATAATTAGATAAGACACAAAAAATACATTTAAAAAAAAAAAATACACATCACACGTGTCCCTAGCTCACAGAATTGAGAAAAATAATGAGCTAGAATCCCTACTTGCTAGTAAAACCAATAGCAGGTATTTAAAAAAAAGAGACAATTAGGTATAAGGACTTATTATAATAATAATATAATTATAAAGGACATTTAAAAATTAGCTGTGTAAATTAAGGACACTATAAAAAAAAGACACTAATACCCCTTTCTTATAATATCGTCTCATTATAACACCAACAGCAACCAGAAGGTGCTAAATGCATTTAGCACCCCCTGCACAACAACCAGAGGATGCTAAATGCATTTAGCACTACAACCAAAAGGTACCAGAAGGTGCTAAATGCATTTAGCACCCCCGGACAGCAACCAGAGGGTGCTAAATGCGTTTAGCACCACAACCAGAAGGTGCTAAATACATTTAGCACCCGCTGGACAGCAACTAGAAGGTGCTAAATGCATTTAGCACCTCCTGGACAGCAACCAGAAGGTGCTAAATGCATTTAGCACCCCCTGGACAGCAACCAGAAGGTGCTAAATGCATTTAGCACCCCCTGGACAGCAACCAGAAGGTGTTAAATGCATTTAGCACCACAACCAGAAGGTGCTAAATGCATTTAGCACCCGCTAGACAGCAACGATAAGGTGCTAAATGCATTTAGCGCCACAACCAAAAGGTACTAAATGCATTTAGCACCCCCTGGAGAGCAACCAGAAGGTGCTAAATGCATTTAGCACCCTTTGGACAGCAACCAGAAGGTGCTAAATACATTAAGCACCACAACCAGAAAGTGCTAAATGCATTTAGCACCCTCTGGACAGTAACCAAAGGGTGCTACATGCATTTAGCACCATCTAGACAACAACCAGAAGGTGCTAAATGCATTTAGCACCTTCTGAACAACAACCATAAGATAACACCACTTGAACAACAAATCAGAAGGTGCTAAAATAATTTTAGCACCATTACAAAATAGAGAACAACAAAATTGATGAGATCAACATCCACTCAATTTATTTATATGTATATAGATATGGATCGACGTAAGGTTCGTAAAAAAATAAAAAAAAAAGAGTTACAATCATATTTTTTTTTCAAATCCAGCTGGGCTGTCAAAATTGATCGATTTCGATAGCAAAACGACTTCTGATCGTCTTAATTTTTCGCGCAATAATAGTAACTTTGTCTTTCGAACAACATATCAAAAAATCAGCCAAATCCAACGGTTCGATCAAAAGTTATATATGTTTTACGATTGCAGATCTAGAAAAAAAAAAGAAGAAGAAGAAGAAGAAGTAGATGATGATGATAATGAGAACGATGATGATAAGAACGATGATCCTCTCGGAGATACGATCGGAGAGTAAGGTGGTGGTGGTGGTGGTGGTGGTAGTGGTGGTGGTGGTGAGACAACTTCTCTTTTCTCTTGTTTTTTGTTTTCTCTCTCTAAACTATGTGTATGTAAGAGAGAATAATATGTCTTTTGTATAATTAGAATAAATGATATAGTAGGTTAGTTTTGTCCATCAACATTTATCATTTTCCTTAAAATAAATTAATATTATGAAAAGTGTCCTTATTGTAAAACCAAATTATGAAATTAGTACTACTTCCCTTTATTAAACATAAATCCGTCCTTAGAGTTATAACACATTACGGAGCGAGACCTTATAACCCATTATCTCTAAAAAAAAAGAGAGTTCAGATTTGTTGGATGACACTTTATTGAAGGTTAATATATATAGAAAAATGATAATTTACATTTTAAGACCATACGTTAAATACATTATAAATAAAAAACTAATTTTATTTATGAAAATTGCACCTCATTAAATATGTATTTAAACTAATTTTTTTTTCACTATAAATAAGTAAGGGCATGTATTAATATGATCCATATATATAGGGTATGTTTTTGGTACGGACCAAACCTTACGGACCGATCATTTTACGATAATTTTTTGTCATAAAAATATTTGGAAGATATTTTTTATGATGCAAAATTATCATAAAAAGAACCAATCCGTACGGAATGATTTGCACCTAAAATTTCCCATTTATATATATATATATATAAGCTTTTAAATTTTTTGATTTTTTAGAAGGAAAAATATAAATTTCTTCCCTAACTTCACTACAATGATTGATGAATATCTGTACTAAAGTAATAAATGAATTATCCAATTAATAAACAGATTAGGGCATCTCTAATGCTCTTTTCTTTTCAAGCAAATTTCTATGTTAGAATAGAGAAAAGGGAAAAAAAAAAATGCTTTAATGGTTATTTTTATAACTATTTCTATATGAGATGGAAGGTGAGTCATATAGGGAATTTTTATAAGTATTTATATATGTAGAAATTGTGATATGGCACATCCTCACATCCTCATTGGATATAAGAAACTTACTAATTCTCTCTCATTCTTAAATAAATGCCTACTAAGATAGAAAAGTAAGATATAAATGGCACTATTGGAGAAATTTATTTGAAACTTTTTTATCTATACAATTATACTATTAAATAGATATAAAAAGTATTAAAAGTACGTACTAGTTATGACATATAAGATAGAAATAAATTTATAAACAATATTATTAAAGATGGCCTTAGAAATTGAGAGATATGTTAATCACGGAGGGGTCAAGATAATTAAAAATATATATGAATAAATTCGAGAATTACCCAAAGGAATACAATAATTTGAAGTCGTTTGTTACAAGAGAAGAAAAAAGACCGTATGGAGTGCGTGGTTCACTTGCGAATTATGTAATGTTATACGAGTTTTTTTTACTTAAATAGACCACTTTTTGAAGTTATTTACAAAACTAAACCACTTTTCAACTTATTTACTAAATTAGCACACTTTTTAAAATAGTGAGTCTGAATCACTATTTTAATGTAAAAATAGTGATTCCGAATAACGTTTTTAAGCCATTCAGGAATTAATGAAAAAGTAAAAATAGTGATTTGAAGTCACGCTTTTTGGTTAAAAATAGTGAGAGTAAATCACTATTTTTATTAAAATCACTATTCACAATTTTCCATATATGGTAAACAAAAATAGTGAAAGCAAATAACTATTTTAACATAAGAATAGTGATATCAAATCACTATTTTAAAGTAAATCACAATTTTTTTTGCGCTTCGGATAAATAGAAATAGTGAGAAAGAATCACTATTTTACGGAATAATAATTTTATTTTGCGCATCGGTTAACTAGAAATAGTGAGAAGGAATCACTATTTTAACCTAAAATTGTGAGAAGGAACCACTATTTTAACCTAAAATTGTGAGAAGGAACAATAATTTAGACCAAATACCAAATCACGCTCTCCTCCATCTCTGCACTTTCGTTCTTCAGAAAAGAGCCCTAACCCACTACGCTCCTCCATCTACCCCTTTCTACGCTGACTACCACCTCCGTCTACGTCTTTCTACGCCGACCACCACCACCACCACTATCTACCATCATCACCGGCCATAGCTTTGGTCTACCATCGGCGAGGAGACCCAGTCGTTGTTGATTCTCTGTATCTACATCTCGCAGGTCGCTTTTCACCATTTCAAAAAAAATACCATTGACGACTTTCGCTTCACCAATTTCTCCACTAACTTCGGCAACCCACCCGTGATTCTCTCTATTGTAGTCCTTGCTTTGCGAGGTGTGTAATTATTTCAGCATTGCCCTATTTTTTTTCGTTTATAATTATAATAGGATTTTTCTCACACCATCTATGTTTTGGGTAAAGTTTGAGATTTTTGGAAAAAATGCCATTTCGCTTAAAATAGTGATTTTAAATCACTATTCTTACGTTAAAATAGTGATTTGCTTTCACCATTTTAGTTTTTTCAATATTTGGTGAATAGTGGTTTCAAATAAATATAGTGATTTGCTCTCACTATTTTTTACCAAAAACCGTGATTTCATTTCACTATTTTTCAGAATTCTAGAATTTCACATCGACTTAAAAACGTGATTCGAAATCACTATTTTTACATTAAAATAGTGATTCGGAATCACTATTTTAAAAAGTGTGCTAGTTTGGTAAATAAGTTGAAAAGTGATTTAGTTTGATAAATAACTTCAAAAAGTGGTCTATTTAGGTAAAAAACTCATGTTATACCACGAGTTGTTGTCTCCATGTGGCGACAAAACTCAATAGAAAAAATCTTCGATTCTACGATATCACTTTGAACAGGGGTGGTGATATTTTTGTGTTATAAAATAGTGAGTTTTAGTTATATATATATATATATATATTTTCAGTTACTAATAATTGATCAGTATGGTATCTTTCGTTCAAATATAAATTAAATAATATTTTATTTGATTTTTAAATACTGAGTATATAAACTTAATTGGCCCTTAATCTAATAACACACACCTTATTCAATTTTAAAGATCTGAATGAAAGTGGAAGTAAAACACACTCTTCTATGAGGTGGAAATATCAATCCCCCTGAGAGTCATTGGCAATTACATTATAAATTAATTAAGTGAAATCAAACTGTATGTTTTGTCTCTAATTAAATATTAATGACAATAACTTGTCAAATTAAGTGGAGAGTTTACTTTAAAACAGATTATTTTCTCGAGCTTAATTAATTAATTAAACTAACTTAAAAGGCTATCACTATGCAGTACAAATAGCCTTTATGCATGTGATGTTTAAATGACCTATTTTTTTATTTTAAACCAAATAACAAATACTTTATTTTATTATTAATAATTGATAAACGCATAATATTGTCATGCATAAGCTCTTTCCCAGAGTCGCATGACGCGTTTGTTGCTTTAATTATGCCTAATTATCCACTTATCTCGAGATTAGTGTCTTGGCGAGTTTTGTATCTAACATCGTCCCGCTAGGTGTGCTTTTGTTGTGTTTCTATGTGTTTATAGGCATAGGATGCAATGGCCTTCGAATGATTGATCAAGCGCTAGCCAAAAGCTACAAAAGTGCTGATTTGGAGAATTTCCAGAAGCATGATCGATCATGGAATCCCATGATCGATCATGGTGCAAATAATATTCAGGCAGAAGACCCCATGATCGATCATGGGTTGGCCATGATCGATCATGGCCCTGGAAACTTGGCCATTTCACACCCAAAATGGGCTATTTTAGTGGTTCAAGTTATTTTAGATATTTAGCTAGATATTTTGCTACCTTTTAATATATATTATTTCTTTTACCTTAAGATATTATTATCTAGTTTTTACATATTTTTTAGAGTTCTAGAGAGAAGGGAGAGCTCTTTGAATATTGTTCTTCATTTCTCCATTGTAAGTGCTTAATTTGTAAGAATGATTTCTTCTTCTATGATATTTGTTCTTGCATCTATTATGGAGTAGTCTATTTCTAAGGTTACGGAGGTTGATTGTGATATGATTTTTGGTGATTAATGGCTCAATCCATATCTAAAGTTTGATAAATATTTGTGAATCTTCTTCTTCTTCATCATATCTTCCATTATTTCAAGCTTTCTAGGTATTTTCATATTAAGTTAAGACTTTATATGCCTAGTATATTTAGTTCTTGGTTGTTAATGAGCATACAACATATTTCTATGGTTCTAGAAAGCTTGTAGCCCCTTTCCCCCATCCATGGAGTTTTTCCCTCTTCATAGAAATTATGAATAGTTCTTAAAACTCCATAGATGGATTTTAAATTTGTTTAGCTTATCTTTGATTCATTTATTGATATATTGAGTGCTTCTTACACTTTATGTGATACTTAGACTCTTTATGTTCTACCATATGTGATAAACGATGAGTTGACTAATTTATCCCATAAACTTTATTCCGTTTCATTGTTAGGATTCACTTTATAATTTTCATTCTTTAAATCATGAGATTACTACACTTGCTTTATGTTAAATCGTTTAATGATGAGTTTGTCATATCTATCTCGGATTAGCCTCATCGGGAATGGGTTGCCTTGCTTCACACCCGTAGCTAAGAGGTAGGAATGATAACCCCGTCTTTGGTGGAATGTCGTTTGTCTCTTTCTCGATATAGCTTCAACTCGGGAATGAGTCGCCTAGCGTCGCACCCTTTGCTATTGAGAGATACACCAACATTCCCCATATTTTGAGAAATCTTGTGTTATAATCTTTGTATGAGCGAGTGATCACCGTCTCTTTAATCATAACTAACCTCCAACTACCTTAGTGCTTTCTTATTAATTTTCACAACCATTTTACATTTACGTTGTTCGATAACCATTTCATCTTACAAGAATCAGAAAACACTTTAATCCGTAATCCATTCCATTCCTTTTCACTTATCCCTGTGGTTCGACACTCGGACTTCCGAGACTATATTACAACTTGACGTGCCTGCACTTGGGCTCTATCGCAACGCGCTATTTAAGCGGCGTCAAGTTTTTGGCGCCGTTACCGGGGAATAAGGCAAAAGGCGAATTTCGGGTTTTGTATAAAACCATTCTGTAAGTATTTCTCTCTATTTGATTAATTTATTTTTCTCCCTTATTTTCTGTTTTATTTTGTAGAGTTCCCAAGGAGTGATTCGAATCATTGTCCAAGCCCATGCAAGGGCGATTGTTTGTGGATATTCGAATTAGCCCTCCCACATCTCCAAGAATGGCAAACCAAGGTAGAAACGAGGATCTCGAGAGCGATAATGAAGGGGAAGGGGCCAACAATGTTCCTCCTGTTAGGACCATGAGAGACTACCTTCAACCGCCTCGGGCAACTTCAAACTCATGCATCGTGCTTCCTGCTGGCCAAGCCGGAGCGTTCTCTTTCAAACCTGGTATGCTTCAACATATCCCTTCTTTTCATGGTATGGAGTCGGAAAACCCATACTTGCACTTGAAAGACTTTGAAGAAGTCTGCTCCACATTTCGTGAGGCAAATATTAATGAGGATGTCATGCGTTTAAAGCTCTTTCCTTTCTCCCTAAAAGACAAAGGAAAAATTTGGTTAAATGCTCAAAGACCGCAATCAATTCGGTTTTGGCAAGAGCTTCAAGCGGAATTTCTAAAAAAATTCTTCCCCGTTCATAGAACCAATGCTTTAAGAAGGGCGATATCAAATTTTTCACCAAAAGAACATGAAAGCTTTTATAAATGTTGGGATAGATACAAGGACCTTCTAAACGCATGCCCTCACCATGGTCACGAAACGTGGAGCCTTGTTAGTTTTTTCTATGAATCTCTCACCCCTGAGATGCGTACGTTTGTTGAGACCATGTGTAATGGTCAATTCTTGAGTAAGAATCCCGAGGAGGCTTTATTGTATTTTGATGAATTAGCGGAAGGTGCCCAAAATTGGAACACCTATTCCGAGGAACCCAAAGCAAAAACTCAAGGAAGGGGTGGGTTGTACCAAGTGTCTAATGAGGATGACATGGGTGCGAGGTTATTCCAATTGTCTAAGAAAATAGAGGCAATGGAAGCAAGTAAGTTTAAGGAGGTCAACGTAGTATCCTCGAGTCAGTTGTGTGTCATTTGTGAAAATTCAGGACACACCACCGAGGATTGTCCTACCATTCCCGCTTTCCGGGAAGTCCTCAAAGATCCCGCCCAAGTCAATGCTTTACACCAGTACAACCAAAACCGTAACCAAAACGATCCTTATTCTCAAAGGTACAATGAAGGATGGAAGAATCACCCCAATTTCAGTTGGGGAGGAAATCAAAGTCAGAACCACAACCAATATCATCAGAACCAAAGGCAACAACAACCTCAAAACTCTTTTGTTCCACCTCAAAATCAAAACCCCAACCAAAACTTGGAAGCTTTGTTGAGGTCATTTGTGGACAAAACGGATCGTGATGTAGGTGAGTTAAAAACTCAAATGTCTAAACTCACCACCGCCCTAGCTATTCAAGAGAAGGGAAAATTCCCCTCTCAACCTTTAGTTAATCCTAGAGGGCAAGTTCAAGTCATAGAGGGAGGAGAGTCTAGCACCAAGATAGAAGAACTCAAATCTATCACGATCCTGAGAAGTGGAAAGGAGGTGGACAAGACTATTGTTCCTAAAACCCCCAAGGTGGCGGACATAGTTAAATCTACAAGTGTTGAGGCGTCGGAGGTTGAACAAGTTGTGAGTGACGAAAAGAGAAGAGAGGAAGAGAGACGAGGGAAGGAGGATCTTGAAAAGATCAAAAATGGGATCAAAGTCCCATTTCCGGAGAGATTGAACCAACCGTCCAAGTCTAATACCGAGATTTTGGATGTCTTTAGGCAAGTGAAAATCAACATTCCATTGCTTGACGCGGTCAAGCAAATACCTTCGTACGCTAAGTTCCTCAAGGACTTATGTACTACCAAACGAAGGTTGAATGTCAAGAAAAAGGCCTTTATGGCGGAGCAAGTGAGCTCCCTCATGCAAGGCACGAGAGCCCCCAAGTTCAAAGACCCCGGTTGTCCCACAATTTCGTGTATCATAGGAAATTGTAGGATCAAGAATGCATTGTTAGATTTGGGAGCAAGTGTGAATGTGCTCCCATACTCGGTATATCAACAATTGGGGTTGGGTGAGTTGAAACCCACGAGGGTTACTATTCAATTAGCGGATCGATCCGTTAAGATCCCAAGAGGGATAGTCGAGGATGTGCTTGTCCAAGTCGACAAGTTTTATTTTCCGGTTGATTTCATCATCCTCGACATGCAACCTGTGTCAAATCCCACCAATGAGATTCCGGTCATTCTCGGACGACCATTTCTTGCTACTTCTAATGCCATAATAAATTGCAAGAATGGAATCGTGAAGTTAACATTTGGCAACATGACTCTAGAGCTAAACGTGTTCTCTTTGAGCAATCAAAGAGATGACGATGATAATGAGGAAAATGAACACGTGAACATGATAGAGTCATGTATCCAAGACCACTTTGTGGCAAATTTTGAATCGGAGTCAACGGAAGGTTATCTAACCACTTCCGATGAACCCGAGGATTGTATGCAAGTGTTTTCTTTGTCTGACAAATAGGTTGAATCTTCGGAGAGAGAGGAAAACACATCGTCGTCCACCAAAACGCACGAAGGAAAGATGGACCTTAAGCTATTGCCGAGCAACTTGAAGTATGCCTTTTTGGGAGCTTCAGACACTTACCCTGTCATCATATCGTCCGAACTTTCGGATGACCAAGAGGTAAGGTTAGTCCATTTGCTTGGTAAATACAAAAAAGCTTTTGGTTGGACTCTGGCCGACCTTCAAGGCATAAGCCCTTTGATTTGTACACATAAAATTCACTTGGAGGATGGGGCAAAAACATCGAGACAATTTCAACGCCGGTTGAATCCTAACATGCAAGAAGTGGTTAGGAACGAGGTGTTGAAATTGTTGGATGCAAAGATCATCTATCCAATCTCGGATAGTAAATGGGTTAGTCCAACTCAAGTGGTACCGAAAAAATCAGGTCTTACGGTAGTCAAGAACGAATCAAATGAGTTGATTCCGCAAAGAGTCACCACCGGGTGGCGAATGTGCATTGACTACCGTAAACTCAACGAGGCAACTCGTAAAGATCATTTCCCACTACCCTTTTTGGATCAAACTCTAGAAAGAGTAGCGGGCCATGAATATTACTCTTTCCTCGATGGTTTTTCCGGGTACAATCAAATTGAGATTGACCTAGATGATCAAGAAAAGACCACCTTTACATGTCCCTTTGGTACCTTCGCTTATCGAAGAATGCCCTTTGGTCTATGTAATGCACCGGCCACTTTCCAACGGTGTATGCTGAGTATTTTTAGTGATATGGTGGAAAGGACTTTGGAAGTTTTCATGGATGACTTTACCGTCTATGGTAAGTCATTCGACAATTGCTTAGCTAACTTGGAACAGGTCCTGGAAAGATGCGTGGAAAAGCAATTGATATTGAATTGGGAGAAGTGCCATTTTATGGTCACCAAGGGAATCGTATTGGGGCACATCATTTCATCGGAAGGAATTGAAGTAGACAAAGCAAAGATCGAACTGATTTCTAAACTTCCTACACCCAAGAATGTAAAAGATGTCCGATTATTTCTGGGACATGCCGGGTTTTATAGAAGGTTTATCAAGAACTTCAGTTCCATTTCCAAGCCAATGTGCAATCTGCTTCTCAAGGACGCACCGTTTGAGTGGAACGCCAAGTGCGAGGAAGCTTTCGTCTCTCTGAAGCATATGCTCACCACTGCACCGATTATGCAGGCACCGGATTGGAGCTTGCCATTCGAGCTCATGTGTGATGCAAGCGATTATGCAGTTGGAGCGGTTCTTGGTCAACGGAAAGACAAGAAACCGGGTGTAATTTACTATGCAAGTAGGACTTTGAATGATGCGCAAATGAATTACACCACGACAGAGAAAGAGCTCCTGGCAATTGTCTTCGCCTTGGACAAGTTTCGATCCTACTTGATAGGATCGCCCATCGTTGTCTTCACGGATCACGCAGCATTGAAGTACCTGTTCACAAAGAAGGATGCCAAGCCGCGACTTCTTAGATGGATACTCTTGTTGCAAGAATTTCATTTAAGCATCAAGGACAAAAAGGGAGTCGAGAACGTGGTGGCCGATCATCTATCTCGACTCACTTTCACGAACAACACCGAAGAAAGCCCGATCCAAGACTCGTTTCCGGATGAGCAATTGTTAGCAATCTCAACACTCCCATGGTATGCAGACATCGTGAATTATCTGGTGACCGACAAGATACCGAAGTCATGGGTTGCGCAAGACAGAAAAAGGTTCTTGAGGGAAGTGGGTCGATTTTACTGGGATGAACCGTACCTATTTAAATATTGTGCGGATCAGATCATCCGACGGTGCATCCCAGACGAAGAAGTGGAGAGAGTTCTGTCCTTCTGCCATTCCGAAGCTTGCGGAGGACACTTTTCAGCAAAGAAGACAACCGCTAAGATTTTGCAAAGCGGATTGTACTGGCCGTCGCTCTTCAAGGATGCACAACGCTTCTGCAAGGCATGTCAGAGATGCCAAATGCTTGGAGGGATCTCCAAGAGGAATATAATGCCTCTCAACCCAATTCTGATGATCGAAATCTTCGACTGTTGGGGCATCGACTTCATGGGACCTTTCCCATCATCCTACGGTAACCTTTACATTTTAGTTGCCGTAGATTACGTTTCAAAATGGGTAGAAGCCCAAGCGTGCAAGAAAAATGATCACAAAGTGGTGATCCGATTTCTGAAAGAACACATTCTTGCACGTTTTGGCACCCCCAAGGCAATAATAAGCGATGGCGGTACTCACTTTTGCAATAAACCGTTTCAATCATTAATGCAAAAGCACGGTGTAAATCACAAAGTATCGCTCGCTTATCATCCTCAAACTAATGGTCAAGCCGAGTTGGCAAATAGGGAGATCAAACAGATTCTAGAGAAAACGGTAAACCCGAACCGCAAAGATTGGTCGTTGAGACTGACCGATGCACTTTGGGCTTACCGTACTGCGTACAAAACAACTCTAGATATGTCTCCCTATCGTATAGTGTACGGAAAACCATGTCATTTGCCAGTAGAGTTGGAACACAAATCATACTGGGCAATTAAGATGGTTAAGTGCGATTTGACAAAAGCCGGGCTTGACCGTAAGTTGCAAATTAATGAAATTGAGGAGTTAAGAAGAGATGCTTATGATAATGCAAAAATAAGCAAGGAACGTGCCAAAATCTTTCATGATAAATCCATTTTGAGGAAAGAATTCAAACTTGGGCACAAAGTTCTTGTTTATGACACTCGATTGCATCTCTTCCCCGGGAAGTTAAAGTCTCGTTGGACCGGCCCCTATGTTGTCCGTCACGTATTTCCTTTTGGGGCTGTGGAAGTTGAGGATCCCAAAACAGGCTTCGTGTTCAAAGTGAACGGTCAACGTCTTAAGCCGTTTTTGGAATTCCCAGTTCGAGAGGAGTCCACCCCTCTCGAAGAACCGACCTATGCCTAACAAGCATGGGTCGATTTTGTAAATAATGTTTTTGTTAGTATGTTTGAGTTTCAGGAATTTCCATCTGAGAGTCGGGTGTGATTGGGAAAGTTTGAAACAAGTTGAGGGGAAGAATTGAGGTGTAGAAGAGCAAGGAAGGCAAAGAGAAATTTCTGGCAGATTGGACCATGATCGATCATGCCCTCACCATGATCGATCATAGTAGAAATTCTCTCAAGAAATCTAGAGCATGATCGATCATGAAATCCCATGATCGATCATGGTATTGAAGCAGCTGGGCAGAGAGGAGCATGATCGATCATGCCCTCACCATGATCGATCATTGTACAAAGTAATGACTGGGCAGAGCAACCCATGATCGATCATGGGTTGGCCATGATCGATCATGGCCGCGACTTAAAACAGGGGAACCGTAAAATCACGCCCATTTCTCACAAACCCTTCTCCCAAATCCATTTCGAGCTCTAGCCCTTTCTCCCCCATTCTTCCTAAATCTTCTCTAAACACCAATTCCATCCACCCCCACCTAGATTCAACCTTCAAATCCCTCAATTTCCAACCCCAATCATCAAACCCATCTCAAAAAAATCACCTCTTCCCTCTCTCATCACCATTTTCGAGCCCTAGCATCTCAAGGCTTCAAATTCCTCCTCTCCACCTCCTCTAAAGCATAGCACTCCTCCATTATGTCTTCCTCAAACCCTCCCACTAAGCCGCTTACCATTGAAGCCGCGAGAGGCGGCTATCGCGGATTTCGGAGCCGTCAAGAATTTGAGTGGTGGAACTACGCCTTCAAAACGAGGACGGTAGTGATAGAGAGGCCGGTATTCATCGGTACGCTGGACGATTTCCCCCAGCGAGCAACGTTTGAGCAATATCCGGGGTGGATTAACTACTTGCGTCAACCAGGTACTCAATGTAATCTCACCATTTGTCGTGAATTTATTGCAAGTTTGATTCAAGTTCCCGATACACCATATACATATGTAGCTCATGTTCGAGGCAGAACGGTTCCGTTTAACCTCGAAGTTTTGACTGAGATTACGGGAATCTCAGCTTTGCCACCTAATGCTCATGACCTCCCCTATTCGGACACTACCAACTATTTAGAGCCGAGGCCTAACGATCTAGCCACATTTCTAGCCGGTGAACCCAGAGAATGGATTGGGAACCAATTCGATAGGAGCCACATACGTGAGGGATTTAGAACTCTTTGGCTGGTAATTGCCAACGCTTTGGACCCAACTTCCCATACCCAGCACATTTACCCGTCTCAGGCTTATGTACTATACGCCATAGCAACGAACAAGCGCTGCTGCTTGTTGCGTCATATCATTGGGCGAATAGCGCGAATCATCGATTTGGTCGCCCACAATGAAACAATCAAATTTGGGTCGTTGATCACTAAGATCTGTTTGCGAGCGGGGGTAATTGAGAGAGCCGACGATGAGAAGAAAATGCCTAGGGCACCGCTGAATAGGTCCACCCAAACTCGAGCCGCTGGTCAACTGAGGAACAGGCCGAGTTCTTCCACAGCCGCACCACAACAGGGTGATAGCGAAGAAGAAGGGGCTGAAGAAGCAGGAGCGGATGTTCCGGGTACATCAAGGCGTAGAAGAAGGGCAAGCTCTGGGCCTGTGGATGACAATAGGGAGTTCATTAGAGAGCAGTTTGAACAAATGACTGCCTTGATCCACACCGGATTCGCGGGTGTCAATGAGAGGGTGGAGATTATGATATCGCGACAGGACCGTCTTCAAGCAGAGATAGCAGCCCAAGTCGAGGCAAGAGTTGCAGAGCAGATGGCAGCTCAGCAGGAGTTCATACGCCAGCAGTTCGAGGCGTTGTACGGTCGATTCCCTCCACCCCCACCTCCCGACATGTGATGCGATTTGCCAAATCCTGAAAACTCTTTTATTAGTTATATTTACGCTTAGCTTTATTTTATTTCTTTTTGGGTTGTATTAGAACTTTGACATGATGTTAACTTTAAAACTTGGTTTTAATGATTGAATGTTATGGTTTTTGCTTTTGAATTCTAATTCTAACCCGTTTTGTGAATAGTTTTTGTTTATGTCTTATTTTTGTCTCATGGGAAGCAAAGCCAAAGTAGCCCTTCCGTGCGTTGTTATTTGTTCTCTTTTCATTGAGGACAATGTGTGTTTCAAGTTGAGGGGGGTACGTTATTTTGTGTTTATTTTGTTTGGCTTGCTATTGTTCATTTCCATGTGTAGTAGAATTTTTTTTTGAGAAGTTTGAAAAGTGATGATTGATTGATTGACTTTGTTCAATGAAGACCATTGTTTCATTAGCTTTTGGCATGAATTCTTTGATCAAGATAGGAATTTGAATGATAATCTAAATTGCCTTGCTCCACTTAGTCTCATATCCCGTTATATTCTCATGCTCCTCATGCTAGATTGCTTCGGTTGTTTTCTTTTCGGTAATAACACTTAGATTTATTTTCATTGAGAGAAGAGAAATTTTTGTCCAAAAATAATGGAAGCTCTTTCGAAAAGATCCTCCAATGAGAGGACAAAAGCATAGCACTTTGACAACTTGGATGACTTTTATCCTAATATTGACTTAAAGCTTCACTTGACTAAATATTAAGTCTCTTTGTCTAATATTACGGATGGGTAAAGGTTACCATATGGGAAAGGGTGAATAGCTTCCTTTAAGCTCCAATGAATGAGCATAATTTTGAGAAAATTTCATAAGTGAGACTGCTGCCCCCATAGAGATGAAAACCGCCCTGAACTAATTTAGCGAAATTTCCAAGTAAAAGATAAAGAAAGTGCTTAGAATTGACAAATCTCGGAGCTTTTGTTTTTGAAAAAGTTCTCTCTTCCTTCTCGAATGATTATGACTCTTTGTGTTTATATTGAATTGTTTGAATCAAAGTCTAGTATGTGAGTATTGGAGAATATGGGATTGTGTTCTAAAGGAGATAGGCGAATTAGATGATCATTCAAAAGTCCGTCATTCTGGAAAGTTGATAGTAATGCCTCTTGCTTTGCAAATTGAAATTTGAATCTTCATTCTCATCATTCATCATGATCAAACTCCTAATGTTTGTAGGTATCATTTCTGAAAACCTTCACGAGATGCAACTCGTCTTCTTTGGGAACTTAGAAGTTAACAATTTTTTTTGTTTAGCATAGTGCTTTTGTAATTATATATTTTTGTCTTGCTAAGGGACTAGCAAGAGATAAGTTGAGGGGAGTTGATAAACGCATAATATTGTCATGCATAAGCTCTTTCCCAGAGTCGCATGACGCGTTTGTTGCTTTAATTATGCCTAATTATCCACTTATCTCGAGATTAGTGTCTTGGCGAGTTTTGTATCTAACATCGTCCCGCTAGGTGTGCTTTTGTTGTGTTTCTATGTGTTTATAGGCATAGGATGCAATGGCCTTCGAATGATTGATCAAGCGCTAGCCAAAAGCTACAAAAGTGCTGATTTGGAGAATTTCCAGAAGCATGATCGATCATGGAATCCCATGATCGATCATGGTGCAAATAATATTCAGGCAGAAGACCCCATGATCGATCATGGGTTGGCCATGATCGATCATGGCCCTGGAAACTTGGCCATTTCACACCCAAAATGGGCTATTTTAGTGGTTCAAGTTATTTTAGATATTTAGCTAGATATTTTGCTACCTTTTAATATATATTATTTCTTTTACCTTAAGATATTATTATCTAGTTTTTACATATTTTTTAGAGTTCTAGAGAGAAGGGAGAGCTCTTTGAATATTGTTCTTCATTTCTCCATTGTAAGTGCTTAATTTGTAAGAATGATTTCTTCTTCTATGATATTTGTTCTTGCATCTATTATGGAGTAGTCTATTTCTAAGGTTACGGAGGTTGATTGTGATATGATTTTTGGTGATTAATGGCTCAATCCATATCTAAAGTTTGATAAATATTTGTGAATCTTCTTCTTCTTCATCATATCTTCCATTATTTCAAGCTTTCTAGGTATTTTCATATTAAGTTAAGACTTTATATGCCTAGTATATTTAGTTCTTGGTTGTTAATGAGCATACAACATATTTCTATGGTTCTAGAAAGCTTGTAGCCCCTTTCCCCCATCCATGGAGTTTTTCCCTCTTCATAGAAATTATGAATAGTTCTTAAAACTCCATAGATGGATTTTAAATTTGTTTAGCTTATCTTTGATTCATTTATTGATATATTGAGTGCTTCTTACACTTTATGTGATACTTAGACTCTTTATGTTCTACCATATGTGATAAACGATGAGTTGACTAATTTATCCCATAAACTTTATTCCGTTTCATTGTTAGGATTCACTTTATAATTTTCATTCTTTAAATCATGAGATTACTACACTTGCTTTATGTTAAATCGTTTAATGATGAGTTTGTCATATCTATCTCGGATTAGCCTCATCGGGAATGGGTTGCCTTGCTTCACACCCGTAGCTAAGAGGTAGGAATGATAACCCCGTCTTTGGTGGAATGTCGTTTGTCTCTTTCTCGATATAGCTTCAACTCGGGAATGAGTCGCCTAGCGTCGCACCCTTTGCTATTGAGAGATACACCAACATTCCCCATATTTTGAGAAATCTTGTGTTATAATCTTTGTATGAGCGAGTGATCACCGTCTCTTTAATCATAACTAACCTCCAACTACCTTAGTGCTTTCTTATTAATTTTCACAACCATTTTACATTTACGTTGTTCGATAACCATTTCATCTTACAAGAATCAGAAAACACTTTAATCCGTAATCCATTCCATTCCTTTTCACTTATCCCTGTGGTTCGACACTCGGACTTCCGAGACTATATTACAACTTGACGTGCTTGCACTTGGGCTCTATCGCAACGCGCTATTTAAGCGGCGTCAATAATTGTCTTGGAGGGTGGGGAACTCCACTCCCATTTCCAACTTTTGTACCATACTAGGTGTGTAATAATAGTTCTTGAACTATTAATGATTTACTTTTTTAGATTTTTAGCCGAGCGATCGTAGTTTTCGTGATTTTAAAATTTGGATATTCGCATATATTATATAAGGATAATTTATAACGCATGTCTATAATTTGAATTAAATTCATATCTGTATATATGTGACGTACCAATTTATAATTGCATAAAAGATCATAAAAACTTAAAAAGTCGAAACGAAAAAGTACATAACGTATTCTATTCCATTGCCTTTACTGAAAACATTTTTCTCAGCGCCTTAATAAATCACCAGAGACCATAATTAAAATGTTGGCATAGATTCCTTGCAAGTTTGGTTCTTTTTAATTAGATGAGAGCCAAGTGCATCTTGTTGAGTGCATTTATATTTTCTCATTTGCAGTTTCTGTAGAATAGCCATCCAATTTGGTCGATCATGTATTGTTTATAAACATATATATACACAACTAATTAAATTGACTATGAAATTGATATATAAAAAAACTCTTTCTAGCATTAAACTTCAAATTTCAGATGACAGAATATAACTAGCTTCTGTGGGATAGAGGTGTTTAGAAACAACAATTTAATTAATTATATACATGCAGTGAAGAAATTCACAAAGGAGCTTCAAATTACCATATCTTTCATGGTACAACAGATATATACACATAGAACAGAAGATTTTTAATTTTTAAGAGAATGACCAACGCCAGGGCTGTGACCTGGTGCTGTAGGTCGAAAATCCTCCACAACTTGAGCCTTAAGATTACGTTCTCTTGATATCGGAAAATCCCTAGTATTAATACTTGTTGATGCTGCCATGAATCCGCTAAGCTTTGTAGCTTGCATGTTAGTGATCTTATTATTATGGTTATTCTTTGAGCATTTCTTGCACACCCTAGTAGTAGTACTACTCTTCAAATGCCTTCCCTCAACACCCACAATTTCATGGCATAGTAACAACACCACAATAAATGCACAATAACCCATCAACGTACTCTTTGCCATTGCTAACTAAAAATAAATAAATATATATATATATATAGAGAGAGAGTGTGTGTGTGTGTGTGTGTGTGTGTGTGATTTTAGGAGGGAAGGTTTGAAAATTGAAGTTTACAAATGATAGTATTTATATATGCATGCAAGTGTAGTAGTGTAATACTGAATAGTGGCCATGGGGAAGATTCCATTCTGTTAAGATATATATATATATATATATATATAATAAAGAAAAAAGTAGAATTGGACGGCTAACCTCTAGGGTTAAGCTCCACCTCTCACGAAAAAACAAGTTAAAGGCTTAATTAATTAGCTGCGCACTATCTGAGGTCTTGCTAGTTGTCCATGGTCCTGCATCTACCAATTTCTCCAATGGACCTTAATTTAAATATTCGTCGTCTTAAATTGATTGTTTTATTTTAATTTATATGTATATATTTTAATTTCTAGACCCTATTTTTGATGGATCCTCTCGATATTTTGACCAACTCTTCATTCGGTTGCTAGCTAGTTCTAATGAAGAAAAGAAAAGCAGAAAAGTAGAAAAGCAAAAGAAAGGAAAATCATAATCCTTTTATATTATTTGGCCTTTGGTGGGAAATTCAGAAATTCCAATTGGTTGCTAATTAACTTTGAATTTTTTTTCCACTTGGCCTCACTTTTTCCTTGAATGTAATTAGGACCACTATCTGTTTAATTAGTTACTCAACAATCCGGTTGTAGTTTTTATCGGTCGAAAGGTTGGTCTATTATGGCCACCACCAGAGTTTGAAGCCTCCTCGCTCCATTTTCCTTCCCCATTAGTTCGGATATTAAATCTATATGACATCGATCACTTTGTATAACAAAAAATGTTACTTAACAAAATAACGTGTTAGTACGTAAATGTCAAATAAATATAAATAATTACAAACGCCTTCTCATTTTTTTAGCATAATTAAATATATTTCGTGAAATATTTATTCTTTGTTTGTGATTTTTTTTAAACGGCAGCTATAGGCTTTAGAGGTATCTAGAGCGAAATAAATATAAAGAAATTTGGGTCTGAAATGCCTAAACCCGGTGACTAATAAAATAAGTCAAAGGAAAAGGAAAAAAGAAATGACTTGAAAACTAAGCTGGAAAAGCTTAAATCCAAAACGAACGCAATCAAAAAAATAAAAAATAAAAAAATTAAAGGGAAATCTAATGACATGAACATGCAATTAAAAGAAAAAACCATCTTCTAATACCCCGATATTGATTGCTTTATTTCCACTATCATACCTCATGATGCTTATATAACGTATATACTTAATTCTCAAAAAGTACAACTTATTGAAATATGATAGAGATTAACGTATGCAGCTATGCGCCAAGTATAACACACTCAAAATTAATTTAATTACACTAATATTTTAATCATACCACAACGCAAGGCTACTACTACAACACTGCTCTAGCTAGAATTAAATGTAATTAAGTGTTTCTATATATATATATATTAAAGCAATAATTAAGTATTTCTATATATATGTATATTCTTTTGATAATTTATAAAATCCTAGACCAAATTAAATAAGACTACACATGCACTACAGAATATTCTCTCCCAGGTGATTGGATCTCTGATTAATACACAATCACGATCTTCAATTTTCATCTATATATATTTATATATAGATGTATAAACACCTTTCAAAGAACTCAAAGGTTGCTTTCGACAATAAAAAAAAAGAAAATGTTCAAAAAAAGAATCGGTACTGTCCTTCCCACTATTCCCACGGACCTTCCCACTGACCATAATAATTAATAGTACTACACTGCACAGTTAGTTTATTTGGACGGTTCCAGTGAGCCATTTGCCTTTAATTTTAAAACTTCAGCGGTTAGACAAATCCAACTTTACAGTAGAGCCCATATATATATATATATATATATTCTATACATTATATTATCATTAGCCACCAAAATATATTCTTTGCAGTTAATGGCAAAGAATTTTATTAGTAAAGCATGAAAAGGTGTTTTTCCCGGGACTAAGGAGATTCTTCACATTTTCCTTTTGCCTTTTAATAAAAAATTAGGTGCATGTTGTTTTAGACAAATTTTAGTTGGCCCAATTTATTATATTTTTTAGGGCCAGTTCTTTGGTCAAATATGATTCCATTGTGATATGTTTTTTTAATTTTGTGTTCTGATTTTAATGGGGTTGGTGAAGGAATTAATTTAGATCTAATTAAGCTGTTTTCTTATGGTTTTTGGAGGTTTGTTCGTCGACAGCTCTTCAGGTTTTTTTAATGAACTCGAACTAGGTATGACGACATTCAAGCAAGGAAAACTGTCATTCTTACTTTATTTTCTTATAAAATTTTGAATGTGACCAATCATGTTTAGTTAAATGAAGATATAATTTCAAATCTATGTAATTCTTCAAATTCTTTTAAATAAAAAATAACTTAATTAAGATGTATACTCCTAACACATACCGTGTATTTCTAAAAATAACTTGACAGAAAGGTTATATATATATATAATCATAAACTTGTAATATTTTTTCTCCAAATATGTTTTTTTCGTTCATGAAGGTTGACTCAATCCATTGATCCTATAAAAAAAATTATAGAATATAACAAGAATTAATAAGTAGGGTAGTGTCAATATATAGTAACAAAACATTTTAAGATAAGACCTTAATTATGTGCACAGACCAGTGAGCCAGTGCATATGCTGGTGAGCACAACGTCTCCTTCCTCTCTTATTAGTCACATGGATTTTGTCCACATAACTAAGTTCCTGTATGATCACATGCAACTAAGTTCCTGTATACTTATTAATTAATAATCACATATATATTATTGTTGTGACTGTTATATCAAATATTTTTTAGTGTAAATCTATTTAAGAGTCAAATTATCTTAGTCTATCACATGTTACCAGTTAAGAATTGTGTCTTGTTATTTGGGTTGTGTGTTTTATTCATAACAATTATGAATTGTGCTAGCTAGATTAGTGGTTCACGTTATGTATAACCATTAGATTACTTTGTGCATGTAATATGTGTGCAACTCAAATTGATAATTACTTGAACCAAAAACTTTAACAATTATAATATATGGTCAAGTGGTTAAGCACGATTTTATATTATTTAAAGGTTCAAGTTTCAATATTTGTTGTAAGAAAATATTTTAAGAAAAATAAAATCATAAGAATAAACGGTTAAACTTGATCTTGGGCTTTATATATTGCATGTATAATGCTTTGTTTACTCATTCTCTTCTAATTGTGTCGAAGAACTCAACACCGCTATTGACACCATCAACCACATGTAAGACCTGATTCATTGACAGGGAATTTCGTGTTAGTTCATGTTATCACATTTTCATGTCAATTAAAGAGAAAGCTTAAGGGCGGATTCAGCCTTAACTGTGTTTCTAGCTAGGTGAACTCAAATTTTATTTTATTTTTATTTAATGCAATAATATATTAAATTTTCAGTGCTAGTTCGGTCAAATTTAACCTATCTAATTAAAGATGGCCATTAGCAAATTCCAAAAGATTGTGTGTCCGCCTGGTGAATTAATCTTAAGTTCTTTGACCTGATCGGAGGTAATTAAGCAAAATACATCATGGTTTATTTTGGCCACGTGGATTAGTCTCAGCATATTGCCCTTAAGTTCACGTAACAAATTTAATTATGGTATGCTAATACAACGTAGTCGTCCGAGATAGCCACGATTCTTTTAGTAAATGACCCTTTAGTAAAATAAAATGTGTACAAAAAAATTTAGGTGTTGAGCACAAAAAATAAAAGGGCCGTTTTGTTTTTAACCCAAAAAATTTAAATTATTTTACTTTTAACCCACATCATTTAAAAAATTAGTAATTGACTCAAAAGAATGGATAATTATTAAATATATATATATATTATAAATGTTTTTTTTCCTATCATATCTTTTTAACTATTCAAATTTATATTTATTATTCACCAAAATTTATATTTAGTTGTTGCTAGAATGTATATCTTCTAGAGATTTTTATGGTTTTAAATTCAAATTTGAAATTTCGTAAACATAAAATACAAGTGATAACTTTTGATAATTATTAATTGTCATTCGATAAATATATACTAAAAAAATTAAGAAGTTAACTTGCAGTAAATTTAAAATATAAAATATTAAACTAGGGGCATCTATAAGATATATTAGACTTAAATATTGAACACAAGTAAAACTAAAAATGTAGTCATATTAAAAAACAGATCATACATGTATAATAAAAAAATATAGTCATATTAAAAGTATCAAATATTAAAACTTGGAACGTCTAGAAGACATATTAGTAAAAATATTACATATAAATAAAACTAAGCATGTTGTCATATTAAAAAAAAATAAACAGCTAAAATTAAAAATAAAGTCATACTAAAAAAATATTACACAGATAAAACTAAAAATATAGTCATATTAAAAAAAATTACACAAGTAAATTGAAAAATACAATTATGTTAAAAAATACATTGTAGAAGTTAAACTAAAAATACACTAATAACAGAAAAGACACAAGACAAGTAAAATTAAAAGCATAGTCATATTAAAAGTATCAAGATCAAGAATGTTAAATATAAAAGAATGTAGAGAGATGGACTCAAACAAGTGGGAAGAAATAATTTACTGACCTTAGAATGAATGTTTTAGCAATCATTATTCATGCACTAAATAGATGATTATTGGTGGTAACTTGGATCATATATTGGATGATCGAAATAACACATAATTCCACATTAGAACTTTTGTAAATCACATATTCCACCATGAACACTAGACTTTGACGTTAATGATTGATATCGTAAATATGTGTTTTTTTACTGCTATATTCCTCTTTATATTGGAAGATAGGTGCCACCAGAATTAAGAGTTAATTTTCAAAATCTCCATAAATAGACGAATAACAGTTTGTATAGAGAAAGATGTAGCCTTTATTCATTAGTAGTGTGTGTTATTTAACAAATTTAAAAAGAATCTTAGTAGATCTATATACACATTCGTTATAAATATCTATTATTAATTAGGTTAGAGCTAAGGATAAATACTATTAGGTGTAATAAGTATATATTATTAATTATATAATATATTGCTTAAAAAAATGAAGAGATATCAACCTTATTATTCACTAAAGATAATTTAGTCAGTTTAGTCTTAAAAAAAAACAAAAACTAGAATATTAAAATAAAAAAAAATCGAATTTGGGTTAAAAGCAAAACAATTGGGTTAAATCCTAAAAAATGGCTATTTGCTAATTTATTAAATACAATGGGTTTGAGTAAAAGAAACCCTTCAAATCTTGGGACAAATTCTAATTTGCTAAAAATAAAATTCTTAATTTAAAACGTAATTTTTCTTAATTTAATGCAAAGGGACTGCTATTTATTTTGAAGTGATATTAAGTACGTTTGTTTCAAGCACATGATCAAATTCATATGGTCGTATAAAACATCATAAAAGTAAACTTTAGTGTATAACAAGTAGAGTAAATATATTTTACAAACTCAGTGTGGGAAATAGTAGTAAAATAAAAGAGACAGAAAATGATTATTATGTGATATTATCAAAGATGGGTAGAGAGAGTAAAAGGAGAGGCAGAGAGAGAAAGAATGACTTTGAAAATTCAGGTCACCCCCTCCCGCACAATAGTTGTGGGCCACTACCCCTCGCATTTTATGTTGTGCTTTAGTACTCCTTCCCGCATTATATTTCTGTAGCGTGACTCATTAACGCTGTCTATATTTCTGTAAGTCGTGTTTATAGTAATTAGGAACTAGCAATGTTTTAACCTATTAATTATAATTGTTGCGTGCGCATAATAGGGCATCGTTTACCCTAATTAACAATGACCACAATCATTATGTTAGCTCTTAGCGAAACTCTCTATCACATGTAAGAGTGCGAGTGGAGTCTAAATCTATAATGTAAAAATTGTAACCGGTTTGATTATTAGAAGTGTAGAAAAATATTCACAATTACTTGGGTCGCTTTGATCATTAGGTAATTTTATTGTTATTATTGAATGATTGAGAAACCTTAAAAGCTTGTTTGCAGACACAATCAATGTACCAAAGTCTTTACGGTTATTCCCAACAATAAAGATGCGTGGAACAAAAATTGCTAACATGACGTAGGCGAAGTTCCAATATGTGCCATTTTATACAAGATTATTAGTCACACTTACTTGAATCTTGAAGTATGGGTGTAAAAATACAATAAGACAATATTGGTGTTTAAATGTGTATTTTGGTCCAAATATCAAACTAATTAAGCTAACAATATTTGTTTAGTAAGTTTGAATGGGAAATTTGTTGGGATACATTTTGTGCACCAGTAGCTCAAGTACAAATGAGACTTCAATTACACCAACTAATATATCTGGAATAGAATATCGATAAAAGATACATTGCCAGCATACATAATAAGATAATTATAATAATAATCTGGAAAGTACTAATACAATCAACCTACATAACATAATTAATAAGCTTGACATGACCAACCCTAAACGGAAAATAATCTCGAGCTAATACTACTACCTAAATAGAAAAGTGGAAATACATGTACATTTTTTGAATTTTAGAACACAACTCACAAGATGGAAAGGAATTAATTAAACACCCAACAAATAAGAACAATATTAATTAAAATAAATAATCTAGTCATGTTTGGAGTGGCCAACACCGGGACTGTGACCCGGTGTGGTTGGTCGAAAAGCATCTACAGATCCATCTTCCATTGTCTTAACACCTTCTGCGGTTGGCTTATTCTGCATTTGGCTAGGGCTTGCAACATTATTCTTTTGGACAACAATACTTTCAGATATTTTTACGGCAACATTCAAGCACTTGACGCACTTCAACGTCTTACCTCTCCCTAGTTTCCGTCCTTCACCATGAAGAACTTCACTCGAGAGGATCAGCACTAGAAAAAGCAAACAAGTGCTAGTCAAGTTGGCCATATTAGCTATCTTGAGAGAGAGAGAGAGAGAGAGAGAGAGAGAGAGAGAGAGAGATGAAGGAAGTTGGGATGGTGTAGTACAGTCTTAGGGTTGAGTGGTATTTATAATGAGGAAAAAAGTATAGGTAGTTAAAAGGGAGCATGTGAGGTCCCAAGCATGAAGGAATAAAGATTCCCATGGTAGCTCTATAGCTAGCTAGTGAAGTGCAAAAACATAAAAGCCTGCAATGCAAAGTAGTATTAGTACATTGCCTGGTGATAAGGAAATATATGGTGGAGGGCAAATGATGTCCCCAAACAAATATTGTCTAACTATAACTGCCCATACAAAACAAGAAGCCTCAATATTTGCTGTAAACACCATCATACGTGCAACTTTTCCTTAGCATGTTTCCTGTTTCTTTTTTACCTAATAATAAATAAAGTTTGTGACACAAATATATAAAAAATTTACCTTATAAATCTACCTTGAGTGAGATAGTCTAGTGGTAAAGAGACGCCCACCTAGATTTAGAAGATAACACATTTGAATCTCACTTAAAGTCGGGTGTTTTTTTTTCTTAATTTGTTATTGTAGTAGAAGGAGTAGATTTAGATATATACACAAAAATCCACAAACTACCAAACATAAAATGTCAATGCATGGCTCAGCGTAATATACTTGCTCTTCTCCGTAAATTGAAGTGTATGTAAAAATTAAATGACCATATTAGATGATTGTGATTGAGCGCAAAAATCCCAAAACAGGACTGTACGTCATCCTCTAACAAGAAGTTATTGTATCTTTAGCTAAGACGGACAATTTTTTCAAAAGAAACATTGTTTTTCCTTTTACTAATTAAATGACGCGGATCTTCTATAAATATTAAGAAGAGACACTTTGTCATGTGCCCTTTTCTCTCTATAAATTTGATAGTAATTATCAAGTTGGTACTTGCTGAATTAAAAGTTCAATATATGTGGTCAAGAATGGATCTACATACATATATATATATATATATATTCTTTTGTACCCCCCCCCCCCCCCCTCGCTTTCCCAAACCCTAGGCAGAAATTTAAATAACATAACTGAAGGGCCTTTTTTGGGCTTCTTATATATTTTTATGTATATAGTAATTACCTAACTATTACCTTGGCTTCTAGCAGCATCAGATTCTCTTCATTCAGAAAAATAAAAAATAAAAAAAATGAATACAACAGATTCTCTACATATTCAATGTGTTTACAATCAAGTTGGAGTATAAAATTAATTAAGTTTTAACCCTTGCATTTAGAGTATAATATTAGGAATGAATTTTCCAACTTCAAAATAAGATCACATACATATATATAATGCAATTTAACGAAAATTAGTAATTAGTCACTGTTAAGTACTACCTTAATTTTTTAGCTATTTTCTTATGTTTTGATATAATTATTTATATATTTAAAACCAAGAAAGACAGTGGAATAGTTTGAATGGAAAAAAGCGCTCTTACATGCCCGATAATACCAAGATTCTAGTCTTGTTTAATTAACCAAAAGAAAAAAAAAAGACTTCTGACTGATTAAAAAGAATCACTTGCATATGTACATGCATGCTTTTACATTTTTGTCACTTTGCATCAAATTTCAGAAAATTCACGTGTCTGGAACACAATCTCAATGGAAGAATTTAAATATTGCAGTTATTTCTCTCTCTCTCTCTTTTAATTTTTTTTTTTGGCACTTCTATTGTAATTTTTTTTTTGGTGACTGCAGGAAAGGAAAAA
The DNA here is from genome assembly GCA_021464415.1 of Lonicera japonica. Lineage (NCBI taxonomy): Eukaryota > Viridiplantae > Streptophyta > Magnoliopsida > Dipsacales > Caprifoliaceae > Lonicera > Lonicera japonica. The sequence continues at coordinate 14,654,574 of CM038466.1, forward strand.
TTTTTTTTTTACTAAGAACAAAAAACAAAAAAACAGCCTAGGTGCCTCTTCCATAGGCCATCCCTCTAGATCATATCATAGTACATCTCTTCCACACTTGGCCTCTACGGTAATTTAATTAATTTTGGGGGGGCTTCTACTGACACACATCATTTCACTCTTTAGCACTCTATTTTTCTATAACATTTCATAAGTACACTTTATGTTTTTCTAACACTCTTAATACTAATTTCAAGATTAATTAATACTAATCTAAAATATACTCAACTTCACTCCATCTCACCACTCCACTCTCTTTTTCTCTACAATTCAAAAACACACCCCACAAATCTCATCTTCAATCTTCTTTTTCTAACTTCTTCTTTTCCAATCTAGTCATTTCCTCTCTTTTTCTCTTGAAGCTTTTCACTATTGGTTAAAAAGAAAGTTCCACCATGCTATTGACAAGAATTTATTAAATCTGTTTTCTAAGAAAAATAAATAAGAGTTTTTGGTTTGGCTGGTGCACACACTACATCAAAACAAAGTCCTGCCATGAATTAATGAAGGTTTACTCAGTTCTTAATTATAAGAACCGAGTATTGTTCATCATACTTGGCCCAAAGGAATCGAGTAAAGCACAGACACTTGGTCCTAAGGAACCGAGTGAAATTGGAAAAATGATCCAAAGTCTAACTAGGTTTCTTAGGACCGAGTAGCATGTACTTTACTCGGTTCTTTTCGGCCGAGTATGATGAACAACAAGGACCGAGTAACTTGTAGTTTACTCGGTTCTTTTGAGCCGAGTATGATAAACAACACTCGGTACCTAGAAACCGAGTAAACATTATTCGTGTTTTGTTTCTGTTTTTTAATTTTTTACATTTGTTTGTATCCAATGATTTATAAATGAAAGAAAAAGTAAATGAACAACAAAAATATAAGTATCCTACTTTTTTTGGAGATTGATGATGATTTGGATGGTGGTGGTGGCGGTAGACAGTAGTGATGGTGGAAGAGAGGAATGAGAAGAAAATAGTTTTTAATTAATGAAATTAATAATTAATTTGGGTTTAAGTGATTTAGAGTTATTAAATTATTATTAATTTGAGTTTAATGATTCAATCATTAATTAAAAATAAAAAAAATGGTGTGGGTCAATAGAATAATCAATATTTTTTTGAGGAACTATTAAAGAGTGAATTGGTATGTGTCAATAGTAACTCCCTTAATTTTTGGTAGAAGTAATAGTAGGGTTGCATATGCGGAAAGATGTACATGATACTACTAATATACACTAGTCTACATATGTATTCTGTGCGTGTATATGATATTTAGTGATTTTTTACAATAATAATATTTAATGACATTTGATCAAATAGTAATTAATTGCATTTTTTATAGTTAAAATTACAAATTAATTTTTTTAATATTATTTTGTAGTAAATTTTGACGCAAGAGGTTTTTCGATGTATTTAATATATATTATAGATTAACTCGATGTTCAAAGCCCAATTGCACTTAACAATAAGCATTTATATAGTAATTAACATGGGGTTAACTAATGACTGAAAAAAAGTTGTTTTAAGAGACAAGAACAGCTGCATTTATTTGTTAGCTAGGCATATTCTCTAGGAATCTAGCGAGGACAGCTCATGAACCGTGGGAGATTCCTGTGGATCCCCGGACCTCTTTCTAACTTTGCGGCTGAATATTTTAAAGATGGCTCCAGATCTGAAAATACAGTTTTTACATAGGAAAATGGCAATGATCGAAAAGCTAACTGATAGGGTACTTATTTTATTGAGGAATGGCATTTTATATCATAATTAGCGTACTATATTGTATTATTATCAAACTATAATAAAATTTGGTAATGGTGTTATATACCAATCCGTACAGTATTGTAATGTACCAAAATATTATAGTACCAAAATATTATAGTATGGTATTAGTACTGGCAATCAATACCGATAGCATACTGTACCGTATTGAAATATTGATATTACCATAATATACCATATTGTGTCATACCAAATTGTACCGATACTATCAAAATACCAAATATACCATAATTAACTTCATATACATGATAGAACAAATGGTCCAAATTACATAATCTAAGTGATCTTTAATTTTTAGTAACTTTAAGGTGCCAAGTATCATCTACGGAGCCACCTCTTACTCACTATCTTCTCTATTCTATCTGTTCACTACTTAGTCTTCGTTTTCTCTCATATATTTCGATTTCTCACAACTTTCTTTATCTGTTTATCTTTAGGTATATGTTATTTGCTTGAATATGAAAATGACTAACTGATTTGAATTAATTACTTAATTTGATTCCCAAAATGACACACAAAAATTCAAATTAACCATGTTAGTGGAGTTCAAACAGTGAACAAATGTGTTATTTTAATGCTACGTTCTTAATTGTTCTCCCCCTGCCTTTATAGTGTTAAAAGGAAACAATGCTTATATAGTTTAAATCAACTTCAATAGTGAACTCATATTTCATTAAAATGGTAGCTATTGTGTTATAATTAGGAGTAAAATGATGTAATTTATATTTTATTAAAGTGGCGGTTCCTATCAAGATGTTATGTTGAAAAAACTTTTGTTTTAAAGCTTGATATTTGGCAATATACTGTACCGTAACAAAATTTATGGTATACCAAATTTTGGTATGGTAATGGTAATAGATTTTGGCATTCCAAATTTTCGGTATGGTATAGGTACCAGACTAGACTAGAATAGTTTCAACGGTCCGGATTTGGTTTTACAACGGGCCTATTTTTTTTGACTTGCTAGACAATTTTAAACAATAGGAAAATTTTAGACAATTGGCCTATTTTTTTTTAGCCAACACAAGAACTCATTTTCACACATATAAGTGTATGTATTTACATATTTTTATTCAATATATATAGGCAGTCTGGTTTGGTTTTATAGGTTTTTTTTTATCGAAAACCAAAACGGTCTAGATTAGTCCTTTAAAAATTAGACCAAACTGTTATACATGTAAAACCATTAAAACAACCCTATTATTTAGTCCGGTTTGATTTCTGCACACCCCTAGACAAAATACTTACGAGACGACATATATATATATATATATATATATATGATACTTGCTTTGAGACTGACATGAATTAAATCCTTTAAAAAAAGTTGATGGACCCGCATCTTAATTTTTTTTTGTAAATAAGAACCGAATTCTAGAAGCCCCAAATGATATATATTTACATGAAAACTTATAAAATGTAAATGTTACACACGATAAGTTTGTAACTAGCTTTCTTTTTGTTCAATAATAAAAGTGCTTGTCGGCTTGCGCGCACCACAATAATATTTTTGTATATTACAATCACGCATTGTGATACGGTAACTGTGTTGCCTTCATTATTGGACTTACCTCAATTTAATTTTAAATTTTTTGGATTAATTTGTAACAAACTAATTTATTATATATGCCAAAAATCTGAATAACTGTATACAAGAGGGATCAATTTCAGTATTTATTTGATTAATCAAACTTTTTTTTTTTGGGTACTAATACTTATTCGACCTTGGAGCCAAGCCTTTTATTGACAGCCATATGGCTACTTCGTATATAAATTAAAATTATTCTTTGTTATGTTTTAAATTAAGACGGAATTCAAGTTCAATTTTATGGATCCCGTCAAACTAAATTGGTGTATTCCAGAAAGAATAATGTTACATGTATCGAATTTTTTTGTTTACATTTATTAGTACTGAATTGTATTGCATTTTTGAAGTCATACCGAGCTTACAAACATTTAATGCACTTGGGTAGTTAGCAAAAATGATTTCTAAAGTTTGACCCGAATCCCTCACACATCCTTAAAGTTCAATTTTCGGGTGAAACATCCTTAAAGTTTCTAATTTCGATTGAAGATTCAAAAAATGTCATGTAAAAGAGTGGCTCATGACAATCACACACATTTTCCAACCATCTTTTCAATGGGGCATCTAGTTTTGTGTGAGTGAGGGAAAATTAGAAACTCTAAGAATGTTTCAACCGAAACTTGAACTTTGGGGACGAGCAAGGGATTTGGGTCAATCTTTAGGGGTCATTTTTATTAATTACCCAATGCACTCGGTACTCATTTTGCTCTTTATATGAAACACTGAGGGCTATAACATTTGTGCAAATTCTATTGTACATGGGTAGTATTATACTGAAAAAAATACAGCAAATGAGAGAGAGAACTGCATGGGAAGAACAACTTTATTTACTTTAATTAGTAAGCCAAGTCTACAATTATATATATATGCGGTGCATTTCATATGCAGACCAATTCGCACGGATTGCTCCAAAACGTAGCAACATGCGCTTTCTCTCTCTCTCTCTCTCTCTCTCTCTCCGAAAAAGGTGTATTTCCCTCTCTTTTCTGCCCGCTCTGTCTTCTTCTTCTTCTTCTTCTCTCTCTTCTTTTCTCTTCTCTATGAAAATGGTGTCAATACATCAAGAATTCGCGATCAACTAAAATGGTTTACATGCAACGAAGATTAAAAGAAATTTTCCCAAGAGAACTAGAGAGAGTGCACAAGAAAACCCAGCTTAAGCAATAAATGGAGACCAAAAAATTATAGTTTTCAATGGCAAAGATTGACAGAATAAGAAGATGCAGAGCTCATCGTCAATAAAACAAGCATTGATTAAGTTGAATGCCTATTCAAAGCAATTCAACAAAGAAAGTGGCAATTAATTCATTGAATATTAAATCGCATATTACAATTTGATACACAAATTGGGTATTCACAGCCTATCTTTAATAAATCTTTGTTTTATTTCTTCAAACCCAAATCATACTCAAACCATGGGTTTAGATTTCATCCATTTTCTCTCTCTTTCTTAAAACCCGAATCACACTCAAATCTCTTTCTCTCTCAACCTTGAAAATTTAGTGCAGTAAGTGGCTTGATTTGGGTTCAATTTGGGTTTGATTATGGAATGTGATTTAATTAATTATATGTATGTGGGTGGGGGTTGAGAAATTCATTTGAGTAATGATAGAGAGAATGAAATTTTACGAAGAGAAAGGAACGAGAGGAAACAGGAGGAAACAGAGGGAAGAATGAAGAGATATAAAAACACCATTTTCATAGAGAAGAAGAAAGAGGATATTTCAGAAAAAAGAAAAGGAAAGAAGATAGAGAAGAAGAGAGAGTTACGAAGGAAGAAGAGAGAGAAATACACCTTTTTCGGAGAGAGAGATAAAGGGCGCGTGTTGCTACTTTTTGGACCAATCCGTGCGGATTGGTCCGCATATGAAATGTATCGTATATATATATGTATGTGCTAGAATATCAACACCACCATTGTCAACCCTTCTAGAGATGTTAGAATATCAAACACCACCATACCATTGTCAACACCAACCAACCACACACCAACCCCATTCTTGTATATATATATAGCCTTAAGCTATTGTAAATTTAAATTAATCAATAATCTTTCATCTTTCTCTTTAGTTTTCTACATGGTATCAGAGCATTTCCAATCCTTCACCAACTCCACGGCTTGTTTTTCTACCATCACCAAAGCCACATAATCGCCCTTATCATCCCATATCCACTGCCCAGAAATCCAGATCCATACACACACAAAAGTAATCCCAGCACTATAACTGTCTAAATCCACTGCCAGATCCAAACTTATACCAATCCACACACAACCATCACCATCATCATCGTCTCAGAGAGACGAAGCCAGGCGTACAAAAACCACCTCCAAATAATAGCTCACGTGCCTTCACGCGCGGCGCGTATGAGATCTCCACCGTCCCGTCATAACCCACGCGCCTCAGCCACATCACATGTCCACGTCATCGTTGACCAGACATGTCATCGTTGACCAAGACCACGTCATCTCACACAATAATCAGCCACGTCATCTGTCCATGTCATCGTTGACCAGCCACGTCAGCGTTGACTCGTCCACGTCAGCACCACGTCAGCACACACAGTCAACTGTCATATTACCTGTCCACATCATCGTTGACCAGCCACATCAGCGTTGACTGGTCCACGTCAGCACCACGTCATCCATAAGCCAACGTTTGCATTATTTACAGATTTACCCCCTTATATTTGCATCATTTATATTTTGACCTCAACAGTTTCTGTTTTTCGCATATTAGCCCCTAAACTTTCTGTTTTATATTCCACGTCATTCGTAAGCCAATGTTTTGTATTATTTGTAGATTTACCCACTTATATTTGCGTTATTTATATTTTGGCCTCAACAGTTTATGTTTTTCATATATTAGCCCCCAAACTTTCCTTTTTTTTTTTTTTTTTTCCCATTTTCTCCAAAAATAATAAAATAAAAAAAATAAAAAAAAATTCAACCTTATTCAATTACATCCACATCCTCCAGTGTCCTCTCGCCCAAGCCAATGGAACGCAATGAAATCTCTCGACCCATTTCCATCACCCTCAATGGGCCCGACTATATTCATTGGGCCCAAGCCATGACTAGTTTCATTCAAGCCCGTAGAGTGTGGCGTCTCATTACTGGAGAGGTTACCGAACCAATCCAAAAGAAAGATGAATCGAATGAAACTTTGCTACTAGACAAGATGACTGGATTGCCAAAAATGGTGATATTATCACTTGGTGCTGAAATACTTCAATTCCTACCATCAATCAACAATTTGGGTGTTTTTCCACCGGAAATGAAGTTTGGGATTTCTTGAAAATTAGATACACCACCAAGGATCTTGCTCACCAGTATCAATTGTTGACTGCTCTCCACGCCAAACGCCAACAACCTAGTCAAACCATTGATGAATTTCTATCTGAAATGCAAATTCTTTGGGATTAATTGACCTCTTCAGAACCAGTCTGGTCATGTTCCACTGATGCTGCCAAATTCATTAGTTACAGAGATCAACAACAAGTAATAACTCCTCTAATGGCACTTCATAACAAGTTTGAGACTGTCTGAGCCTCTCTCTTGCATTGCCATCCCTTACTAACTCTTGATGATGTTGTTACCGCACTCTTTTTGAAGAAACTCGGCTTGGTACAAACTCTCAGATTTCAACCAAAATACTTGCAGTTACTCAATTTAAATCTGAGAAATCATCCGATGCATGTACCTATTGCCATGAAACAACCCATATACTACTCTATTGTCCTAAACGAGTGTGCAAGTACTGTTACAAGCGTGGCCCAAAACAATGGGGTTCTGATTGCTACAAGAATCCTGCCAGAAAACCTAATACCAAGTCCGTCACTACTGCCGTTTCCAATTTACAGCCATCCAATCCACCTCCATCCATTACCAATAATGATTTTGCTAATATGTTAAAACATATTTTATCTGGTTCATCTAATGCAATGTCTGCAATTCCAGGTACCTCTTGGTATTTTGATTTTGGCTGCTGCAATCACATGACTTCCGATTCCACAATTTTTCTCTCCAAAAATTCTACCACACACACATCTCTCGTTAAAACTGCTGATGGATCTCCATTACATGTCACCCACATTGGCCCTGTATTCACATCTACTTTATCTCTTCCCTCTACTTTTCACATACCAAAATTGACTATTAATCTCATATCTGTTGGACAACTCTGTGATCTTGGCCTTACTGTTATATTCTCTTCTTCTGGTTGTCATGTGCAGGATCCACGGACGGGACAGGTTATTGGGATAGGCCATAAATTTGGTCGCATGTTCGAGCTTATCCACCTTCGCACACCACTAGATGTTTTCATCTCTACTCTTGCTACTGCTCCCGCCTTTCCCACCTCATCCCTGGAACTTTGGCACTCTCGGTTAGGTCATATGTCTGTTGATAAGCTTAGAACTCTTATTTCTACTGGTAGATTAGGAACTGTTAAGTCAGAAAATATTTCATGTTTGTCATGTCAACTTGGAAAATAACCAGCATTATCTTTTAATAAAAGTAATTCCCTTTCTTCTGCACCTTTTGATCTTATTCATTCTGATGTATGGGGACATTCTTCTCATGATACTATGGGGGGATCAAAATACTTTGTTGTTTTTATAGATGACTACACCCGTTTTACATGGATATTTCTCATGAAAAATCGTTCTGAACTACCACAGCTATATTACAATTTTGCTCAAATGATCCAAACTCAGTTTTCTCGACCAATCAAAATTTTTCGTGCTGACAATGCTATGGAATACAAAGAATCCAATTTTCTAAATTTTTTACGTCAACAAGGCACAATTTCTCAGTACTCTTGTCTTGGTACATCCTAACAAAACGGTCGTGCTGAACAAAAATACCGTCATATTCTAGACACTGTTCGCACTTTTCTCATATCCACTGGGTGTCCCGAACATTTCTGGGAGAAGCAGCCCTTACTGCAGTTTACACCATTAATCGCCACCATATTCCTGCCTTCCAAAATCAGTCACCTTATGAGAGGTTGTATGGCAATGCTCCTAACTATAATATTCTCAAAGTGTTTGGGTGTGCCTGCTTTGTCTTACTCCAGCCTCATGAACATTCTAAACTTGAACCTCGTTCTCGTCTATGTTGCTTCCTAGGGTATGGGATAGAACATAAAGGCTATAGGTGTTAGGATCCCATTTCAAAATGACTTCGTGTGTCTCGCCATGCCATATTTTGGGAACACAAAATGTTTTCATCCATTTTTAAATTTCAAGTCTCCAATAATACCACTATCCCTTTTTTCACTAGCTCCACTGGAGATCTCTATCCTCTCAACACATCTGTTCCGCCCACACCTGGAACGGCACCTCCCGACTCTATCCCATCAAGTGCGATTCCCTTCCCCGCTGAATCTACCTCCCCAACCCCTGAATCTAGTTCATTTCCCAACCTATCCACTGGGCCTACAGCGGACTATCTTCATGACACTGACTCGTCCAATGATTCGGCTAGACAATCCACTCCTCATCAGTCCACACGGGTAAGACAACTTCCTTATCATCTTCATGACTATCACTGTTATTCCACTATTTTCTCTCACCATGAGCCTTCTTCTTATAAAGAGGTTAGTTCTAACCCATTATGGTAGCAAGCGATGTCTGAGGAATTACAAGCCTTAGAAAAAAGCTCAGACTTGGAAAGTGGTCACCCTTTCCCCAGGAAAGATAGCAGTTAGATGTAAATGGGTTTACAAAATTAAAACCAAATCAGATGGATCCATTGATCGATATAAAGCCCGATTTGTTGCAAAAGGTTTTAATCAAGAATACGGCATTGATTACGAGAAAATTTTTGCCCTTGTTGCCAATTTAACTTCCGAAGCCTTCTCGCTGTTGCTGCTATTCGAAAATGAAAACTTTTTCAGATGGATGTAAAGAATGCATTCCTAAATGGTGATCTTTCAGAAAAAGTTTATATGAAACCTTCTCCAAGGTTCCATCACTCTTCCTCTCAAGTGTGTAAGCTCCGCCGTGCCTTATATGGCCTAAAATAAGCCCCTCGTGCTTGGTTTAAAAAGTTTAGCTCTACCATTCAAACAATGGGCTTCACCTCTAGTGTTCATGACTATGGGCTCTTCCTAAAAAATAGGGCTACTGGTATTACACTTATGGTTCTTTATGTAGATGACATGATTATTACTGGAGATGATACTAGTGGTAGTTCTAAACTCAAACAATCTCTTAGCTGTCACTTTGAGATGAAGGATCTCGGCCGTCTAAATTATGTTTTGGGACTTGAAGTGTTATCTGACTCCGCTGGTTACTATCTCTCACAAGCCAAGTATGCTTCTGATATTCTTACTCGTGCAGGTCTCACCGACTGCAAAACTGCGCCTACTCCGTTGGAACCAAGTACCAAACTTACCCCTCTTGATGGTACTCCTTTTAGTGATGCAACTTTGTATCGACAAATTGTTGGCAGCCTGGTCTATCTCACCATCATTCGTTCGGACATTGCCCATGCCGTTCACATCGTTAGTCAGTTTATGTCTGCTCCACGGTCCACTCATTATACTGTTGTTCTTCGCATTCTCAGATATATCAAAGGGATAATATTTCACGGTATTCAGTTTTCATCTATGTCCTCCCTTGAGCTTCGTGCTTATTCTGATTCTGACTGGGCTGGTGATCCAACTGATAGACGGTCACTACCAGTTACTGCATTTTCTTAGGCGATTCGCTTATATCTTGGCGTAGCAAGAAACAATCCCTAGTTTCCCGCTCAAGTACAGAAGCAGAATATCGTGCTCTGGCTGACACCACTCAAGAAATCGTATGGCTCCGCTGGCTCCTCTCGGACATGGGAGTTTCTCAACATCTTCCAACTGTACTTAGATGTGATAACCAAAGTGCTATTTAAATTGCTCACAATGATGCTTTTCATGAACGGACGAAGCATATTGAGATTGACTGTCACTTTATTTGCCAGTATGTATCTAGCAACACCATTCGTCTCATCCTCATCTCATCCATAGATCAACCCGCCGACATATTCACTAAAGTTCATCTGACAGGTCGCTTTCAGAATTTGCTTTTCAAACTCAAGCTGACCTCCCATTTGCTACCTTAAGTTTGAGGGGGGGTGTTAGAATATCAACACCACCATTGTCAACCCTTCTAGAGATGTTAGAATATCAACACCACCATACCATTGTCAACACCAACCAATCACACACCAACCCCATTCTTGTATATATATATATAGCCTTAAGCTATTGTAAATTTAAATCAATCAATAATCTTTTATCCCTCTCTTTAGTTTTCTACAGTATGTGATGGTAACTTGTCCATCTCCACACCAGATGGACCAACAAGCACATTATTTAGTTGTAACACACTGTTCGTATTTAACTTACGAGTTGCATGGCTTTATATATCTTACAATACTAGTAAGAACAATATTTTAGGTAGGTATGAATATTAGGAACGAGGAACACCAGGGCCGTGACATGGCTGTGGGGTATGGTCACCTGGGCTCTGAGGTGGGCACTCTATTTGGTGGCGGTGGATTACCTTGGTGGCCAATATATCCTACCGTACGTGGTATCCAGGTAATGTGGGTCAATTTTTTTTTAAATTTCTACCAACTGTAAATGACGACGACTTTTATTCCCCAAATCGAAAGTTATTCCTATCTGGGCTTTGAGGTGGCAGTACTTGGGGTACTGGTGGTGGCGAGGGTGTATAATGATCGATATGCTGGTTGTGCCCCGATCTTGTGGGCCTAAAACAGTCTACAGTACTACAGTTCTGTTGTGATGTTGCTTCTGTTTCAGCTTTTAATGGATGGTTAATTCCACGGTTGTTTCTGGGTATTGCGGGTCGAAATTCTTCTAAATTCCTACCAACTGATGATGATGACAACGATTTATATTCCCCAAATCGGCCCATATGCAGTTTAGCTTTTGTTACTGTACGTAATTGCCTGGGCAAATTGAATTCCATCGGAAGTGGAGGAGGCAATAATAAGTGCGACTAAGAAAAGAAAGGTGATGGTAGTGGTGTGCTGGTGGATTATCAATTTGGCCATATTTGAGTGATCGATGATATATAGCACCTTGCGTTCCATTTGGTATTTATAATCTTAATTTGGGGGGTGTATCGCTTATACAAGTTTAAAAGCCCTACAGTAGATATATCGAGTTTTAGACTACCCCACGAATTAATTTTCCACAGACGCTCAATCCATCGTATCTTAAAGGATTCAAAGGCTGATCTTTGACTGCATAATCACCTTTCATTGTGCTGAAATATTGCTTAATGTATTATTAGTTTATTTGTTAATGGAGGCTTAAGGATAATTATCTGTACTTTTCAAACGAATTAATCATATACCAGAGATTAGATTAATTGGCTTAACGATGTTAAAGCATCTCCATCAATGCTCTCTGAAAAAACATTAATTTTCTTCAAAGTAGAGAGCATCTTTTGAAGTAGAGAGTGTGAGATTTCAGCAACGCGCTCTATTCATGTTATTATTACAACACGTGTCCCAATTTAATTAGATGCTAATAAATATGTGAGAAAGTGATTGTTTAATATATTATTTTTTTAATGCAAAATATTGAATAGAGAACTAAATAAAGCTCTTTATTTATTCTCTCTATTTTAACTATGCTATTGGACTTTATTTTTTAATTATATGTTAGCTATTATAAAAAAAGATTTATTTAATGGATAGTCTTATGAAAATATTCTTAGAAATTAATATATCCAAAACGAGCCCAGGTGGCCTTACCAGCATCAAAATGCAAACCAATTTAATGATTCTCTTGAACTTCCTACTTAGCAGTTATATACATGCAGTCCCTTTTCTTGATAACCGTATTTAAGTTAATTAACTTAAGCACTGTTTACTTTGAGAGGTAAACAAATGAATTTTTTCATTAAATTTGGCAAAGATGATTTTTATAATGAGTAGATCATCCCAACCAAATTTTATCAAAAAACTCAAATGGGAAGTGGGTTATAATTAAAAATCAAAAATTTCAACGTGCAGAGTGTTGCATATATCAGTTTTTTAGTTAATCCACTTCCGATTGAGGTTTTCTTTATGAAATTTGGCGGAGATGATCTACTCATTATAAAAATCATCTCTAGCAATTTTCATGAAAAAATCCATTCATTTACCGCCTCAAAATGGACCATCCTTAAGAGAAGGGACCTATATATATATATATATATATATATTACTCTGTTTCGCGATATCCTAAATTTATACAATGAAATATGAGTTGTATTATTCGGTGACCATTGTACTAAGTACTCTTTTGGTTCGAGTTTTATTTTGTTTCTAGAATTTTAAATTAATTGGCAAAATTCACATTAGGAGACTTTTTATAATTCATGTTAAGAAGTTGAATCATAAGTTGATAATGATCCTCAAAATTTTTATATGAATTACTATTTTAGCTAGATTCCGGAAACAAACAAAAAATTAAACTAAATGTGTAGTAAATTAAAAATATCAAAATCAAAATCAAATTAGGAGTATTGATTTATGACGGATCAATTATTTAATATAAATAAAAAAAAATATGCACTTGAGAACCTACATACATAAATTTTACGGTGTAAATCTGTAACTATTTGCCATAAATAAGTAGCGCGTTTTTGTAAAGTAACATTTAAGGCTGTGAATTACACAGGTTGAATCGGACTAGGCTCTCATCCATTACATTTTCTATCAAATTTTATTTATTGGGTTTAGTTGGAGGTCCAAACGGACGAATTTTTTTTATGAAATTTGGTGACACGATTTTTGTAATATCTCCATACAATTTCGTCAAGAAATTCAAACCGGAAGTAGGGTAAATTTTTTTAATACATATATTCATTTTCGACCACTAAAAATTTCGTTTAAATTTTTTGATAAAAATTTTGTACAGATCATCTATTCATTCTAAAAATCATATACACCAAGTTTTTTGAAAAAGTTAACCGTTTAAGTTTTGAACTAGATTTTACTGGATAAAATTAGATGAAAGAGTAATGGAAAAAAGCTAAATCTGGTTAAATCAAACAAAATATTTTATTATTTACATAACGATCCAATAGATTTAAAATTTGTTTTACCTTTTTTTTATCAATTTTTTTTAAAAAATAAATAAATAAACCTTGTAGTGGGCTACAAGTTTAAAAGCCCTACGTAGAGTTTTAGAATACCCCAAGAATTTATTTTCCACATACACTCAATCCATCGTAGATTCTTGGAGGATTCAAAGGCTGATCTTTGACTGCATAATCACCTTCCATTGAGCTGAAATATTGCCTAATGTATTATTAGTTTATTGGTTAATGGAGGCATAAGGATAATTATCAGTACTTTTCAAACGAATTAATCATACCAAAGATTAGATTAAATGGCTTAATGATCTTAGAAATTAATATATCCAAAACGAGCCCAGGTGGCCTTACCAACATCAAAATGCAAACCAATTAATTAAATTAGGGATTCTCTTGAACTTCCCACTTTGCAAATGTGTATATATATACAATACGATTCTTGAGAACTGTCCTTAAGTTAATTAACTTAAGAATTATCTATTTTGAGAGGTAAATGATTGAATTTTTTCATAAAATTTGGTGAAGATGATCTCTATAATGAGTACGTAGTTCATCTCCACCAAATTTCATTAAAAAACTCAAACGTGAAGCGGGTTATAACAAAAAATATAAAATTTTAACATCCAGAAATTTGCATATATATCAATTTTCCAGTTAACTCACTTCTCTATTAAGTTGTTTTTAATGAAATTTGGCGGAGATGATCTACTTATTATAGAGATCATCTCTACCAACTTTCATGAAAAAATCCATCCGTTTACTACCTCGAAATGGACAATCCTTAAGTTAGTTAACTTAAAGACGTTCCTTAAGAGAGGTCCTATATATAGTACTCCTTTTTGTGATATCTGAAATTTATACAATGAAATATGAGTTGTATTATTTTGCGACCATTGTACTAAGTGCTCTTTTGGTTCGAGTTTCGTTCTGTTTTTGGAATTTTAAATTGGTAAAATTCACATTAGGATAGTTCTTATAATTCATGTTAAGAAGTTGAATAATAAATTGATGATTCTCAAACTTTTTAAGTGAAATTACCATTTTGGCCGGATTCCTTAAACAAACAAAAATTTAAAGCAAACGAGCAGTTAATTAAAAATATCAAAATCAAAATCAAATTAGGAGTATCAATATATTGATGGATCAAGTATTTTTTTGAAATAAACTGGGAAATTTCATTAACTCAAATCATTCAACAATACATCGGTAATAATCAAAGGAGAATCATACATGCATTCACCAAGTTTTATCAGACATAAAACTCGATGCCATAACTAGCCTATGAGCAACAACATTCGTTGATCGACCAACAAACGCAAAAAGAAATTATCAAAATCTCGTTATAGAGATTTACAATCATCAATAATAAGCCCAAAACTAGAATGATCAACACCATTGCTCTTAAGAGCATTAATTAATTCTAAAGAATCAGACTCCATAATCACCTTCCTAACATGATTTGATTTAAGACAGCCGAGAGCTTCTCTAAACCCCATGGCTTATACTATTAGAGGTGAAAAGTTGCCAACAATAGTGCACGCCCTGTAACCCTGCCACAAAAGAGCCCGAATTGTCCCTTACCACTCTGTCGTAACCAACTTTGAACATGGTAGAAAACATTGCTGCATTAATGTTATATTTCAACACTCTAGGACATTGCTTCACTACAT
Source organism: Lonicera japonica (assembly GCA_021464415.1). Classification (NCBI taxonomy): domain Eukaryota; kingdom Viridiplantae; phylum Streptophyta; class Magnoliopsida; order Dipsacales; family Caprifoliaceae; genus Lonicera; species Lonicera japonica. The sequence continues at coordinate 14,669,753 of CM038466.1, forward strand.
GCTGCATTCAATGAGAACATGGAAATATGTTTCACCCTTTAAGTTGCACATAGGACATTGCTCCACTATGTCCACTTGTTGCTTACGAAGCTCTGAGCGAGTTAGAATGCATTTAACTAAGCAACGCCAGACAAAACTTTTCATATTCGGAAGAACTGACAAGGACCAAATCGAGCTTCAATCCATTATAACTGGAGTAGTATTCACCTGCTCAGCAGCATTAATCAATCTATACCCACTCTTCACCGAATAACTCCCTTTCTTTTCCCAGATCATGTAATTTTATCTGGTCTAAGAGTTTAATGAGAGGAATGGAGAGAATAAGTTTCGTATCCCTCCCACCAAATTTTTCTCTAATAATATCTGCATCCCACTCCATCAAACATGGCTTAAACAAACTATTAACCGTAGCTAACTTTCATCCCTCATTTTGCATTGATTCAATAAACGGATTATTATTATCTAGAAGCCATGGTTCTATCATAATTTGAATTGACGACCCTGACCCAATTCTCCACCTTGCACCTTTCCAAATGATCTCTTGAGTAGCTACCAAACCCTTCCAAATATATATAACTCAGATTATAATCTAACTCTGCCTCAAGAAACGAATCGTTACGATAATACCGAGCCTTACAAATTCTAGTAACCAAAGAGTGAGGATTATTGATAAGCCGCCAACTTTGCTTGGCTAACATAGCTAAGTTAAAGTGGTGGATATTCTGAAAACCCAAGTCACCATTCTCCTTACGAACACACAATTTTTCCCACCGTTTTCAACAAATACTCGAGGACATGCCTGATTAAGCCAAAACATTAAATTTTTATACATATTTAGATGACTTAATATGCATGAATTTGATTCTAATTATTCTAAATTGCTAAGATTTGAGTTTTAATAATGAAATAGGATAGTATGTGATGGTGCAGATTAATGGTGCGTTCTACCCGGCCAACCTCGAGCTGACAAGTGGCCGCCCACATGACAGCCGCCGAGTTCATTGCTGGACAAGGAGCTCGGAGAAGACCTATCATAACCTCGTGAGGAAAATGGATTTCTTTTAAGGTCTGGATGATTACTTGAGGATCGATTTCAAACTATGTATTACAAAATGCGGGCTCCTGAGCCTTTTCAGTGAGCTTCAGAATTGCCTCTCTCCTTTATCGCTCAACCACTCTGCCAGAGTGGTTGGCGAGGGCATAGGCGACTGTCACCTGCTTTGCAGAACGCGCAGAGCTTCCCTTACTTTCATTAAATGTGCACCCACTGCATTTAATGCACCGAAATTCATAGAGAAGCAAGGGCAGAGTGGGTACTAATGCAAGCATGGTTCCAGGCTCTCTCTGGGGGGTCCTAACGACACGTTTCCTCCAATTATATATATACAAGGGGGCATTTACTCCCCTCAACAACCAAGAAAAAAGAAGATAGAGTTCCTAATTAAGGACAGTTAAAGAGGAATATACTTCATAGACGAGGGTGGAGAGGGATAAGTTGGGTTAGGCAGTTTGTAACCGAGCTCCTCTTTATAAGAGACTGAACTAACAATAGCTCAGCTTCTCCAACTTACTATAATAGTGAGAAAATAGAGCAACAAGAGAGACCTTTGAGAGTTTGTACACTTGTAAATTTCTTATCAATACAAGGCAAACCGAGCTCCGAACTCCATTCCACAGGGGATGAGTAACCCGTATCTCCTTACGAGGTCAACCTCCTCTATAAATCATTGATTCTCTCAAAGATTCAGCACTTCCTCCTTTATCGCTCTTGTCATTTATCATAATTGAATTGACTGCGTGGCGCTGAAAACGACTTCCTAGTTTTCAGCACTAATAGTTTGGCGCCGTCTATGGGAAAGAATAGTTTTTCTACTAAAGTCACGTACCTTTCCTAAAAGCTGCATAACCACCCAGGAATTTTACTATGTCTTCAAGACAAACTTAGCCAGACACTGTATTAGCTCTACAAGAACGGCAAGCTACCCTTCAAATCCGAATCGACAGACTCCTAGCCCAAAGGCAAAGTCCCCAAGTTAGCACGAGGAACAGGTTGTCCTCAGCCTCTGTCTCTGCGACCGTTCGCCCAATCCCTCCACGAGTCCTGGTCAGAGAAAGACTGGGGGGCCGTGGTAGAGGATTCGAGGGAAACCACAGCAGACTTGGTGAGCTCGAGTCCCTCGATTCCAGCTCTAAAAAGGGGAGCTCATACGAAAAAATTCCAGCTTCACTCCCTCCCATACCAGTAAGGGACCCACAGATCAATATGATTCATGAAAGACGCCCGGACGTGTTTTTGCGACATCGGGGCCCGAGTATCGGACTACCTCCACCCCTGTCGGGTAGAATGCCAGGGCGTGAGGTGGAAGCTAGACCCAAAGGGTCCGTTTTTGATAGAATCTCTCATAAAGAATTGGTCGAAGAGGTCGAAAAAAGATTGATGACCAAAATAGAGGCCGAAATGGCGAAAAGGATAGACTGTGGGTCACATGGGGAGGAGCTCGGCGGCAGCTCTAGTAAGGGACGCCAGGTCTCCATTCACCGACCGTATTTAGAATTACTCCGTCCCAAAGAAGTTTAGACTCCCAGCGCTGGAATCATACGATGGAACCACTGACCCTGTAGATCACTGGCAGCAGTACGGAAACATGATGGGGCTCTAGAACGTCCCGGATGGTGTGGTGTGCAGAGCCTTCGTCACCACTTTGAAGGGAGCAGCCAGGACGTGGTGCAACAGTTTACTGCCAGGGTCGATCTCGAGCTCTCGGGAGCTCGGTACCAAGTTCGTTTCACACTTTATAGGAACCAAGCGGCAATACAAAACCACCACTCATCTGTTCACCATAAAGCAGGGGCCCACTGAAAGCCTAAAAGAGTACGCTCGCCGTTTTAACCAAGAGAGCCTCACAGTCACCGGCTTAAACGAAGGGGTGGCGGTGGCAGCCTTCATGGAGGGGGTAACCTCCTCGTACTACCTTATGACGTTGGCAAGAATGGTACCAAAGACAATATCTGAGCTCCTAGTTGAGATCAATAAGAAGGTCGGGGTCGAAAAACCTTTACAAGGAAGAAACCTAGCGAGTCTGTCAGCCCTCTTATCTTCTTCTAAGCGCCAAAGGAGGGACAACCTTCCCCGCAGCCAGGAGAAAGAGGGCAAGAGGAATAAGAAAGAAGCAGACAGAACCGAACCAAAGGACAGTAGGGCACGCCAACAGTTCACTCCTCTGACGGCTCCTCTGGGGAAAGACTACGCCCAGTTAGACCCAGGGCTAATTCCAGAAGCTCAAAAAATGAGGACGCCTGAGAAGAAATGGGACACCACCAAGTATTGCCGGTAGCACAAGGACCACGGCCACGAGATCGATAGCTATTGGAAGTTGAAGGGAGAAATTGAGAAACTCATTCAGAGAGGGCAGCTCAGGCAATACGTTGACAAAAAGAAAGGGGCTCCTCCCGATACAAAGGGAAAGGCCCCGAAAAACGAGATCTTTATGATTTAGGGAGGTTCCTCTTACTCCAAAAATAACAATCGATCCAGAAAGGCCTACATCAAGCAGGCCAGAACCTCGAGGTCAGAGGCAGAATGCTTCAGCTTCAGACCTACCAAAATGGTGAAATACGACGTCAAAAAGCTCGTTTTCAGCGATGAAGGCATGATCGGAGTAGATTTCCTTCACGATGACCCTCTGGTAGTAACAACGATGGTGGGCAATCACAATGTCCATAGGGTCCTCATTGACACAGGGGCCACTTCCAACCTCATGTACAGTGCCTTTAAGGCCATGGGCCTCACCACAGAGCACTTAACTCCCTCCCCAGTCACCTTGGTTGGATTCTCAGGAGAGAAGACTAAATCTCTAGGAATGATTAAGCTCGATGTAACTCTAGGGATGGTCCCTAAACAAATCATCACAATAGCCGAATTTTTGATACTGAATAGAGCTCCCCATTATAACGCCATTCTCGACAGATGAAGGCTCAATGAAATTAGGGCTGCCGTCTCGACTTGCAGCTTGACCTTGAGATTGCCGACCCTTCATGGGGTCGGTGAGTGCAAGGGAAATCTGGCCGAAGTCCGTATGTGCCAATTCAGAACACTAAAGGAAGTTAGGACCTCCGACGTCATGATGGCCGAGGTAGAAACTCCTGCAGAAAAATAGGAGATAGACACCCTAGATCTAAGAGATGAAGAGAAAGAGCTCCGAGGAGAGCCGGTGGAAGACTTAGAGAATTTTATCCTGGATCCCTCCCAGCCTAACAGGGTCCTGAAAGTCAGCGATCAATTATGTGTAAAAATTCGAGAAGAGCTCTGTTAATGCCTGCGAGCTAACGCAGATGTCTTCGCATGGTCCCACGATGACATGAAGGGGCTCAACCCAGAGGTTATGGTACACAGGTTAAACGCCGACCCCTGCTTCACTCCTGTAAGGCAAAAGAAGAGAAGTTTCGCGGCAGAGAGGAACTTGGCCGCCAAGGAAGAAGTTCAAAAACTCCTCCGAGCTGGCTTCATTCGAGAGGTACATTACCCGAAATGGATCTCTAATGTAGTCTCGTAAAAAAGCATAGTGAAAAATGGAGGATGTGTGTGAATTTCAAAGACTTCAACAAAGCATGCCCAAAGGACAGTTTTCTATTGCCCAAGATCGACCAACTTGTGGACGCTACCACGGGCCACGAAATGTTAAGTTTCATGGATGCATACTCTGGCTACAATCAGGTCAGGATGGCTCCAGAAGATGAGGAAAAGACCTCATTTGTCACAAATGAAGGCAAGTATTGCTACAAGGCCATGCCTTTTGGTTTAAGAAACGCGGGTGCTACCTTCCAAAGGGTGATGAATGTGCTGTTTAAGAACTAGATAGGTTGAAACATGGAAGTCTACGTTGACAACATGTTGGTCAAAAGCCTTAAAGCGACGAGCCATGTGTCTGACCTCAACGAAGCTTTCACCATACTCAGACAGAACGACATGTCTCTTAACCGGGCCAAGTCAGTTTTTTGAGTTAAAGGGGGAAAACTCTTAGGCTTCATAGTCACACAAAGAGGGATTGAAGCTAACTCGAAGAAAATACGAGCACTCGTTGACATGAAGTCCCCGTCCAAGCCAAAAGAGGTCCAAAGCCTAGCGAGAAGAGTGGTCGCTCTCAACAGATTCATCTCTAGAGCAACTGACAAGTGCCACCATTTTTTCAAAATATTGCGGAAGGCCTTTGAATAGACCAAAGAATGTGAGTTAGCATTCCAGCAGCTCAAACAATACTTTAGAGCTCCCCCTCCTAAGCTCCCCAAGAAAGGGGGAAGTCCTGAACTTATATCTGGCGATATCGTGAACGGCGGTTATCTCAGAGATAATGAGGGATGAAGAGGGAACTTAATTGCTAATGTACTATACGAGCAGAGCTCTGTAAGCTGCTGAACTGAACTACCCCAGATTAGACTATACTTTCAGGCCCACACCATAGACGTGCTCACTGACCAGCCACTGCGAAGGATCCTCGACAGGCCAGAGCAATCAGGCTGACTGGCCATTTGGGCCGTCGAACTCGGGCAGTTTGTGATTAATTACAATCCTCGAACCTCAATTAAGGGCCAGGCCGTTGTTGATTTCATAGCCGAATTCACTTACGTTGAAGACCAAATTGAAGAATCGCTAGAGCTAATACCACTTGCGGACCCGAGCACCTCAATCTCAGCCAATTCAATGAGTTTACTACCTGGAGTACCCATATGGGTCTTGCACGCCGATGGTGCTTCTAACCTGCAAGGATTTGGAGCTGGTGTGGTGCTGATAAATTCTGAGGCTAACATCCTGGAGATAGCGCTGAAATTCCTATTCAAGGCTTCTAATAATAAGGCCGAGTACGAAGCCATAATCTCGGGCTTGAGAATAGCCAGTGACCTGGGGGCAAGGCAAATGGTGGTCTACAATGATTCCGCGGTGGTAGTTGGCCAATTGCTCGGTCGCAATATGGCAAAAGAAGATCGCATGACCGCTTACTTAGCAAAGGCCAAAGAGGCGGCTCAGAAGTACTCTAACATAATCTTCATCAAAGTCCCGCGAGCTTAAAACAACAAGGCAGACCGCCTGGCCAAGTTGGCCACGACTTCAGACTTATCGAGTGGGGTGTACGTCAAATATCTAGAGAGAAAAGCCATAGATGAGCCCATAGGGCTAGATGTGGCCCTAGTGCAAATCTGTAAATGCTGGATTGACCCGATTTTGAATTACCTTATCGACGGGGCTCTCCCTGAGGACAGAAAAATGGCCAAGAGAATAAGATACGTGTCTAACCGATACGTGGTCATCGAAGCAACACTAGATAAAGGGGGTACGTCCTCCCTTTCCTACTACGCCTACACCCAGACCAAGCCCAAATAGCTCTGCTGAAAATTCATGAAGGCTTGTGCGGGGGGCATCCGGGAGCTCGGTCACTGGCATTCAAAGTCAGTAGGCAAGGCTACTTCTGGCCCACCATCCTATAAGATGCGAAAGAACTGGTAAGGAAATGTGACAAGTGCCAGCGATTCACCAACATTCTGCAACTCCCTTCAGAGCTCATGACTCCCGTCAGCAGTCCCTGGCCTTTCTCTCAATGGGGAATGGACATAGTGGGACCTTTTTTGCTGGGCAAAGGATAGACCAAATTTGTAGTGGTAGTAATTGATTACTTCAATAAGTGGGCTAAGGCCGAAGCGCTAACAACCATCACCACCTTGAAGGTCCAGAATTTCGTATGGAGGAACATCATTTTTCGTTTTGGGCTCTCAAAAGTACTGATCACTGATAACAGGAAGCAGTTCAACTGCGATCACTTTAGGGACCTTTATGAAGGACACAAAATTGAAAAATCACTACAGCTCACCCGTTCATCCCCAGACCAATGGCCAGGCGGAAGTCACCAACCGAACGTTGCTGAACTCGTTGAAAAAGAGGTTTGACGATGCAAAGGGAAACTAGTCTGAAGAGCTCCCCTCGGTACTATGGACTTACAGAACCACGATCAGAGGCCCAAGGTGAAACCCCTTTCTCCCTGACCTATGGAACAGAGACAGTCATCCCGGTGAAAATGGGGGTCCCGACTTACAGAATCAGCCATCACGACCCAACTCTCAATGAGAAGGACCTGATGGCTAACCTAGACCTTCTCGAAGAAAAGAGAGAACAAGCTCGAATCAAAGAAGAATCATATAAAATAAGCATGATCAAGGCTACAACAAAAAGGTCAAGTGCCGAAGTTCGAGTGTTGGCAATTTGGCACTCCGAAAAGTCATCTTGGCGATAAAAGTCTCTGAGCATGGCAAACTCGCTGCCAAGTGGGAAGGCCCCTATGTGGTCACTAAAGTCTGCAGGCCAGACACTTATTACCTAAAGACTTCAGATGGCATGGAGCTCATGAGGCCGTGAAACATAGAACACCTCAAAAAATACTACCCTTAAGTTAGGACATCCTATACTTTTGCAAAAGATTCGAATGAATGTGAGTAGAATATTTTACTAAAATACTTCGTTATTTGTAACTTACACTCTGTTCGCCAAAAACTCTCTCACAAAGAGGTCAGTTTAGTAAGTGTTCAGCTCGCCAGAAGCACACTTACACTCTATTTATGAAAACCCTCTCACAAAGAGGTCAGTTTAGTAGGTGTTTAGCTCTCTAGAAGCATGCTTACACTCTGTTTATAAAAACCCTCTCACTAAGAGGTCAGTTTAGTAAGTGTTCAGCTCCCCAAAAGCACACTTATATTCTGTTTATGAAAAACCCTCTCACTAAGAGGCCAGTTAAGTAAGTGTTCAGCTCGCCAGAAGCACACTTACACTCTGTTTATGAAAAACCTGGTCACTAAGAGGTCAGTTTAGTAAGTGTTCAGCTCGCCAGAAGCACATTTACACTTTGTTTATAGAAACTCTCTCACGAAGAGGTCAGTTTAGTAAGTGTTTAGCTCGCTAGAAGCACACTTACACTGTTGATAAAAATCCTCTCACGAAGAGGTCAGTTTAGTAAGTGCTCAGCTTGCCAGAAGCACACTTACACTCTGTTTATGAAAACCCTCTCACGAAGAGGTCAGTTTAGTAAGTGTTCAGCTCGCCAGAAGCACACTTACACTGTTGATAAAATCCCTCTCACAAAGAGGTCAGTTTAGTAAGTGCTCATCTCGCCAGAAGCACACTTACACTCTATTTATAAAAACCTTATCACGAAGAGGTCAGTTTAGTAAGTGCTCAGCTCGCCAGAAGCACATTTACACTGTTGATAAAGACCCTCTCACGAAGAGGTCAGTTTAGTAAGTGTTCAGCTTGGCAGAAGAACACTTACATTGTTGATAAAAACTCTCTCACGAAGAGGTCAGTTTAGTAAGTGTTCAGCTCGCCAAAAGTACACGTACACTGTTGATAAAAACCCTCTCACAAAGAGGTCAGTTTAGTAAATGTTCAGCTCGCCAGAAGCACGCTTACACCCTGTTTATAAAAAAAAAACCTCTCATGAAGAGGTCAGTTTATTAGGTGCTCAGCTCGTTAATATACGTGGTGGGGGCATTAATGGACCTACAGAGCGAATATACCTACAGAGCTCATTCCACTGCATATCACACATACAACACCGACAAAAAAAGAAGCAAGAATAAGAGCAAGACAAGTAACATTATTGTCAGCACCCAAACTGTCATTTTCATTTCGTGATAAAATGATTACATGGGTCCTAGACTCTTATACAAAGGAGCTATCAAAATTATGAAAAATCACATGTGTCCTAGATTTCTATACAAAGGAGCTATTATAACTACTATTCATCGCCATCACCGGTTCCTGTTCTAGGCCTCGGGGGGGAAGAGACACCAGTCTCCCACTTGGTAAGAATATCAGGCTCCTCGGCCTGTATTAACTGCAGTACGACGAGGGCGTCGGTCCTTTTTTCTGCAATTTTAACTCCCAACTCAGGAGTCACCTCGACTTCTGAAGGAGCTTCTAACTCCTCGAGCTCTTCTGGTCGCTGCAATGCCCACTCCTTGCACTTGTAAAAATTAGTTACAAAGGAATCGGAGATCCTTAGTAACGAGCTCTCAGAGTTGCAGAAATCCTCGACGGTTTGAACTCTTACTGCAGAGAGGGATTCCTTCAGCTCGTTCAACTCCTCCTCCAGATTAGAAAGTCGAACCTGGTTGCTTCTAAGGACCACCTCAACATCTTTCCTCTTTTTGCGCTCTAACTTCGAGGACTGTTGAGCCATCTCAAGTGCAGACCTAGCGGCCTGGAGATCCCTTCTGGCGCTGATCAGCTCCTTCTTGAAGTTGAAGGCCTCCTGCTTTGATGCCTCGCACTCTTGTCCTAACGCCTTGTACTCAGACTCCAGGCGGGAGAACATGGCGTTGAAGTTGTCCATTTTATTCTTTAGGCCCTCTGTATCTGATAAGGCATTGCTCAGCTGGTCTAGCATGACTTTTTTGTCATCTTCAGCCTTCTTCAAGTCACTATTGGCAATATAAAGCTCGTTTTGTGTTCTGGTGAGCTTCTCCTGAAAGACAGAGTTGGCCACTGCACTGGAACCCTCCTTAGCCAAGTGAAGGGTCGAGCAGAATAGATTCATGGCCTGTGAAGAAATAAGAAGATAGGTTATGCTTAAGGAACTAAAAAAAGTGAACTCGGAATAAAAGAAACATGCACTTGACTCATGTGAAGGCTGAAGGAGCTGGCCAGCAAGCTCGTCCTTCGCTCCCTTGCCTACTCCAGGACCTTTTACGATAGGGGAGGCAGGGAGTACGAAGAACGCAGAACTACCTTGAACATTGGGGTCAGGCATTACCTTATCAGCTTGTCCCTTAGAGGTCGACACCGGGGCATCCTTACCTTCCGTGATCACTACCTCCTCTTTCGTGGTCCCCAGCTCCTCGACAACTTTAAAGTTTTTATGAGCAGGACTAGAAGATTTACCTTCTGAAGCCCCCCTCCTCTCTAAGGAAGTCTTCTCGGGGCTAAGAGGATGGAAGTCTTCTAAAAGGGCATTGATGAGCTCTACCCAACTTTATGCACTTTTCGATGGAGGACTAGCAGGCCTGACAGCAGCCATTGGGAGTAGTATAGAAGCTTGAGGTTACTTCGAGGTGGCTTTCCCAACTTTATTTGATCCCTTAAATCTCTTAGAGGGAGGCAAGCCCCTGGCCAGTGCAGTCCTTCTTTTGGTTGCCTTCTCGGTGTTTACTTTGAAGACCAGGGCTGGAAAAGAAAACAACAAAGTCAGAGAAAGCGAAAAGCAAGGGTTATGAGTATAAAAAGAGAGAAGAGAGCAGATCAAAAACTTACTTTTCTTTGGCACCACAGGCACCTGTTGAAGAGGGGCTATGGTTAACACTCTGTCTTTAGGGGAGACAGGCTGAGCTTCCCTTTTGGGGCTTTCTTGTGGGGCTCCAGCTTTGGGAGCTCGGTCACCGCCCCCTTTCTGAACAGCTTTAGAGGAATGGAGCCCGAGATCATTTAGCTCAGACGGCAGAAGTATATCCAAAGGAGGAAGATCCTCCACTGTAAGGATGTGGGACTCTGTGTTGGAAGGTATGGGGCCCAAGCCGTACCTCCACAGCATCTTGGGAGCCACGATGTCTGCATAGTGTTTAAGAAAAAAATCTTTGGCATCCTCCATCCAGGGCGTCTTCATTTGGACCGGTCTCTTTTCCTTTACTGAGAAACAAGAAACAAAGAAAAATGTTAGGAACCCTGGTGTTGAATACATAAACGAACCCATTTGGCACTGAAGAATAAACTTGCTGATAGAATCGGGCTCTGAGTGCCAGCGTTTGAGGTCGTGGATACTGGGACACCTCGAATCATGCTCCAGTCCTCCCCTGAGACGAAGAATAATCGTTTTTTTTCAGTTAGGGATGCTATCGGGAAGGCCATGGATGATCTTTGAGGCCCCTAGCCTCGTGGGGCAATTAAAAATACCTTATTTTTCCCACCGCTGTCTTTTAGCTGAAACAAAGAGGTTAACTCCTCCATGTTGATGTTATGGCTCCCAGCGGAAACGGCCTTAAATATCAGCACCGACCTTATCAGGCAGGACCACATGTTTGGGCTGACTTGGGCAGGGGTGAGGTCTATAGTCACCAATAATTCTCTCACATGGTCATCCATGGGGAACCTCAGCCTGTGTTTGAAGGCGGCCTCATAAAAACAGACATCCCCAGGCCTGTAGTAGCAAGCTCTTTCCTCTGGACCTGGAGCCCTAATCCTGACCGAGTTGGGAAGTGAGTATTTGTCCTTGAGTCTGGGGATATCAGGTGCAGAAAAGGTCGAAGGTATATGGAAACTGGCCAAAAAACTGAGATACTCTGAGTACTAGTCGATGGCTTTTAAGTCGTCGGGCACACAAGGAGGGAGGCAGATGCGAACTAACTCTCCCTTGCTGTCCAAAATTTCAATGGACCTTACGTCAGAAAGAAGGCTGGGTATGTTCACCTCGGAGGGGCCCTGCTCTACATTGAAAGGGTTTCCCTGACCCTGGGTCTGACTAGTGAAGTGTTCCATCAGAACCGCTAAAGTATGGAGAGGAGAAGAAGGAGCGAAATGGGGAATTAACCTGACAAAGGTATCCAGAGAAATGCTCGAAAACCTCTTGAAAGAGCTCTCAGAAAAAGGTCCGCAAGCCAGGGTAAAAGGACGATACGATAAGAAAGGATGTTTTAAGGGCTTTAAATCTCTAACGTGCCTAGGGTTTAAGAGAAGAAGAAATAAAAAGTGAGAAAAATTCTCTAAGACATGATAGCTTTTATAGGGTGTACTAGAGAAGCTAAGTGTCTTTACAAAGGCCTTAACTGTCCTATCGAAGACCCACCACCGGCACAATCTCCAAGGAATACGGAACGGCCGTATTAATTAAACATTAATGGTCACGCCAAAGAGCTCAAACCAGGTCGGAAGTTCCTGAAATTTGAGATTTACAAGATGTTTTAGGACGAAATTAATTCTGACCTCACTTGAGGGTCCCCGTGCACATCACTCGGAACGCAGAGCTCGGGGGACCTCCCAAATAACCTGAAGCGTTGATTATTATCCTCCTCAACCAGCTCCCCGAAGCTAGATGACGAGGATAAGGGGTAATTAATGGTGCATTCTACCCGCCAACCTCGAGTTGACACGTGGCCGCCCACATGACAACCGCCGAGTTCATTGCTGGACAAGGAGCTCGGAGAAGACCTATCATGACCTCGTGAGGGAAATATATTTCTTTTAAGGTCTGGATGATTACTTGAGGATCGATTTCGAACTATGTATTACAAAACACGGGCTCCTGAGCCTTTTTAGTGAGCTCCAGAATTGCCTCTCTCCTTCATCACTCAACCACTCTGCCAGAGTGGTTGGCGAGGGCATGGGCGACTGTCACCTGCTTTGCAGAATGCGCAGAGCTTCCCTTACTTTCATTAAATGCGCACCCACTGCATTTAATGCACCGTAATTCATGGAGAAGTAAGGGCAGAGTGGGTACTGATGCAAGCATGGTTCCAGGCTCTCTGTGGGGGGTCCTGATGACACGTTTCCTCCAATGATATATATACAAGGGGGAATTTACTCCCCTCAACAACCAAGAAAAAAGAAGAAAGAGTTCCTAATTAAGGACAGTTAAAGAGGAATATACTTCATAGACGAGGGTGGAGAGGGATAAGCTGGGTTAGGCAGTTTGTAACTGAGCTCCTCTTTATAAGAGACTAAACTAACATTAGCTCAACTTCTCCAACTTACTGTAATAGTGAGGAAATAGATCGACAAAAGAGACCTTTGAGAGTTTGTACACATGTAAATTTATTATCAATACAAGGTAAACCGAGCTCCGAGCTCCATTCCACAGGGGAGGAGTAACCCGTATCTCCTTACGAGGTCAACATCCTCTATAAATCATTGATTCTCTCAAAGATTCAGCACTTCCACCTTTATCACTCTTGTTATTTATCATAATCGAATTGACCGCGTGGCGCTAAAAACGACCTCCTAGTTTTTAGCACCAACAGTATGTTTGTTTCTAGTACATTATAACCTTTTTTTGGACAACATTATAACATTTTTATAGGTTAAAACTGAACAAAAATGAATCCAGAAGCAAATTCCTCCAAAATTAGTCATTCTCGATCAAATTCGGAATTAAATTGAGTTCAAGAAATGAACTGAAAGCAAATCCCTAGCTCAAGCATGAAGGGAGCGGATGAAGGAGACTAAGAGAAGCCGATAAATAAATCCTAAGTGAAGAAAAAGTCATTTGAATAAAACTGAGAAATTTTCGGATGAAGAAGAGATTCATCGCGAGTAATACTGATGTTCTAGCCAATTCTGGTATTTATCCGTGTAGAATTTAAAGAAAACTCCAGAAATAGAAGTTGTAGAGCTTTAAGTTAGTTATGCGTATGAGGAAACCTATCATCAATCAGAGTTCAGAGCACAAAGTTATGGATGAAATACGATCAGTGTGCTAGTGGATCTGGTTTGAGTGCAAAAGAATATATACATAAATTCATGGTGCAAACATTTACTGAATGTGGTCTTTACTTTAGATGGCAAGTGGCCAGCTCTCTACTCATGTTAGCTATTTTTAGCTATTGGATTAGTTTTCTTTTATTTTTAATTAATTAGGAATTAGTTAGGTTTTTGAATTTTGAAACTGTTAATGAATATTAAGTTTTTGGCTTTTGAGTAGACAGTCAACATCTTCAGAGACATAAATTTTCAATTGGCATGTTATTCAGAGAGAGTTTGAGAGGGAGAGTTAGAAAGTTTTCATTTTTCATTCTTCCTTTTGGCTTATATTGAAGAAGAGACGGAGTTAATCAATATAATAAAATATTTCTCCTTCAATTTGAGTGCAATCCAATTGGCATCACAACTTATGATATTCTACATAACTGTAAGTTTTTTTCGATCTTTTTCTTAATTTATTGCAATTGATGATCTTTAATGCTTAGATTGTTTTTTAATTATATGTTTGAGCCGAAAGACTTAGTCTCTCAAGCCAATGACTTGATAGACAATAAAAGCTAGCTATTTTTAACTATTAGATTTATTTTATTTTATTTTTAATTAATTAGGAAATTAGTTAGGTTTTTGAATTTGAAACTATCAATAAATATTAGGTCTTTGGCTTTTGAGTAAACAATCGACATCTTCAGAGACATTAATTTTCAATTGGCATGTTATTCAGAGAGAATCTGAGAGGGAGAGTTAGAAAGTTTCCATTTTTCATTCTTCTTTTTGGCTTGTATTGAAGAAGAGACGGAGTTAATTAATACAATAGAATATTTCTCCTTCAATTTGAGTGCAACTCAATTGGTATCACAGCTTTTGATATTCTACATAACCGTAAGTTTCTTTCGATATTTTTCTTAATTTGTTGCAATTAATGATCTTTAATGCTTAGATTGCTCTCTAATTATATGTTTGAATGATATTATTTATTGAAATTCATGCTTAGATTTGGAATTTTTGTTGGAATTTCCGCATAGAACCCCAGAATTCATGTTTTCTTAATTTAGTCGTAACTTTTTTGTTTCCTATCCGTTTTTAACGATTCACATATTAAAACAATCATCGTTAAATTCTCTACAAAACCCTATTGATTTGGAGAGATTCAAATCCTAAGATTTTCAGAAGTCAGTAGGCGATTTTCATTGCAGGCAGATTGTTTATTTTCAAAAAGTGTTTAAATTGTAATTTATATTTAACACATTCTTAATTTTTGATTGCCTTAAAATTTTGCTTACATTTATAAGCTTATGATCTTAATTATTTTTTTATTCTTGAATATAAATATGCTGTTTCATTTAATTATTTTATTAAGTATGAATTTATTAAATATGTTTGGCTAGTTGGTTAGTTAGGGGTCCGTAAGAATCGAGTATGCCGACGAGGTAATTTTTCGGACCCGAATTCAATTCGAATTAATTTTCTATAGGTTAATAGGTTATTATAAATATGATTTTTATTAAATTATTATCCTAGTATGCTAATCACATACTTTTATAAAAAAATTAATAAAATCTTTTTGACAAAATAACTAAACTAATTTGAATCATTATTTTTGAGCTAAATCCTAACCGGTCGAGTTAGAGAGGGTTTATACTCTCTAAATTAATTGGTTTTGTATCTTTATGATTTCAAACTAGAGCGCGCTATTTTCGGTATTTGTTTTAACTCTTACTTTTTGATACCGAAATTGCCAATTTTGTATTTTCACTACTCGTCTTAGTTCAATTTTGATTTCAACCACATTTTAACCTATTTGAATTAAATTATGATAATTAATTAAATTTTCTAAACTCAATTTTAATAAAAGATTTTGTAGTGTCAAGCATTACTTCACTTTAATAAATAAGTGTTTTTAGTAAAATTAAGTGATGCGAATTGATTCCATAATTAGTAATGGTACGTATAGTTCATGTCACGCATAAATTATTGCCAAAAATACGAGTTTATGAAATCAATTAGCTTGTGGATAGTAGGCTGATTTTTAACGAAAAATTAACTAGAAAAGGATCATTGGTCCACTGAATTGCCCGTTGTGTTGCCCGGAATGTATGTATACCCATAGTATTTTTTATTCTTAATTTTAGTTAAAAAATTTCACGTGTTATATTAATTTAGGACGCTGTTTTTATTATTCATTTTATTGAACCTTTTTGCATGTTCATTTTATGCTAATTTAGTTAACGATCTACATTCATTTCTCTTCATATTTCATATTTTCTTTATTTTTCTCATCTTTCTCTTAAAAGAAATATTCCTAACTCAAAGAACTACCCTTCTCCCCGTGGATCGACTTTGGACTTATCGAGTATTTATTTTTTGACCGAACACCTACACTTGGGTGTAATAACTCGCGTTATTTCATCGAGTCAATGTTGCCACCACTACCCCACCAAAAGATATTTATCATCTTTCCAAATCTTCAAAAAGCAGAATAAGAGTATTCCGGGAGTGAATTAACAACCAAAATCCCATTGTCCTCATCAGAAATCCCGATGTCCAAGCTTTGCAAATATGAGATAATCTTGTTGAACCCGTTGAGATGATTGTTCATGGATGTACCCCTTAAAAATTCATACCAAAATAGCCTTTTCTTTAAGTATTGACGATTTTCGATGTTATTTGTCACATACTAATCCTCGAGTTTCTTCTAAATTACCGAAGCAAATGTTTCGCGCATCACATTATACATCATGTCCGAAGTAAGGTGTAAATGAATTGTACTACATGCCTGCCTATATTACTCTACCTAATTGGTGTTGGACCATTTATTGAGTTTAGCATTGTTCCTCAACACTACTATGTGCAAACCCTATTGGATAAAGATATCTGACATTTGGAATTGCCACAACGCAAAATTCGTCTTTTTCCTGTCAAACCTTTTTATATTAAATTTGATTGCGGACGTCATCTTAGGAGTAAACACATTCTTCAAAGATGCCTTATTAACCACATTGCCATTTGCCTTTCAAGTATTTGTTGTAGACATCTTTAACTATATATCACATAACTATACCTAACAATAAACCTTTCTCTGATACTAGAACATTTCTCTAATTCCTATACATAGCCAAATCTTCAGTGTTCGGGTATTCTTGGTCAATAACCCTGATCTAATTTCTTATCTCCATTTGATGATGATAATATTGATGATGATGTCTATTCTTTCATTATATATAGGTTTAATTTTTGTAATTGCCTCTGTAAATTGAATTTCAATGGTTGAGGAGGAGGATAAGTGTCACAAGGAAGGCAAAGGTGTTGGTGGATTAATTTGGCCATATTTTGATTCATACAAATATAAGTTGGGAGAGAGAGTGTGTGAGTACGATGATAACACCTTCCACTTCCTTTTTTGTATTTTTGTTAAGAGAAAATGAATTAAAAGGACTCTCTCATAATTATATTCAAATGAAGGACATCTTAATTTTTTATTTCAAAATGACACTCCTTTTTCTTTACTTTTTAAAAAATAAATTTAATTATTACCAGCCATCACCATTATCCCAACTGCCAGAGCTCCGGCAACCACCACCGGAACTTCGGCGGCCACCACCTGAGCTTCAGTAATCATCGCCGGAGCTTCAGGGAACTCACCGGAACTCTGATAACAACCACTGAAATCCTCATTGGAACTTTGTGACCACTATCAAATAGCTGAGATATCACTAGAGTTCCAGCAAGGGTACTAAAAATTTATTTTTGCACTAAATCCATGAATAATTGATGATATATATTTTAGTGCAAATATGTTTTTGCACTAAATTCACGAGCAACTGATGATATATATTTTAGTGCAAATATATTTTTGTACTAAATCCATAGGCAACTAATGATATAGATTTATTCAAATTTGTTGTTAAAATAAATCCGCAGGCATTCAAAGATGTAAAATTTGAGCACAAATTTGTTTATGCAATGTATTAAAATTCTCACCGGAGATTTGGGGATCTAGTTGGAGCTATGGCAATGGTCGTCGAAGCTTCGGTGGGCGTTGGTGGCAGGGGTGGTTGGTGTAGCTTAGCAACTATCAATGGTAATAAATAAATAAAATATAGTGGTAAGGGTATAATTGACCATTCAAGAAAGGGGTATATCCTTTTAGTGGATAAAAATTGAAAAATGGGAGTATGCAATAGGAAAGTGTCATTGGCTTGAATATAATTATGGGGGAGAAACTTGCAACCTATTTTCTCTTATGTATATTCTTAATTTTGGGGGCCAGGAGTGTCTATGCTTCTTTAGAGCCTAGCTTATAGTAGAGTTCACTTCAATTTCCTATTATTAAGAGTTTGTTTGATAACAATATGAATATGATAATAAAAGTACTTAATTTTTGTGAAAAGTTGAGATGGTGTGCTAAGAGGTCTTGGGGTTGACTGGTATTTATGAGGGAAAAAGGTAGGTACAAGGGAGCAGGTGAGGTCCCAAACACGAAGGAATTGATATTCCCATCGTCATTAATTAACTATAGCCAGGTAGTGAGGTGCAAAAATTAAAAGGCTGCACTCGATGTAGTGCTGCTTGGTGACAAGGAAAAGAGTGGTGGAGGGCAAATGATGCCCCAAAACAAATGTTGTCTAACTATAACTGCCCAAACAAAACAAGAAGCCTCAATATTTGGAGTAACACCATCATGCATGCATGTTCTCATGTGTTCATGTAACTTTTCTCTTTAACGTAGTTCCTCAATTTCATTATTTTTTTCTACATATGATAAATATATATCATGTGTAACATATTTGAATATATACAAATTTACCCTATAATTATCGTACGATCTATCTTTCTGTTTAAATTTGCGGTCTATGCCACATTATTCTCTGTACTAGATGTGTTAGAAAAATCCAGAACCTACGGAACAAACAACGTTTGTTGGTTGATTTGGTTTTGACTAGGTACAAAATGATAGTGATTATGTACACAATACTTGCACACCTCCATGTGTAAAATGATATTGAATAAGTGTATTGTGTAAAATTACCATAAAATGATTATGAGTGGTCGTAAAAATCTCAAAATAGGATTGTCATCTTTGAGAAGTTATTGTATCTTGAACTATTGAATTTTTTCGAAGGTACCAATAATTTTAATTTTTTACTAAAATAATGCGTGGGATATATAATAAAAATATATATCACATTTTAACCGCAAAACCATTTTTCATACATTCTTAACCGCAAAACTATTGATCCGAGCTTTGTCTTCACCTCACTGCTATCTTTTATAATATGATGATATGACAATATCAAACTTGAATTCCAAATTTCTAGTTGTGGTGTCAGTGTTGAAATATCTCTGGAAATTAAAGTAATTGATGATTTACTCTCTATGTATTAATCAAATAATTGGACCGTACCAACTGATATTAATTAATTGGTTCAAAATTTTCTCTTCTTGCATCAATTATTATTTTTAGAGACTAGAATCAAGAATGAGTAATCAACTCCTTTAGATCAAATTAGTAGATTAAAATAAGTTTATTTGTCTATATACTCCACTTAAATCAGTTACTTGAGGCATTTGTAATCAAATGCGGTTCAATTTACTTACTATAAGCACCCATATAATTTAGTTTATGATTTATTTTTTATTTATGTTTTGGTATTTACTATTCCTTATTGAGTTTACATAATCGAGTCACCTTCCTAACAACTATAGTTGCTTGTAATTTGATTTTTCTCCTTCAGGTTTATGAACTCTCCGATTTAATTGTAGTAATTACTTGGAATTGGTTTTCTTGAAAATTTAATTGCATTGGTTTTCAACTATATAAAAACTCATTATTCTTGCCAACCTTTACTTTTCGTGGAATTCTTGCTTAATTTTTTTTAAGCAACAAAAGAAATTTTATTATTATTAGTGGGACAAATTAAAACCCAATCTCCAAAAATCAATACATCAACTTTGGGAAAATTCAATAACGCAAACGCCGATAACTAAGACACTTGAAAAGGACAAATGATGTATGTCCTATGTCAAAAGGCCTCCACGTAGTTTGTTTGAATGAAAAATGTTGGCTACTTAATATATATATAGAAGCTAAAAACAGACGAACAGACAACGTCTCGTAGATTTTTTTTTCCCAATTCACATGCAGCCGCTTTTGTATTTGGGCCTCAACTATGTAGCTTTGTATTATTGTATATAAAAGTCTCTCTCTCTCTCTCTCTCTCTCTCTCTCTCTCTCTCTCTCTCTCTCTCTCTCTCTCTCTCTCTCTCTCTCTCCCTCTCTGGTCATATGCTTCATTTGGGCTAAATCACCAAGAGTCATTATATACTCGATCTTCCCCTTTTATTTCCGTTGAAGCTCACAATTGCCCTATTTTCAGTTTCCACCAGTATAGGTTTCTCGAAATTAATAAAAAGTTTCCACATAGAATCCAATAAATTTTCAACAAATTACAATTAATACTCATGCATGCCTTTCTAAATTAAGATTTTATTAGTCTTTTTTTGTGACATTTCAAAATAATTGTCCATTTCTTTTAACATAACAAACTGATCGGGCATTTTCAGAGAGTAGTTACCTAACTAGTCTTCTCGGCTTGTTCTGAATGACAAAATAACTTGGGCTAGGGGTGGTGACAACACCATGGATCTCAAACTTAAGAGAGCCATTTGTAGCACTGATTAAGGCATAAACAAGTATAGTAGCGTCCTAGGATATTTGATACACGATCACTTGCACCCAATATTTTAAATAGCGATAGCGTAACCCGTAGCGTTTTGGTTTTAGCATTGCGTAGCTCAAATAAATAGTATAATAGCGTAAGTTATCCGAGACACGAATAGCGTTATAATTAAAAAAATAAAAAATAATATTATACTAAAAAATATTAGCAAATTACATGCACTTACTACCTATGAAGCATGGATGTGGGTGCGGGATTCGAGTGCGACGCGATTCGGGTGCTGCGATTCGAGAATTTTCAAAAAAATAGGGTGAGGGTGTGGAGGGTAATAAAATAATAATATAAATTTACATTAGTTGATTAGATTGTTTAAGAATTATCTATAATCAACAATGAAATAGGATATTTTTGGATATTTTATGGGGTAATGTGAGAAGAGTAAAAGATTGAGAAAGTAACATGATTTTTTTGGATATTTTGTGGTGTAATATTATATATATATATATATATATATATATATATGTATAATGTTAAAAGGATAAAACTTAAAAGGTAAAAATAATTTTCTTTTTTCTTTTTTTAAAAAAACTCAATTAAAATATCTATTTTTTTTAAAAAAATCAATTTTAATTAAAAAAACGAGAGAAAAAGGATTCTTCCCAAATCCTGACCGAATCCTCAACTAATCCTTTACGAATCCTCGACAAATCCTAAACAAATCAGAAATTAAAATTAATCAATTAATTCCAATTCTTCTCGGGTACGAATCGAGGATGAATTGGTGCCGCACCCACACTCGATTCACACTCAGCTAGATTCTATGACCCTTTAGAAGAATCCGTACTTCATAGCTTACTATTATTAGTATATTACATATATTTAGTATTTATATATAATATATATATATATATTTATTATTTATCTATAATAAGATAATACTAAATTATTAATAAATAAGACATAAAAAGGCTTTTACTATAATAAAAATACATTAGAAAAGGTTAAACGTTGTAAATGTCTTATATGACCAAGGACATGTCATTTTAATCTTTACAAAAACCTGAATATAAAATATCTCATATCTTCTTCTTCTTCTTCACTTCATTTTGCACCACCGCTCTCCTCCCTTCTCTTTCAATCTCCTTCGTTCTTCTTCTTGGTTCTTCCATTTTAAGTTTTAACCTAGCTAGCCATTCTTCTTCTTCCACCATGGACAGAGGAGAAGCTAGAGGAGAAGATTGCGCCCAGGGTTTCAGATCGCTCTTCTATGAGCTATTGAGGGGCTTTAGATCTCTTTTCTACGTACTTCTTCTTCTTCCAACCAAATAGCGATGGTATTTTGCAAATTGCGTGAAAAACGCAAGCTATAGCGTGCTATTCAGCAAAAAGCGTGCCACATTAGCAAAATTTCAACGCTATTTGTGCCCTACGTTATCTTATACACGCTACGTAGCATTCTGGTCCAATTTCATGCTATAGTGCATGACGTAGCATGCTATTCAATGCTTTTTAAAACACTACTTGCACCACACACACAAGTGCTCTTTGAATTCGTTGTGAAAATGACTTGTCTAGATTTATGATCCTCCATTGATGCTCAGTAGTGGAAGGCTTGTTAGAGCGGGATCTTTTAACTTATTAAATCTTACGAGAATCTTATTCCTGAAAATTAATTGTATTAAAAGTAATATATTTTTAAGAAAGTGTAAAAATTAAACTGAACCTTTAGTTTCAAACATTATAACCAAACCATCTTCCACCCTTTCCCCACTTCCATGCCAAAAGATGAAAGAAAAAGAGAGAGAAAGAAAGAAAATAAAAGTGAAGACACATAACTCTATTTTTTTGGGGCTCCCCACACCATACTGGATGTGAGTTAAATAGATTGCCTTCCACAAGACCCATCCGTGGCTCCAAGATGTCCACTGGACCAATCCTATGGGTTGAAAACACTTAACTTTATACCTGTGTAATACAAGCTTTAAAAGCATTGGATCGGACCATACGGCCCATTGGCTGTGGGCTTGTAATATACCTAAATATATTAAGGGCTGGATCCGCAATAATTTATCTTAATAGACTTATTTTCTTTGATTCGATAATTCTTGAACTTTTCATTGCATGAGAATCTTCAATGATTATGGAAAAATAAGAGTATACGTCAAAATAATTAGATATGATGTTGTCTGATATTTTAAAATTATGATTTGAAATTTATATTTCTTGTACAAGAAGATCTTTAAAAATCATCTAAACGTAAGAAAGTCAAGTTTTAATTTTCCTCGAAACAGAGACCAAAGGATAAAATGGCCCAAGAAAATTTGAGGGAAGCCCACTACTGTTTTGGTGATGTGTTTTAGCAATTTTTGAGTACGTCAAATGTGATTTTAGCAATTTGACAATTACATTTAAAATTACTTAATTTCCATCGTAACTATGTTATTCATTAACAGCAATTAGTCAATAAATAATAATATTATCCACGAAAATCAAATTGAGGACCTCTTTATTATTATGAAAGTAAGTAAATATACGCCACTAACTAGACCATCAAGTCCATTCACACAGCACATGTTCTACTTATTAATGGAATAGTAATTTTCGTTTTGGGGAAATAATGAATTGCAAATTTTAGCCTAATATTTTAAGAATATCTAAACTATGCAACCTATGAATATGGCAAGTGCTATACATATTTGTGTGCTTATATTTTGTCTATAAAGTACCCCCAACACTCCCGGCCACCTTCAAGAAAAACAAATGATTTACCTATTATACCAATAAGTATATCTATTTTGACGGTGTACCTCATCATGGCATAGTCATAATTAGATAAGACACAAAAAATACATTTAACAAAAAAAAAAGTACACATCACACGTGTCCCTAGCTCACAGAATTGAGAAAAATAATGAGCTAGAATCCCTACTTGCTAGTAAAACCAATAGCGGGTATGCAAAAAAAAAAAAAAAGAGTTCAGATTTGTTGGATGACACTTTATTGAAGGTTAATATATATAGAAAAATGATAATTTACATTTTAAGACCATACGTTAAATACATTATAAATAAAAAATTAATTTTATTTATGAAAATTGTACCTCATTAAATATGTATTTAAACTAATTTTTTTTCACTATAAATAAGTAAGGGCATGTATTAATATGATCCATATATATAGGGTATGTTTTTGGTACGGACCGATCATTTTATGATAATTTTTTGTCACAAAAATATTTGGAAGATATTTTTTATGATGCAAAATTATCATAAAAAGAACCAATCCGTATGGAATGATTTGCACCTAAAATTTCCCATATATATATATATATATATAAGCTTTTAATTTTTTTTATTTTTTAGAAGGAAAAATTTAAATTTCTTCCCTAACGTCACCACAATGATTGATGAATATCTGTACTAAAGTAATAAATGAATTATCCAATTAATAAACAGATTAGGGCATCTCTAATGCTCATTTATTTTCAAGCAAATTTCTATGTTAGAATAGAGAAAAGGGAAAAAAAAATGCTCTAATGGTTATTTTTATAACTATTTCTATATGAGATGGAAGGTGAGTCATATTGGGAATTTCTATAAGTATTTATATATGTAAAAATTGTGATATAAATTTTAATGTGATATGGCACATCCTCACATCCTCACATCCTCATTGGATATAAGAAACTTACTAATTCTCTATCATTCTTAAATAAATGCCAACTAAGATTGAAAAGTAAGATATAAATGGCACTATTGGAGAAATTTATTTGAAACTTTTTTATCTATACAATTATACTATTAAATAGATATAAAAAAGTATTAAAAGTACTAGTTATGAAATATATGATAGAAATAAATTTATAAACAATATTATTAAAGATGGCCTTAGAAATTGAGAGATATGTTAATCACGGAGGGGTCAAGATAATTAAAAAATATATATGAATAAATTCGAGAATTACCCAAAGGAATACAATAATTTGAAGTCGTTTGTTACAAGAGAAGAAAAAAGACCGTACGGAGTGCGTGGTTCACTTGCAAATTATGTAATGTTATACAAGTTTTTTTTATTTAAGTAGACCACTTTTTGAAGTTATTTACCAAACTAAACCACTTTTCAACTTATTTACTATACTAGCACACTTTTTAAAATAGTGATTCGGAATCACTATTTTAATGTAAAAATAGTGATTCCGAATAACGTTTTTAAGTCATTCAGGAATTAATGAAAAAGTAAAAATAGTGATTTGAAGTCACGCTTTTTAGTTAAAAATAGTGAGAGTAAATCACTATTTTTATTAAAATCACTATTCATAATTTTCCGTGGTAAATAAAAATAGTGAAAGCAAATAACTATTTTAACATAAGAATAGTGATATCAAATAATTATTTTAAAGTAAACCACAATTTTTTTTTTTGCGCTTCAGATGAATAGAAATAGTGAGAAAGAATCACTATTTTAAGGAATAATAATTTTATTTTTGCACATCGGTTCACTGCACCAGAAATGCCAAACAGGCACTGTTGTAAACCGTGCCAAATAAAACAGGGCCAAAACTGATATGGAACGGTTCCTAGCCGTACGCAAAACAAGCGTGGTTTTTTTGTGGAACGGCTATATCCGTTCCCATTACGTGGTATATTTTGGTCAAACTATACCCTATTTTTACAAAAATTGGAACGATTTTGGAACAGCGAAAAACTGTTCCAGATCTGTTTCATATTTTGCATTAATTTCAAGTATTTTGCCATGTGTCATTTTTTCATTTGACCATGTGTCTTTTTTCAATTTTTCCACGTGTCTTTTTTATATAATCCTGCATTTGTAGCATTATTATTAAAAAGTATTTGGCACGGTTTTTAGCCGTTCCCAAACAGTGCCATTTTTAAAATTGAATTTTTTTTACCCACTCCTGTTTTTTTTGTTCCAGCCACATATTTGGCTTTTTCCAACCTATTGCAACCACATATTTGTGGCTTTTTTCAACCTGTTACTATAATTTTAAAAACAATCCCCACAATCTAATCCAACATAATACCATCACATATATTTCAATTAAAAAGGATAATTTACTCCACAAAAGCAATCACCAAGTAGTAATTACTTATACAACAATATCCAAAATGATGATGTTAATGTATATACAAGTTAAACTGTTCTAACATGTATCACCCTAAGCAAAAAGGAGATAACAAAAAATACTATATAATAAAGTTAGTGTTTAGCACATATGAATTGATGTTTACTATAAAACACCGGCAAAGATCGCCATCTATGTTTTCTTAATGTGGTTAAGGAGGTAAGACTTTCAAACTGCGCATCCATTTGCAAAAGTTAGGATAATCGAAGTGAATGAAACTGCTTTTCAACATTGTTCTTTGTTCTCCACTCAACGTTATCATTTCCGGAAATCGTACCTCCTGCAACAAACAATAATATCCCCAATCAGTTTTCTAAGTACTAATCAATGACCACATTTTTTGTACACTCATACTTTCTCCAAACACAAGTTAAACATAAAAATATACGCAACTATATCACCACTTACTCTTATGGAGGATCATTGTGCGATGTTAGAATTGAAAATAAAGGACAATTTATACTTTTTCACAATTGTCTAATTAAAAACAAAATATTACATTGACATTCCACTATGAGCAATGGAACTAAAAAGGTTAATTGTAATAAAATGATAAAGTGGAGCGGGCAAGTAACCAGAGAAGACAATTGAGGATAAAATCATACCGTATTTGTGCCCAAATATTTAACTATGATCTCATGTTTGAACCGGCTCAAAAAAAATCTCCTGAAATAGTTAGGAAAAACAAAAGACTTAATAACACAACCAAATAAAAAATACAATGGAACTATAGTTACACATAAACTACATGCAATTTGTATTTCATTAAGACAAGCAAATTCTTCTCACCTATTCAAGGTGATAAATGCTTTGCATTCCCTAGCTTCTTTGATCAAGCAAAAAAACATCCTTTACAACAAAAAAATCCGTCGCTGCAAAAAATAAATAATAATAAAATAAAAACTATAAATATTGAAATTCCCACAATGGTTTTTCCAAAGAATACACATGACTTGAAAAAATATAATGAAACTTTAGAGAGAGAAAAAGTATGAAAATTCTCTCCATCCTCTCTCCTCACTTTTTTAATATTAGTTTAATCCTTGATGAATCCGGCCACCAACCACCTCCCTCCACCCATCATCCCACCACAAAACCACCCTCCTCCACCGAAAAACCACCTCTCTAAATATTACTCCCTATCACACACGCATCATTACAATCAAGATCCAAACAAAAAAAATCAGTTTATTACCAATGATTTAGTAAATTTTATAGTACAAAGTGTTTTAGAACAACAAAAAATGGCTGAAAAGAAAATCCAACAGCAACATCAGTTGGCTCTTGTCATCTCTGGCCTTGTTACACTTGCAGCAATCCCTTCACAAGCCCACAACTCAGTTCTTACAGTCCCAGCAATGAATACTGGTTTTTATGCAAATTACATGCATCACAAGGTAGCTACATTAGTTCAAAATAGCACAGAAGGTAATTCTATGGTTCCTGCCTTTCCACAAACTTCTAATACCCTTATAAGGTCAACTAAAGCATGCCCACCTTCCACAACAACTTTCTGCAACATTTCACCCCTTGAAAGGGCCTTTATAGGCAAAAAACCCAACAAAAACTCACTTTTTGATGAGATACAAGTTAACAATGGTGGGAACCAATTTTCTCACCAGATGCAACATCCTCAGGCCCCTCCTCAACAATGCAATCTGGTTTTGAACTCCCCAACTGGTCACAACACTGTTTCTGCGGATTTTATGCAGGAACATGCCCAAAACAGCACTCACAGCTCTTCTTTTGTTGAAATTCCAGTTCAACAGCTTCCATAGGTCATAAATCTCATTTCATGTCCAGGCATTCATAATCCAGGTGTTACAAAAGCTCAGTGCTCATTTTCACATATTGAAACCCTTCTTTCATGCCAAAAAACCTCTCATTCAGGTGTTTCTTTGAATAATTTTCCTATTTAAGGAATATTTATCCTAATACTAGTATTGCCAGTTTGGTGGGGATACTTTAAGCTATAGATCCTAATACTAAGGATTTTGTTTTTGGACATTATGCTGGGGTTCAGGTGGAAGCTGATTTCCTTTATGCTCTGCCCCCCAAGCTTTTCATTGAAAGGGAAGGGCACAGTTTTGAAGTACATGTTTATTATGAGAATATCCCAAAATTTTGCAGGCATTGTCACTTCATTGGCCACTTAGTTGGTGAATGCGAATCCCTTAAAAGAGCTCAGGATGATGTTGCAAAATATAAGGCACTCTTCGCTAAAGTTTCAACAAAGAAGCACCATTATCCCAAAGTTAATGACAACCAAGATATTGCTCCTAATCAGCAAATTCCTGTGGCTGCTACCTGCTATGAGCATACCTCTCTTAGTTACATAGATGTTAATAATAGGGATGTTACAGTTGGTGAAGGCATATTACCTACTGATCACAAAGCTTCCTTGCCTTATGATGCTTCTATACCTTTTTTAGTTCTGTTTTTGTTGCAACTTCTTTTAGCCAATTCAGTTGGCCAGTTTTCTGGTGCATATGTTACTGTTTTCGGTTGCATTTTTGGTGATTGTTCAGCTCAATTTCTTGCAGTTTTTATTACAGCAACATCATGTTCTTTTTGGTTGCTGGCATTTTTTTATTATTTTGGCTACATGTTTTTCTTTTATTTTTGCCACTTGTTTAGGCCATGTTTTTGGCTTTATTTGCTTTCATTTTCCAGGCATTTGTTTAGGAATTGCTTGGTGGACTTTTTGGTTATCTCCTTTAGTCCATCAATTAATTTAGGTTTATTTCTTTTGTGTTTTCTAAAGGTCATTGGGGAAGGCCTTTGTTTCCCCCTCCTTTTTTCTTTATTTTATGCCATTACACTATAGCCCGAGCTTGGGTTTTGAGGACTTAAAAAAAATAAATTATAAAATACATATAATGATAACATGAGCTAAATACGAGTGTTAAAGGTGCTTACCAAATGCGGCTAATCATTGGTGAGAGGAAGAAAATCATCGTGCCAATACATAATCCCACCACGACCAATATCTTCTAAGATAGTCGCACATCCTTGTTGTCCCCCCCCCCCCCCACAAGGAATGGTTAGGTATAACTATTTTGTCAATTACCACCTCAACCTCCCTCAATTCCAAGACGTGGTCATGAACCTTGGTGACAACCCCGAGATTAGATTTTCTACCATAACCAACAATTTTCCGCTTATATGATAATATTTTACAACTTTTCCTTTCATCGCCAACTTGAGACAGAGTTGCTAAGCTAGTAGGAGGGGCGGTCAAAGGAGTTTCATTTGTATGAGCTTCGGTTGTATGTGTACTTTTTTCAACATTAGGTGCAGTAGTACTAGCAAACTTACCATCCCTAAACTCATCAATAAATTGCTTAAATAGGCCCTTCAATCCATCCACTTCTTCCGCAAGCTTATCCACTTTTTCCTCGCAACCATCCGGTTTCGACTTCACCTCAACAAGCATTTCTCGTGCAAAAGATGAATTCAACATGGCATTTCTACAAATATGTGAGCCTACACAACGTACGCGCCTTCTTGAATCTTTTCCAAATACTTCATTAATTGGACCACTATCCAATGTTTCCTTCTCGCCATTCTCCTTGAAAACCTTTAAAAGAAATTCAATTTGATCCTGCAAATAAAGAAATTCAATTTCTAGACTAGTAAACAAAAACTATAATTAAAGAGAATATGAATTTTATTTAAAAATTACGAACTGCAAATTTTTTATTATACGGCTCGTAGATCCCATCTTTTTTACGAACCGCAAATTTTGTTAGCTTTATTGTGAATTCTTATTTGCTTTTGATTTTCGGTAGCCTCGTTATCGTAAAATATCTCATAATCCTCGCTTTTTACTAATGTCAGGACTTTCTCCTTCCATTTATTAACACCATCCCCTACAAAATTTACTCTTAATCTCGATTTGAACTTCATCGACGCATCGTTAGCTTTGCCCAAAAAGATGCCTCTTTGACTATCTTTCACCTCAAGAAATTCCTTCTACAAAATTTAATGGATAGAATATTATAAGTTAACAATTGATATTGTTTAATGTAAACTTATAATAAGTATCCTCTTCACTTACACCAGTATGATAACCTTTTCAATGATGTTTTTATTAATTTATCCAATGTCAAAGTTAAGGAAATGTAGTGTTAACATGAATTAAAGCAAAATATTATAAGTTATTTTAAATGTGGACCATAGTGCATCCATATATCGCTCTGGGATAAGTTTCCACATTTTGTAACATATTGGGATATAAGTCCGTGCGAGCTTTCCTAGCCTTGTAGCAGAAGGAGCTTTATCGCCTATCGGAAGCCTAATTTCATTGAATTTTAGTCGTTTTAGACTTCGACCAGTCCCCGAGGAACCAGTTTCTACTCGTGATCGAGATGTCGACCTTGGTGTTTCAATATCAGGCATCGGATTGGATGTATCACCAACAACTGATGCCATAGTTACCTACTAAGATTTCAAGCAAAACATGATCACTTTATATTTTAAAAACATAATAGAAATTATGCAAAGTATATATATATGTACACACATGTCTATTCGTATATGTACAATATTATTCATTACATACATTTATAGTATTATTCATTATATACATACATATTCGTATATGTAAAGAGAGAAAGTAGTACCCAGCTTGCTGTTATTCGATATTTCGCTATAAATTAATAGTCAAGCAAGCATGGTTCCACAACAGCAGGCAGGCAAGCATCTGAAATTTTCAGTAAAAAAAATAAATTAAGAATTAGACAAACCAATTCATTGTAGTAGGTAGAAGCGTAATATTTAATCACCAAAACATAAACAAAAATGGCATAATAAACCAACAATGATATAATAAAGATTAAAAAAAGATAGTTTAGAAGGCAATCTGAAAATAGTCCGCTTGTTTTCCTTTTCCTAGTTTTTTTCTTAAAGAAACCCAAACAGTAAAAAAGCACTATAGAGCAAGTAAAACATGCATCAAAGTTGGTATAATAATACAATTGTAAATCAAATACTTTAATGAAGTGCTCAATTTTTATCTAGACACCCCGCTAAGTTGGTGGTAAGTAGCCAGCCAGCCCCATCCCTTTTTGTAGGTGGTAAGTGCTCAATTGTGGTCTGCCACTTCATGGAACTACACTGTCTCTATGGGTAAATGATTATGTGACAACAAGATTTATGTCTAATTGAGGTATACATGTGCTAGGTAAAAAAATATGAACTAAACGCATGTGACAACAAGATTTAACACTTTAACACAATCTCTATTCTCTCCTCCGCTCTCTCCCCTCCACTACGCACTGTGGGTTTGCTGCTGTGTGTTGCTGTGTGCAAGTATATTGGCTTCGGTATTGTCTCATTCGATTCGGTTACAGAACCGAACCCACCCCTATAACCTAATTCAAATTCAACCAAATTCAACTCGGAGCCTTAATCAATTATGAAAACATGTAATCAACCAAATTCAAAAAAAAAACAAAGGAATGTGAACTTTAAGCACTTTGCAGAATCAAATGCCAATGCTTAAACGACATTAAATCAAACACAGTGAAAGCACAAAATCTGAGACCAAAACTAACTATATATGTACAGAGAGAGGATAGAGACGGCTATATAAATATATGTGTACATATATTTATAGGCAGGCTGGCCCTTAAATTCAGGAAATGAGAGAGGAATCATGCATATTATCACAAAAGTTATGATAATTTATATAGAACCACTACCTTTACTCTAAGAAGCACGGATACTTCTATAAAGTATGCTTATCCAATATTTAATACCGATACTCAGATACATATGGGATACTTACTTTTATGTATCCATAGTTAATGAAGAAGTTTCTAATTACCAATACTTTGAGGATACTCTTGGACACATATGACATATCGGATACTAAGAATCCACAATATAATGAATAAATTCTTAGTTCAGGATACTCAATTAATACTTAGTCTTACAAACATGTAACAACCAACATTGCATATGGAGTTATGAGTTTTAGCATACCAAAGTATAACAATAATGAACAAATCAACTTAAATATAATACAAAAGCCTAACTCGAGCTAGAAAACATTTTACTAGGCAAGCGAGGATGTGAATGGGAGAGAAGCCATCACAGTTACATGTATAAAAATAGAAACATAATAACTAAATTTTTACCCACATATATATACACAATATAACAATATTCTTTTGGTAATTTGACTCCTAATTTAGTTATTAACTTCCATTTCTGTGAAATCCTACTTATTGTATTCCCATTCATCTGACCTGTTGGCTCAATAAACTTTAGATGTTCAATATTGGCCACAATACAACCCACACATATGCAAAAACGGATTTAGAGAAGAAAGTAGAGAAAGAAAGTAATACCAGGCTTGAAAATTAGGCAAACATCCCTATAACCTACTCGGACCAGATATTAGCATATTATGTGTTGTTTTGTTAGGGCTTGATGATAAGAGGTGCCATGGTGGTGGATCGGTGGTGGAGGTGTGATTGCGTGACTATATATAGTGTCGTGGTGGTGCGTGAGTGAGAGATTAGGTGTTAGGGCTAGACGAGAACTGAAAAGAGGTGCCGGGGTGGTGGATCGGTGGAGGAGGTGTGATTGTGCGACTGTGTGAGTGATGGATGGTGCTGTGGTGGTTCAAAATTAGGGCGGCTACATAGGGGAGCGACGATGTTAGTCATGTGATAGTGTGAGAGAGTGAGAGTTCAGTGAGGAGGATGTGAGTACTGAGGGAGAGAATAGGATTTTGAAAGGATAGAGGAGAGATACTGAGCAAACAACACCAATTTGGGTGTGATATTTCTGAAGTGTACTGTGGTCAATCTGTGGGTAGGTGTGATTCACTGTTTTTTTAATGTTTTATTATATATATTTTGAAAAAAATTAAAAAATTCGGTTCGGTTTAATTAACCAAATTATCTCAATTTAACGATCGTTTTCGTATTGGCTATTTATCGATTCTCGAGTTAAAAAGTCACTTAAATCTTTTTTTTAATTAATTATAAAAATTATGTTTTTTCTATTATTTATCAAACCCGTTCATAATTTTTTATATATCCATCGATTTTACTTTAATATAAACCATTTTTATTGTGTTTATCAAATATAAAATTTTTAAATTAATCAATTATTTGTAATTAATGTAAAATGGGCGCCCAAAGCATATTTGCCCACACTATACCGTTACAAGCTCACCAGGTCCAAAAAGTAACATCGTCAAAATCTCATGGGGCCCGACTAGTTTGATCCGTAACGACCTAAAGAATTCATGTCACTGCCTTTGGCAGTGAAGCACACTGTTTTTTGGCCAAATTCCTTCGATTAGGCCTCTAAATTAGCGAATTTACTATTTTTGGCAGGTTTTGATTTATTAATAAGTTGAATTAGGAAAGCCTAATTTGACTTCCGTCAACTCTGGCACAATTTTCGACATCAACACTACGGGAACCCATGATCTTTGTGATTTTTTATTTTTGGCAGTTATTTTAAATTTTTTTATTTTCTAATAATTTTCCTCTCTTGTAAGAGAAAAACACTTACTAATATATTTTGGTTTTGTTTTTGTTTTAGTTTAATGGAGTGTTTGACCACTAAAATATATTAAGACTGAATTCTTCTTTTCTATAACTAAATGGAGATTTTATAAAATATCACTATATAGAGGTTTTACATTTTCTTTAAATGTACTAATTTTAAGATTCAATAAGCTAACACTGTGGTAATACCTAATTACCTTTACCATTGTTATCCGGCAACAATGGGATAAAATAATACCACCTATATGTATGGTATATATTTATCCGGTTCTAAAGAGATAAAATAATAATTAATCGTCAGTGCATTCCAATCCCATGTTGCACCAAACGCATGATATGATTAAAATATCTTATCTACCACCCTTACGCCAAACACATGATTGAGAAACAAACAGAGAAAGAAAAAAGGCCCAAATCAAACCCTAGATCTTACCTTATATGGAGATGAGAGAGTTGGAGTCGTTAGAGTAGGGTCCGTGAGTGGATGGTGGAGTGGTGAAGGGTTGCAATGTGGATTTAAGTAGGGTAATTTTTGGTTTCGGTCAGGGTAGAAACTAAGTACCCCAAACCCAAACCAAATATAAAAATTCGGTATCAGTTCGGTTCAGTTTCGGTTTCTAAATCTTCGAAACCCAAACTCGAACCAAACTTTTTGGTTTGGTTTCGGTTCGGTTTTATTCAATTTTGACATACATTTTTTTTTCATTTTTTCTAAATCAATTTAATATAACAATGTAATACTAATAATAATTTAAGAATGGTTCATATTCAAATTAAAGTCATATTTTTTTAGAACAAAAAATATTAGTGTAAACACTCTTATTAGTGTAAGGTTTCTAAGTATAATTGCTTATGATTATATTATAATATTTTTTGAAATTAAAGAACAAAAAGACAAAATAAAAAATTCAAAAACCTGACACTACTTCAAGATTAACGAACTGTGTTCAAGCTTTATAATGTAGTAGATTGATTTGGCACTGTAAAACAAATATTTAAACCCAGTGTTACAATACTTAAAATATATATCATGTTAAGGCACTAATTATTTTACAAATAAATGGTAGCAGTGAATTCCCTAGTTATACCATTGGATAATATTTAGTTTTTTACTTGAAATCAATTATATAAATTTTGATGAATGAAATTAAATTATCATATTCAATTTTGACAACCGAACACAATTAAATGTGAAAATTGTAAACTGCCTAATTTATAATTTTATAAAGGGCAACTAAACGAGCCATAAGTATAACATTAATGTTTTTTTAAACTAATATGTGAAATCTTACATCCTTTGTTAATTTTGTCCATAGACATCAATGTCAAGTATGAGCACTAGTTATTTTACAAATGCATGGTAGGAGTTAATTCCCTAGTTCTAGAATTAGGTAATATTTAGTTTTTCTTAAAACTAATTATATAATTTTTGAAAATGAAATGAAATTATCATATTCAATTTTGACAACTGAGCACAATTAAATGTGGAAATCGTAAACTGTCTAATTTATAATTTGATAAGGGACAACTAAACGAGCCATAAGTATAACAATGATGTTTTTCTAAACAAATATGTGAAATCCTAATTCTTTGTTAATTTTATCCATAGACATCAAAGTTAAGTATAAGCACTAGTTATTTTATAAATATATGATAGGAGTGAATTTCCTAATTCTAAAATTTAGTAATATCTAGAAAAAAAATATTAATAGAAAAAAATATGAATTGCAAACTTTGTTCCTTAAAAAAATATTTAATGCAAGAATCACTAAGTTATTGAATATTAATTATAAAAAGGTTTAACTATACAATATATAGGTTTTACAAGATGAAATTAATTAATTTTAAAATATAAATAATATAAATTTTTAAAAAGTCAAAATGGTCTTATTTTGAGAAAAAAATGAAATATGGGTATTTAGGCATAATTTTCATTTTCATTATACTGTTAGAAAAAGTGAAAAAAAGTAATATGTTTTATTATATTTTTTTTTAAAATAAAATTGAATATTTTTAAGTGAAATTATGAGCGGAATTCTAGAAATGATTTCAAAATTGGCTTTGCAAATGGGCGGGAGATTTTGTCAAAGAGGGGGATACTGAAATGACGATAGGAACCATTTTGGCACTGATAGAAACCGTTCATGTTTGGCTTTCCAAGTTGGCAGGAGATTTGGTCAACGGGGAAAATGGAAATGAAGATAAAAACTGTTTTAGAACGGATAGAAACCGTTCCAAAACAGGAATGGCCTTAACCCTTCCGAGTAAGTGTCAAGTCCTGCCAAAATCTGGAACGGCATATAACCGTTCCAAAATGACGTGCCAATTACCGAAATCTGGTGTAGTGGTTAACTAGAAATAGTGAGAAGGAATCACTATTTTAACCTAAAATTGTGAGAAGGAACAATAATTTAGACTAAAGACCAAATCACGCTCTCCTCCATCTCTCCACTTTCGTTCTTCAGAAAAGAGCCCTAACCCACTACGCTCCTCCATCTACACCTTTTCACGCCGACTACCACCTCCGTCTACATCTTTCTACGCCGACCACCACCACCACTATCTACCATCATCACCGGCCATAGCTTTCGTCTACCATCGGCGAGGAGACCCAGTCGTTGTTGATTCTCTGTATCTACATCTCGCAGGTCGCTTTTCACCATTTCAAAAAAATTACCATTGACGACTTTCGCTTCACCAATTTCTCCACTAACTTCGGCAACCCACCCGTGATTCTCTCTATTGTAGTCCTTGCTTTGTGAGGTGTGTAATTATTTCAGCATTGCCCTAATTTTTTTCGTTTATAATTATAATAGGATTTTTCTCACACCATTTATGTTTTGGGTAAAGTTTGAGATTTTCGGAAAAAATGCCATTTTGCTTAAAATAGTGATTTTAAATCAGTATTCTTATGTTAAAATAGTGATTTGATTTCACCATTTTAGTTTTTTCAATATTTGGTGAACAGTGGTTTCAAATAAATATAGTGATTTGCTCTCACTGTTTTTTACCAAAAACCGTGATTTCATTTCACTATTTTTCAGAATTTTAGAATTTCACATCGACTTAAAAACGTGATTCGAAATCACTATTTTTACATTAAAATAGTGATTCGGAATCACTATTTTAAAAAGTGTGCTAGTTTGGTAAATAAGTTGAAAAGTGGTTTAGTTTGATAAATAATTTCAAAAAGTGGTCTATTTAGGTAAAAAACTCATGTTATACCACGAGTTGTTGTCTCCATGTGGCGACAAAACTCAATAGAAAAAATCTTCGATTCTACGATATCACTTTGAACAGGGGTGGTGATATTTCTGTGTTACAAAATAGTGAGTTTTAGTTGTATATATATATATATATATTTTCAGTTACTAATAATTGATCAGTACGGTATCTTTCGCTCAAATATAAATTAAATAATATTTTATTTGATTTTTAAATACTGAGTATATAAACTTAATTGGCCCTTAATCTAATAACACACACCTTATTCAATTTTAAAGATCTAAATGAAAGTGGAAGTAAAACACACTCTTCTACGAGGCGGAAATATCAATCCCCCTGAGAGTCATTGGCAATTACATTATAAATTAATTAAGTGAAATCAAACTGTATGCTTTGTCTCTAATTAAATATTAATGACAAGAACTTGTCAAATTAAGTGGAGAGTTTACTTTAAAACAGATTATTTTCTCGAGCTTAATTAATTAATTAAACTAACTTAAAAGACTATCACTATGCAGTACAAATAGCTTTTATGCATGTGATATTTAAATGACCTATTTTTTTATTTTAAACCAAATAACAAATACTTTATTTTATTATTAATAATTGTCTTGGAGGGTGGGGGACTCCACTCCCATTTCCAACTTTTGTACCATACTAGGTGTGTAATAATGGTTCTTGAACTATTAATGATTTACTTTTTTAGATTTTTAGCCGAGCGATCGTAGTTTTCGTGATTTTAAAATTTGGATATTCGCATATATTATATAAGGATAATTTATAACGCATATCTATAATTTGAATTAAATTCATATCTGTATATATGTGACGTACCAATTTATAATTGCATAAAAGATCATAAAAACTTAAAAAGTCGAAACGAAAAAGCACACAACGTATTCTATTCCGATCCATTGCCTTTACTGAAAACATTTTTATCAGCGCCTTAATAAATCACCAGAGACCATAATTAAAATGTTGGCATAGATTCCTTGCAAGTTTGGTTCTTTTTAATTAGATGAGCAGAGCCAAGTGCATCTTGTTGAGTGCATTTATATTTTCTCATTTGCAGTTTCTGTAGAATAGCCATCCAATTTGGTCGATCATGTATTGTTTATATACATATATATACACAACTAGTTAAATTGACTATGAAATTGATATATAAAAAAATTCTTTCTAGCATTAAACTTCAAATTTCAGATGACAGAATATAACTAGCTTCAGTGGGATAGAGGTGATTAGAAACAACAATTTAATTAATTATATACAGTGAAGAAATTCACAAAGGAGCTTCAAATTACCATACCTTTCATGGTACAACAGATATATACATATAGAACAGAAGATTTTTAATTTTTAAGAGAATGACCAACGCCAGGGCTGTGACCCGGTGCTGTAGGTCGAAAATCCTCCACAACTTGAGCGTTAAGATTACCTTCTCTTGATATCGGAAAATCCCTAGTATTAATACTTGTTGATGCTGCCGTGAATCCGCTAAGCTTTGTAGCTTGCATGTTAGTGATCTTATTATTATGGTTATTCTTTGAGCATTTCTTGCACACCCTAGTAGTAGTACTACTCTTCAAATGCCTTCCCTCAACACCCACAATTTCATGGCATAGTAACAACACCACAATAAATGCACAATAACCCATCAACGTACTCTTTGCCATTGCTAACTAAAAATAAATAAATATATATATATATATAGAGAGAGAGAGAGAGAGAGTGTGTGTGTGTGTGTGTGTGTGTGATTTTAGGAGGGAAGGTTTGAAAATTGAAGTTTACAAATGATAGTATTTATATATGCATGCAAGTGTAATCCTGAATAGTGGCCATGGGGAAGATTCCATTCTGTTAAGATATATATATATATATAATAAAGAAAAAAGTAGAATTGGACGGCTAAGCTCTAGGGTTAAGCTCCACCTCTCACGAAAAAACAAGTTAAAGGCTTAATTAATTAGCTGCGCACTATCTGAGGTCTTGCTAGTTGTCCATGGTCCTGCATCTACCAATTTCTCCAATGGACCTTAATTTAAATATTCGTCGTCTTAAATTGATTGTTTTATTTTAATTTATATGTATATATTTTAATTTCTAGACCCTATTTTTGATGGATCCTCTCGATATTTTGACCAACTCTTCATTCGGTTGCTAGCTAGTTCTAATGAAGAAAAGAAAAGCAGAAAAGTAGAAAAGCAAAAGAAAGGAAAATCATAATCCTTTTATATTATTTGGCCTTTGGTGGGAAATTCAGAAATTCCAATTGGTTGCTAATTAACTTTGAATTTTTTTTCCACTTGGCCTCACTTTTTCCTTGAATGTAATTAGGACCACTATCTGTTTAATTAGTTACTCAACAATCCGGTTGTAGTTTTTATCGGTCGAAAGGTTGGTCTATTATGGCCACCACCAGAGTTTGAAGCCTCCTCGCTCCATTTTCCTTCCCCATTAGTTCGGATATTAAATCTATATGACATCGATCACTTTGTATAACAAAAAATGTTACTTAACAAAATAACGTGTTAGTACGTAAATGTCAAATAAATATAAATAATTACAAACGCCTTCTCATTTTTTTAGCATAATTAAATATATTTCGTGAAATATTTATTCTTTGTTTGTGATTTTTTTTTAAACGGCAGCTATAGGCTTTAGAGGTATCTAGAGCGAAATAAATATAAAGAAATTTGGGTCTGAAATGCCTAAACCCGGTGACTAATAAAATAAGTCAAAGGAAAAGGAAAAAAGAAATGACTTGAAAACTAAGCTGGAAAAGCTTAAATCCAAAACGAACGCAATCAAAAAAATAAAAAATAAAAAAATTAAAGAGAAATCTAATGACATGAACATGCAATTAAAAGAAAAAACCATCTTCTAATACCCCGATATTGATGGCTTTATTTCCACTATCATACCTCATGATGCTTATATAACGTATATACTTAATTCTCAAAAGGTACAACTTATTGAAATATATGCGGCTATGCGCCAAGTATAACACACTCAAAATTAATTTAATTACACTAATATTTTAATCATACCACAACGCAAGGCTACTACTACAACACTGCTCTAGCTAGAATTAAATGTAATTAAGTGTTTCTATATATATATATTAAAGCAATAACTATTTCTATATATATGTATATTCTTTTGATAATTTATAAAATCCTATACCAAATTAAATAAGACTACACATGCACTACAAAATATTCTCTCCCAGGTGATTGGATCTTTGATTAATACACAATCACGATCTTCAATTTTCAAATCAAAAGACCTATATATATATATACAGAGCATTTCCTACGCGGATTACTGTTCACGGACTATGTGTACCGATTGCCCCATTTGGCACGCTTGCTGATGGAATTTTTTGATGAAATTTGGTGGGGATGTTCTTCATCGTGTGTAGAACATCTCCACCAAATTTCATCAAAAAATTCAACCGGAAAGTAGGTTAACTACATGATTGAAAAATATTGAATTTTATATATCTATTTTTGGACCAATATTTTTCAATCATGTAGTTAGCCCACTTCCCGGTTGAATTTTTTGATGAAATTTGGTGGAGATGTTCTACACACAATGAAGAATATCCCCACCAAATTTCATCAAAAAATTTCATCGGGAAGCGTGTCAAATGGGCCAATCCGTATGCACAGTCCGTGAACAGTAATCCGCGTAAGAAATGCTCTCTCTCTGTCTATATATATATATATATATATTTATATATAGATGTATAAACACCTTTCAAAGAACTCAAAGGTTGCTTTCGACAATAAAAAAAAAAAAGAAAATGTACAAAAAAAGAATCGGTACTGTCCTTCCCACTATTCCCACGGACCTTCCCACTGACCATAATAATTAATAGTACTACACTGCACAGTTAGTTTATTTGGACGGTTCCAGTGAGCCATTTGCCTTTAATTTTAAAACTTCAGCGGTTAGACAAATCCAACTTTACAGTAGAGCCCATATATATATATATATTCTATACATTATATTATCATTAGCCACCAAAATATATTCTTTGCAGTTATATAATGGGAAATAAGTTTATAAGTAAAGTATGAAAAGGTGTTTTTCCCTTGACTAAGGAGATTCTTCACATTTTCCTTTTGCCTTCTAATAAAAAATTAGGTGCATGTTGTTTTAGACAAATTTTAGTTGGCCCAATTTATTATATTTTTTAGGGCCAGTTCTTTGGTCAAATATGATTCCATTGTGATATGTTTTTTTAATTTTGTGTTCTGATTTTAATGGGGTCGGTGAAGGAATTAATTTACATCTTATTAAGCTGTTTTCTTATGGTTTTTGGAGGTTTGTTCGTCGACAGCTCTTCAGTTTTTTTTTAATGAACTCGAACTAGGTATGACGACATTCAAGCAAGGAAAACTGTCATTCTTACTTTATTTTCGTATAAAATTTTGAATGTGACCAATCATGTTTAGTTAAATGAAGATATAATTTCAAGGCTATGTAATTCTTCAAATTCTTTTAAATAAAAAATAACTTAATTAAGATGTATACTCCTAACACATACCGTGTATTTCTAAAAATAACTTGACAGAAAGGTTACAAAGATATATATATATATATAATCATAAACTCGTAATATTTTTTCTCCAAATATGTTTTTTCCGTTCATAATGGTTGACTCAATCCATTAATCTTATAAAAAAAATTTATAGGATATAACAAGAATTAATAAATAGGGTAGTGTCAATACATAGTAACAAAACATCTTAAGATAAGACCTTGATTATGTGCACAGACCAGTAAGCCAATGCATGTGCCGGTGAGCACAACACCTTCCTCTCTTATTAGTCACATGGATTTTGTCCACATAACTAAGTTCCTGTATAATCAAATGCAACTAAGTTCTTGTATACTTATTAATTAATAATCACATATATACTATTGTTGTGACTGTTATATCAAATATTTTTTAGTGTAAATCTATTTAAGAGTCAAATTATCTTAGTCTATCACATGTTACCAGTTAAGAATTGTGTCTTGTTATTTGGGTTGTGTGTTTTATTCATAACAATTATGAATTGTGCTAGCTAGATTAGTGGTTCACGTTATGTATAACTATTAGATTACTTTGCGCACGTAATATGTGTGCAACTCAAATTGATAATAACTTGAACCAAAAACTTCAACAATTATAATATATGGTCAGGTGGCTAAGCATCCTTTTATACACTACCTGAAATAGACACTTAGGAGACATACAAATTATGTCTCCTAAGAGCTGATGTATGTCGCATAAGCTTTAGGTGACATAGGGTATGTTGCTTAAGTGGTGTCTAGTAAGTGGTGTTGCCTAAGATCTTAGGCAACATATCAATAAAGTATGTCGCTTAAGTGGTTCACTTAGGAGACATAAGCAATATAATATGTCTCCTAAGTGATTGACGTAGGAGACATAAGTAATAGAGTATGTCTCCTAAGTGTAAGACTTAGGAGACATGCTTTATTTACTATGTCTCCTAAGTCAACCTCTTAAGCGACATACTCTATTTGTATGTCACTTAAGTGTTAGACTTAAGAGACACAGGAAATAAAGTATGTCTCTTAAGTCGTATACTTAGGAGAGATACTCTATTGCTTATGTCTCTCAATTCTACAACTTAAGTGACATATGATATTTGTATGTCGCTTAAGTGGTGATCTTAGGAGACATACAAATTTATGTATGTCGCATACAAGCCAAAATTCAAATGTACAAAGAGTTTAATTACAAGCCAAAATTCAAGTATAGAATAAAAATACCATAAGTCTAGCAATAGAGAGAAAAGAAAGAAGTCTATATATAAAGATGCAAAATAATCTATATATAAACAAGTTTATCACTAAACCTCTCTTGGTCTACCATCACCCGTAGGAAAATTCGCCATCATCGACGATACTAGATCCCATACCTGCGCTTCCATCGCCTTATCGCTTGCTTTCTGTCGCGCTTCCATCGCCTCAAGCTCTGTGATCCTTGCATCTTGCTACGCGATCCGTGCCGCCATCTGGAGGTTTATCTGCACCGGCTCCATGGGACCTCTCTTCTTCGGCTCCTTGATGACAGAGCTCCCAAAGCCTCGGATCCTAATCCGTCTCGAAGAAACGAACTCACTCTCTATGATTCGGATCTCTTCGTCAAAAGGGAGCTGGATCGAATACTCAGATCCTTCCTCGGTGGCGGGCTGATCAGCCATTATCTTCGCCACGGCCTCATCGGTGGCAGCTCTTATTCTCGCCTGCAAATAACAATAAAATATAAGTAAAGTGTACAAGTTAAAAGTTAAAAAAGAATGTATCAGTGCTGAAATTGAAATTACAATCCAAATCGAAATAATTGAACTCAACATCAAACAAAATTCATAAATAAACCTCATGAAAATAACAGTTAACATCTCTTCACAGTTTATTGCAATATAAGAAAACATTTATAATTCACAAATGAATTGAAACAAGGTAAACAAACCAAACTAAGCTTCAATGCATCTACGAATTACACATCTCCAGTCAGCAGCTATAAATCATGCTTATGTATATTCAAACTAAACCAAACACGTGTGTGTGCATATTCAATCTCATGCTTTGACTACCAGATAAGTGCATGTGTTGCTGTGCTAGGCTACTGATTGCTATGTTGCTGGGCTGTTAAGTAAGTTTATTCTTATTCGTGTTGTAAGTTACAATATCTTGAAATTTATGAAAAAACATCCTTAATTTTGGGATAGATGTAACTAAAAATATGGAATACTCAATTAGTCAATTTTTTTTTTGAAAATGTATAATATAAGACATCATTTGTGTTGATATTTTCTAAATTACAAGAAATCGAACTTCCTAATTCTTTTATTCTCAATTCCTAGTTAGCACTACAATTATGCTAGAAAGTTATAGGCTCATTTAAATAAATAAATAAGTTCTCAATTCCAAGTAAGCACTACTATTTTGCTATGTGTTTTTACTGTTTTGGTGTAATTTATATTGGTCGGTTATAACCATGTACCGACCGAACAGACTGACCAAGTCGGTAAAACCAAATTTAGTTAAATCGACCTTGGCAGTTCGGTTGCGATTTTGAATTTTGTAAAACCGACCATGTTGGTTCGGTAACCGAACCGTGGACACCCCTACACAAGATATGCAACCATGTACAAGTATGCATACAAATTGAGATATACAAGCTAGCACTGGTACATTATCTTTTTTCTTCTAAATCGATACATACAAAAGTAAAGTGTACATATATAGATAAAGTAAGCATAACTAAATAATAGTAAAAAGTAAAGTTTAAAAGTTTTTACAGTTCCCTCGGGATCGGTGGCCGAATAGGCGTCCATATAGGCTTCCAAGTGAGGGGCCACTTTGCCATC
Organism: Lonicera japonica; assembly: GCA_021464415.1. Classification (NCBI taxonomy): domain Eukaryota; kingdom Viridiplantae; phylum Streptophyta; class Magnoliopsida; order Dipsacales; family Caprifoliaceae; genus Lonicera; species Lonicera japonica. The sequence continues at coordinate 14,713,171 of CM038466.1, forward strand.
GGCCCTTTGCTTCTTTGCCAAGTGAGCGAACGAAACCTTCCCAATGGTGTGATCCTTCTTCTTCTCAGACTTTCGGGCCTTAGACATTTTCGCCCCCTTTTCCTGCAAGATACATATACATCTATATTGTAAGACATATTTTGTAACCATTTTTATTATCATATTATTCAACTCAATCCATGGTTCATATTTGTTTATGATTAATAAAAACAATTTCAACCCTTAAATATATTTTTAGGATGTCAAATCATTAAACATCAAATCAATTCTACATTTATTCACAAATTTATTAATTTTCTCAACTCTCTTTTATCTCTCGGGGGTGTAAGAGGTTTGAAATTCAAATTTCAAAATTTGAAAACTTTATTTATTATTTTTTCAAAAGTACACTCTTTCTCCTGTTATTATTTGCCAAAAAAAAATTTATTCTCTAAAATGTCCCCTACACGGGTAATACCTGGTACACATATAAGTTAAGTATACATATAAGTTAAAATCATATCCTAACAATTCTAAGTTTAATTCAATTCAATAAAACATAAGAAAATACCTTATTGGACTGAGAGTTGAAGTGGGCGCAGAGGGACTCCCACTGTTCAGGGCGGTGGGCAAACTCGATCAGAACGGGACCGCCCTTATTTTTATCCCACTCTTGCTTGCAGTCGTGCTTCCATTGTCGAAACTGCTCGACAGTCTTTGTTTCGATTCACTACATAAGTTTATCATCATTGGGATCGATGATATAACTCTCATACAAAACAAAACAACATAAACATTAGTCTAAATTAAAAAATAATATGTAAGAAAAAAAAAGTTAACAAGCGTGGATGATCCTATAACCCATGCCTATTTTCTTCAGTTTTTTTTACAGCTGCATATAACTCGGGGTACTTGTTTTCTTTGGGTAATAGATAATTCACTTCCGCAACCCACTTGTTGAAGCTTGTGTCTACCATATTGTAACTCTGTTTCAGCTGCATTGCTCTAAGCATCGCGGTCAATGCAGTCTCTTCACAATCCTCGTATAGTGGAGTCATTGCTTCATCTAAAAGACGCTGATATGACAACATATTTTCTTTAGAAACAGGGTCCACGTGAACTACAGTGTCATCGGCAGGGGGATCGATATTGTTACTCGAAGACGCCCTGTTCTATTTTATTTCCAGTATTCGTTGTGATGCTGAAGCCATGTCTAAAACTTTGCTGTGTAGGTGCCATACGGTATACAACGGTATTATACCGTCATTGATCAAGTGGTTATATATGTCATCCAAGATGAGTCGTGCGCCCATGTTGAAACACCTTTTACAAGGAAATAGATACAATCCGGTCGCACTATTACAATTCTCTCGTACGAACGACAAGAAATCCATTACCCCCACAACGAATTGGGGAGAGCCTCTTGAGCATTTTATCAAACTTTTATCCATTTTCACTTTCGTATATATCATAAAACAATATTACAAATTTATAAATTTATACTATAAACACAAAATTTATCAACAACTAACAATAATAGTAACTATATTTTCAACACCAAACATACATTTTTAAAACTACTCTCAATATTTATATTATTTTAAACACTTAATTTTTTCTTAACTCTAAAAATCTAGAAATTTATACAATAAATATAAAAATTTGCAAGAAAACAATAATACGAACCTAGTGATCAAATAACGCCAACAACTAACAATAATATGATATTTTCAACACTAAACATATATCTTTTAGACTAATCTCACCATTTATATAAACACAAAAATTAGTTAAAAATTAATATAAATAAGAAGTAGCGTACCTATAGATCAAACAAAGCCTTTGATGAGGGAAATAATGTTGATTTGCAACCTGAAATCGCCAAAATTGTCCAAAAAATCGCCCAAAATCACTCCAAAAGCTTAAATCCCAAAAATGGAGAAGCTGCTACTGTTTTAATGATGAACAGGCTCTTAAGCGACATATTATCTTAAGTATGTCGCCTAAGATAAGTCAGTCAAACCCCATAAAAAGGTGTCAGTGGTCAAACAATACTTAGGCGACATACAATTAAGGTATGTCTCCTAAGGAAGTACTTAGGCAACATACCTTAATTGTATGTCTCCTAAGTTCTATCTGGTACACCGACACTTTTTGTGGACTTACTTAGGCGACATATAAACTTCGTATGTCTTATAAGTAATTTTCTTATGAGACATATTATATGTATGTCTCCTTAGATAAAAACTTAGGCGACATAGGTTCATTATATGTCGCCCAAGTATGTCTCCTAAGTGACTCTCTTAGGAGGCATAAGAAATGTATGTCTCTTTAGATGTGTTTTAGGAGACATACAAAATAGAGTATGTCGCCTAAGACCCCATCTGGTATAGTGATATTACTTAGAGGTTAAAGTTTCGATATTTGTTGTAAGAAAATATTTTCAGAAAAATAAAATCATAAGAATAAACGGTTAAACTTGATCTTGGGCTTTATATATTGCGTGTATAATGTTTTGTTTACTCAGTCGTCTAATTGTGTCGAATAACTCAACACCGCTATTGACCCCATCAACCATATGTAAGACCTGATTCATTGACAGGGAATTTCGTGTTAGTTCATGTTATCACATTTTCGTGTCAATTAAAGAGAAAGCTTAAGGACGGATTCAGCCTTAACTGTGTTTCTAGGTGAACTCATTTTTTTTTTATTTAATGCAATAATATATTAAATTTTCAGTGCTAGTTCAGTCTAATTTAACCTATCTAATTAAAGATGGCCATTAGCAAATTCCAAAAGATTGTGTGTCCGCCTGGTGAATTAATCTTAGTTCTTTGACGGTAAATTTAATTGATTGGAGGTAATTAAGAAAAATACATCATGGTTTATTTAGGCCACGTGGATTAATCTCAGCACATTGCCCTTAAGTTCACGTAACAAATTTATGGTATGCTAATACAACGTACGCTAGTCGTCCGAGATAGCCACAATTCTTTTAGTAAATGACCCTTTAGTAAAATAAAATGTGTACAAAAAAATTTAGGTGTTGAGCACAAAAAATAAAAGGGCCTTTTTGTTTTTAACCCAAAGAATTTAAATTGTTTTACTTTTAACCCACATCATTTAAAAAATTAGTAAAAGAATGGATAATTATTAAATACATATATATATATTATAAATGTTTTTTTCCTATCATATCTTTTTAACTATTCAAATTTATATTTATTATTCACCCAAAATTTATATTTAGTTGTTGCCAGAATGTATATCTTTTAGAGATTTTTATGGTTTTAAATTCAAATTTGAAATTTCGTAAACATAAAATACAAGCGATAACTTTTGATAATTATTAATTGTCATACGATAAATATATACTAAAAAAATTAAGAAGTTAACTTGCAGTAAACATAAAATATAAATATTAAACTTGGGGCATCTATAAGATATATTATACTTAAATATTAAACACAAGTAAAACTAAAGATGTAGTCATATTAAAAAAGAGATTATATGTATAATAAAAAATATAGTCATATTAAAAGTATCAACTATTAAAACTTTGGACTTATAGAAGACATATTAGTAAAAAATTACATATAAATAAAACTAAACATGTTATCATATTAAAAAAAATTACACAGGTAAAACTAAAAATACAGTCATACTAAAAAAATATTACACAGATAAAACAAAAAATACAGTCATATTAAAAAAAATTACACAAGTAAGTTGAAAAATAAAGTTATGTTAAAAAATACATTGTAGAAGTTAAACTAAAAATACAATCATAATAGAAAAGACATTACATAAAGTCATAGTCATATTAAAAGTATCAAGATCAAGAATGTTAAATATAAAGGAATGTAGAGAGATGGACTCAAACAAGTGGGAAGAGATAATTTACTGACCTTAGAATGAACGTTCTAGCAATCATTATTCATGCACTAAATAGACAATTATTGGTGGTAATTAACTTAGATCATATATTGGATGATCAAAATAACACATAATTATACATTAGAACTTTTGTAAATCACATATTTCGCCATTGCCAGCATACATAATAAGATAATTATAATAATAATCTGGAAAGTACATGTACATTTTTTGAATTTTAGAACACAACTCACAAGATGGAAAGGAATTAATTAAACACCCAACAAATAAGAACAATATTAATTAAAATAAAAAATCTAGTCATGTTTGGAATGGCCAACACCGGGACTGTGACCCGGTGTGGTTGGTCGAAAAGCATCTACAGATCCATCTTCCATTGTCTTAACACCTTCTGCGGTTGGATTATTCTGCATTTGGCTAGGGCTTGCAACATTATTCTTTTGGACAACAATACTTTCAGATATTTTTACGGCAACATTCAAGCACTTGACGCACTTCAACGTCTTACCTCTCCCTAGTTTCCGTCCTTCACCATGAAGAACTTCACTCGAGAGGATCAGCACTAGAAAAAGCAAACAAGTGCTAGTCAAGTTGGCCATATTAGCTATCTTGAGAGAGAGAGAGAGAGAGAGAGAGAGAGAGAGATGAAGGAAGTTGGGATGGTGTAGTAGAGTCTTAGGGTTGAGTGGTATTTATAATGAGGAAAAAAGTATAGGTAGTTAAAAGGGAGCATGTGAGGTCCCAAGCATGAAGGAATAAAGATTCCCATGGTAGCTCTATAGCTAGCTAGTGAAGTGCAAAAACATAAAAGCCTGCAATGCAAAGTAGTATTAGTACATTGCCTGGTGATAAGGAAATATATGGTGGAGGGCAAATGATGTCCCCAAACAAATATTGTCTAACTATAACTGCCCATACAAAACAAGAAGCCTCAATATTTGCTGTAAACACCATCATACATGCAACTTTTCCTTAGCATGTTTCCTGTTTCTTTTTTACCTAATAATAAATAAAGTTTGTGACACAAATATATAAAAAATTTACCTTATAATTAATGTGAGATCTACCTTGAGTGAGATAGTCTAGTGGTAAAGAGACGCTCACCTAGATTTAGAAGATAACACATTCGAATCTTACTTAAAGTCGGGTGTATTTTTTCTTAATTTGTTATTGTAGTAGAAGGAATAGATTTAGATATATACACAAAAATCCACAAACTACCAGACATAAAATGTCAATGCATGGCTCAGCGTAATATTAGATGATTGTGATTGAGCGCAAAAATCCCAAAACCGGACTGTACGTCATCCTCTAACAAGAAGTTATTGTATCTTTAGCTAAGACGGACAATGTTTTCAAAAGTAACATTGTTTTTCCTTTTACTAATTAAATGACGCGGATATTCTATAAATATTAAGAAGAGGGGCACTTTGTCATGTACGCTTTTCTCTCTATAAATTTGATAGTAATTATCAAGTTGGTACTTGCTGAATTAAAAGTTCAATATACGTGGTCAAGAATGGATCTACATACATACATATATATTCTTGGGGCAATGGGTTTAAAGGGCATCTTACAAAATTAAAACTAATAAAAGGACACCTTACATTACTATTATAAATTAAGGATAATTAATATAAAAGTGACAAGTGTCTTACTAAAGTTAAGAAAACCCCCTTTCTTTTTTGGTTAATTACGAGTTGTGCCATTAATCTCCCAATCCTCTCACACGATTTGCAATCTAGTTTTATTCACGCAATTTTCGTAGTTCAATCTCCTTCATCAACAAAGATCTCCAATCTAATTACTGAATACTGGTTATGAATTACATTCCTAGCCATACTTAATTTAGTGCAAAATCGATTTTGCAGTGAAATATTTTTAAAGATTGCACTCGCATTTAATGCAAAATCGTTTTTGCACTGAAATATTTCACTGCAAAAACTATTTTGCACTAAATGCGCGTGTAATCTTTAGAAACGTTTCACTGCAAAATCGATTTTGCAGTAAATGCGCGTGCAATATTTAGAAATATTTTACTGCAAAAACGATTTGCACTAAATGCGCGTGCAATTTACCAGAAATATTTGACCTTTTGCACTAAAGTCGAGTGCAATTTAGCATAGATAATCAAAGTCTTTCGCATTCAAATAAACAACTTGCAAAGAATAGCAAACATCTTGATATTGTTTATTCCATAAAAATAGAAAAACATCACCATTCATATATCAAAATCAAAATTACATTCTTTTAAAATCAAAACTAAAGGAATCCGAAAAAATTCTCAATCATACCAAGAATTTCAAAATTCCAAATATTCGCTAAATGTAATTATACTATGCCATAGTAAAATCTAAACAATCGATGCAGTGCACGTCTTCTTATTATGATATCCATAACGGTTACACCTTCCACACTTCCGTTTCTTCTTTGTACTTGAGTCGGAGCTCTTAATTCGATTCTTTTTAGGATGACCGGGTTGAGTTTTACAATCAGGAGGTAAAATTTTCGATACATTAGAGACATTAGTAGGACGGTCATAAGTTGGCACCGGGTCAATTGCATCTGCATAAGAACTTTGAACGTTACACGTAAAGAAACAAGGATCGCAATAGTTATAAACAATCTCCTATCAGCCAAAATACACAAAACGACATGCGAACATGGGAAGCCATCAATCCGCCATGAATTACAACCACACTCCTATGTCGAAAGATCTATGCGATAAAACTTTTGCTCTATAACCTCAAAGACGGAATCAGATGATTTGATAACCATCCATGTCAAACTCTCATTAACCTTCTCCTTCAAACATTTTTCAACCTCCGGACACAAGAGAGTTTTTTAATTCCTCGACAATTCACGTCTATTTGACATTTGCTTCATTATTTTCACACAAATTTGATATAGCATCGTTGTTATAGGAAGATTTCGTTCATTTACAACCCACGAGTTATAACTTTCGACCATATTAGAACACATAACACCATATCTTCTTCTTGAAAAAAACGCATTAACTCAATGATCAAGTAACAAACTCCTTGTCATCACGAGTAACAAATAGGTCTACACACAAGGGATTAATATCGGACCACCTCTCACACACTAAACATTTTAGTTCTTCAACACTCATACCAAGAAACAATTCAATTCCAAAAGAACAATCATTGTAATAAACCATGCCTATAATGCCTCTATCAAGATCCCTAAAAAATGAGACATAAAAACTTAGAAGCAATACATTGCATAACAAACATGTATGTTCATTCATTCACATATGAAATTACACATTTAAACTAATCAAAACCTACAATATAAGAATCAAATGCAGAAATAATGCACTTAAAAAAACTTAGATAAAAAACTGAAAAACTGCAAAATCAGTTTTGCAATTTTTTCTGCATAAAGGAGAAAAACGAAAAATAGAGCATATACATAAATAGATCACAAGGATGCTAAAACTACTTTTAAAACATGAACAATCACTCATTATTGGATCAAATCTTCCAAATATAATCTAAAACAACCAAAATGAAGTAATATTTCTACAATTTTTACACAAATATAAGCAAAAAATGTGATAGCTCTCTCTATAATCTAAATATATCATCAAAACTAAAAGAACTGCAAAATCAGTTTTGCAGTTTTTCTGTAGTTGGGAGGAAAAGAAAAGGAAAACAGAGCATTCATTAAATCCTCCATAATCTAAATATACATGGATTGATTAAACACTATTTCATCAAATCCTCTAAATATAAGCTACAACAAACCAAAACAAAGCAAAATCACAGGTAAAAATATGGAAAAAAATAAGCTATACCTAGATAGTGCTTCAACATCCATGGAACTAAGAAATTTCTTCTCCTTTCCTTTGTTAATCCTGTCGATCTAAGATGCTTTTCGTCAATCTAAGATGATAGCATTCATCTCTTGAATCGTAGTGTAATTTTCCCACTCTTCCAGTCGTCGCCTCTCTCGCTCCTCACTGGTCTGTGCGCGGGATTATGAGTTGGAAGAGAGAAGGGCAGTTTAGTCATTTTAAAATTCTTAAATTATCTAATTTATAAAAGACAAAATACTTACAACTAACCTAAAAGCTAAAATTGTCCTTACAATAAAACAATAATGTTAAAAAATTCTTTATTCATTAAGCTAATGTATGATGTCCTTTTGTTGTATAAAATTATGAAAGAAGGTCTCTCAATCTATTTTCCCTATATTCTTTTGCCCCCCCTCCCCCGTTTTCCCAAACCCTAGGCAGAAATTTAAATAACATAACTGAAGGGCCTTTTTTGGGGTTCTTATATATTTATATTTATATAGTAATTACCTAACTATTACCTTGGCTTCTAGCAGCATCATATTCTCTTCATTCAGAAAAAAAAAATAAAAAAAAATGAGTACAACAGATTCTCTACATATTCAATGTGTTTACAATCAAGTTGGAGTATAAAATTAATTAAGTTTTAACCCTTGCATTTAGAGTATAATATTAGGAATGAATTTTCCAACTTCAAAATAAGATCACATACATATATATATAGCAATTTAACGAAAATTAGTAATTAGTCACTGTTAAGTACTACCTTAATTTTTTAGCTATTTTCTTATCTTTTGATATAATTATTTATATATTTAAAACCAAGAAAGACAGTGGAATAATTTGAATGGAAAAAAGCGCTCTTACATGCCCGATAATACCAAGATTCTAGTCTTGTTTAATTAACCAAAAGAAAAAAAAAGACTTCTGACTGATTAAAAAGAATCACTTGCATATGTACATGCATGCTTTTACATTTTTATCAGTTTGCATCAAATTTCAGATAATTCATGTGTCTGGAACACAATCTCAATGGGAGAATTTAAATATTGCAGTTATTTCTCTCTCTCTCTCTCTCTTAATTTTTTTTGGCACTTCTATTGTAATTTTTTTTTGGTGACTGCAGGAAAGGAAATTTTTTTTTTTACTAAGAACAAAAAACAAAAAAACAGCCTAGGTGCCTCTTCCATAGGCCACCCGTCTCGATCATATCATAGTACATCTCTTCCACACTTGGCCTCTACAGTAATTTAATTAATTTTGGAGGGCTTCTACTGACACTCATCATTTCACTCTTTAACACTCTATTTTTCTATAACATTTCATAAGTACACTTTATATTTTTCTAACACTCTTAATACTAATTTTAAGATTAATTAATACTAATCTAAAATACACTCAACTTCACGCCATCTCACCACTCCACTCTCTTTTTCTCTACAATTCAAAAACACACCCCACAAATCTCATCTTCAATCTTCTTTTTCTAACTTCTTCTTTTCCAATCTAGTCGTTCCCTCTCGTTTTCTCTTGAAGCTTTTCATTATTGGTTAAAAAGAAAGTTCCACCATGCTATTGACAAGAATTTATTAAATCTGTTTTTTAAGAAGAATAAATAAAAGTTTTTGGTTTGGCTGGTGCACACACTACATCAAAACAAAGTCCTACCATGAATTAATGAAGGTTTACTCAGTTCCTAAGAACCAAGTATTGTTCATCATACTTGGCCCAAAGGAATCGAGTAAAGCACAGACACTTGGTCCTAAGGAACTGAGTGAAATTGGAAAAATGATCCAAAGCCTAACTAGGTTTCTTAGGACCGAATAGCCTGTACTTTACTCGGTTCTTTTGGGCCGAGTATGATGAACAACAAGGACCGAGTAACTTGTACTTTACTCGGTTCTTTTGAGTCGAGTATGATGAACAACACTTGGTACCTAGGAACTGAGTAAACATTATTCGTGTTTTGTTTCTGTTTTTTAACTTTTTTACATTTGTTTATATCCAATGATTTATAAATGAAAAAAAAAGTAAATGAACAACAAAAATATAAGTATTCTACTTTTTTTTGGAGATGGATGATGATTTGGATGGTGGTGGTGGCGGAAGACAGCAGTGATGGTGGAAGAGAGGAATGATGATGATGAAGAAGAAGAAGAAAATAGTTTTTAATTAATGAAATTAATAATTAATTTGGGTTTAAGTGATTTAGAGTTATTAAATTATTATTAATTTGAGTTTAATGATTTAATCATTAATTAAAAATAAAAAAAATGGTGTAGGTCAATAGAATAATCAACATTTTTTTGAAGAACTATTAGAGAGTGAATTGGTATATGTCAATAATAGCTCCCTTAATTTTTGGTAGAAGTAATAGTAGAGTTGCACATGCGAAAAGATGTACATGATACTACTAATATACACCAGTCTACATATGTATTATGTGCGTGTATATGATATTTAGTGATTTTTTACAATAATAATATTTAATGACATTTGATCAAATAGTAATTAATTGCATTTTTTATAGTTAAAATTACAAATTATTTTTTTTTAATATTATTTTGTAGTAAATTTTGACGTTCGATGTATTTAATATATATTATAGATTAACTAGATGTTCAAAGCCCAATTGCACTTAACAATAAGCATGTATATAGTAACATGGGGTTAACTAATGACTAAAAAAAGGTTGTTTTAAGAGACAAGAACAGCTGCATTTATTTGTTAGCTGGGCATATTCTCTAGGAATCTAGCGAGGACAGCTCATGAACCGTGGGAGATTCCTGTGGATCCCCGGACCTCTTTCTAACTTTGCGGCTGAATATTTTAAAGATGGCTCCAGATCTAAAAATACAGTTTTTACATAGGAAAATGGCAGTGACCGAAAAGCTAACTGACAGAGTTCTTATTTTATTGCGGAATGGCATTTTATATCATAATTGCCGTACTATATTGTATTATTATCAAACTATACTAAAATTTGGTAATTGTATCATATACCAATTTGTACGGTATCGAAATATTATAGTATAGTATTGGTACCGGCAATCAATACCGATAACATACTGTATCGTATTGAAATATTAGAACTACTGTACCATAGTATACCATACTGTGTGATACCAAATTGTACCAATATTATCAAAATACTAAATATTCCATAATTAACTTCATATACATGATAGAACAGATGGTCCAAATTACATAATCTAAGTGATCTTTAATTTTTAGTAACTTTAGGCCTCGTTTGATTCGGGTATTAGAGTCAGTGTGATTAATAATATCAGTATTAATAGTACTGGATTATTAATCCTGGTATTAATTTAATAACAATACCTTGTTTGATTCATGCAGTATTAATATTGGGATATCTCATGCTAATGTTAATACCATATTTGATTTTGTAACTCGTATACATGATTATATTTTTAAATTTTTTTTTTTAAAATTTAAATTTTTTTTAAAAATAAATTAAAATAATAATAATATAGTAGTAGTAATGACATTTTTGAAAATATATCTTTCATTTTTCTTAATCCTGGATAAACAATACCACCTCCCCCCTAGTATTAAATTATACCACAAAGAGTGGTATTAAGTTAGTACCGGTATTAGTAATCCCAGCACATTTATACGAATCAAACAAGGTATTATAAAAAAAGTGGTATTAACAATCCCATCCCACTTTTTAATACCCGAATCAAACGAGGCCTTAAGGTACTAAGTACCATCTACGGAGCCACCCCTTACTCATTATCTTCTCTATTCTATCTGTTCAATACCTAGTCTTCGTTTCCTCTCATATATTTCGACTTCTCACAACTCTCTTTATTTGTTTCTCTTTAGGTATATGTTATTTGCTTGAATATGAAAATGGCTAACTGATTTGAATTAATTACTCAATTTGATTCCCAAAATGACACACAAGATCCAAATTAAACCATGTTAGTGGAGTTCAAACAGTGAACAACCGTGTTATTTTTTTGCTACTTTCTTAATTGTTCTCCCCCTGCCTTTAAAGTGTTAAAAGGAAACAATGCTTATATAGTTTAAATCAATTTCAACAGTGAACTCATATTTCATTAAAATGGTAGCTATTGTGTTATAATTAGGAGTAAAATGATGCAATTTATATTTTATTAAAGTGGCAGTTCCTATCAGGATGTTATGTTGAAAAAACTTTTGTTTTAAAGCTTGATATTTGGCAATATACTATATCGTAACAAAATTTATGGTATACCAAATTCGGTATACCGAAAATTTTGGTATGGTAATAGTAATAGATTTTGGCATTCTAAATTTTCGGTATGGTATAGGTACCAAACCAGACTAGAATAGTTTCAACGGTCTGGTTTTGGTTTTACGACGGGCCTATTTTTTTTGACTTGCTAGACAATTTTAAACAATAGGAAAATTTTAGACAATTGGCCTAATTTTTTTAGCCAACACAAGAGCTCATTTTCACACATATAAGTGTATATATTTACATATTTTTATTCAATATATATAGGCAGTCTGGTTTGGTTTTATAGGTTTTTTTATCGAAAACCGAAACAGTCTAGATTAGTCCTTTAAAAATTAGACCAGACTGTTGTACATGTAAAACCATTAAAACAAACCCTACTATTTAGTCTGGTTTGGTTTCTGCACACTCCTAGGCAAAATACTTATGAGACGATGTATATATATATATGGTACTTGCTTTGAGACTGACATGAATTAAATCCTTTAAAAAAAGTTGATGAACCGCATCTTAATTTTTTTTTTGTAATTAAGGACCGAATTCTACAAGCCCCAAATGATATATATTTACATGAAAACTTATAAAATGTAAATGTTACACACGATAAGTTTGTAACTAGCTTTCTTTTTGTTCAATAATAAAAGTGCTTGTCGGCTTGCGCGCACCACAATAATATTTTTGTATATTACAATCATGCATTGTGATACGGTATCTGTGTTGTCTTCATTATTGGACTTACCTCAATTTAATTTTAAATTTTTTGGATTAATTTGTAACAAAATAATTTATTATATGTGCCAAAAATCTGAATAACTATATACAAGAGGGATCAATTTCAGTATTTCTTTGATTAATCGAACTTTTTTTCTTTGGGTACTAATACTTCTTCGACCTTGGAGCCAAGCCTTTTATTCACAGCCATATGGCTACTTCGTATATAAATTAAAATTATTCTTTGGTATGTTTTAAATTAAGATGGAATTCAACTTCAATTTTATGAATCGCATTAAACTAAATTAGTGTATTCCAGAAAGAATAATGTTACATGTATCGAATTTTTTTGTTTACATTTATTAGTACTGAATTGTATTGCATTTTTGAAGTCATACCGAGCTTACAAACATTTAATGCACTCGGGTAGTTAGTAAAAATGATTTCTAAAGCTTGACCCGAATTCCTCGCACATCCTTAAAGTTCAATTTTCGGGTGAAACATCCTTAAAGTTTCTAATTTCGATTGAAGATTCAAAAAATGTCCCATAAAAGAGTGGCTCATGACAATCACACGCATTTTCCAACCATCTTTTCAATGGGGCATCTAGTTTTGGGTGAGTGAGGGAAAATTAGAAAGGGTGATTTTGTTTTCATCCACCAAATCTTGCAGTTAATCCACCCTTACGTTATGGAATTTTTAAAGAAAATATTACAATATTATCCTTTTTAAAATTAATAAGTATATCCACCAATTAAAATTATATAATTTTAGTTTCCATTTTAATTAACATTCCTAATCTAAATATAACTCTTTTAATTTACTTCACATTTACGTTTGAAAAGAATTCAACGGTTTAGGGCTTTTGCGCGTGTGTGTTGATAGAATAAAAGATCTCAATACGTATTATTTTGAAGAAAAATACAAACCCTAATATCATTACACAGTTTAAGCATACAACAATAAAAAATCATTTTTCAATGAGAGAATCAAATAATACTTTGCCCTATTATTTTACCCTAGGATTTATTATCAGAAGGAAATTATAATATTTTTTTCGTCTCTTGCATATAGTTCTGGTTGCCATTCCCGTACCCTGCTTTCAGATTTCTTGATCTCCATCTCTTCATCTGTCTTTTTTTTTTGAAAAGAGAAATATTATTTAGATAGAAGAACGAGAATACAAACGTAGAGGGACAAAGAACTTTTGGAAGCAAAAAATTGTAATCAACTAAAAGTAAACAAATTATAATGAACTATATCCCTTCAATCTCTTTGTATATCACTGAATCAAGAGAGATGACCCACCAAAAGCACCTGCAACTGAAAAGCAAATAAGTAACTTCAAGTCTTTTTCTCATTCCTTCTTTGATCTCTCTTTTCTCCGTATCCTATTATCCCCTCGGAGGATGTCACGATGGTGGGAAGAAGAAGAAGGATGTTGCTGCGCCGGTGGGAAGAAGAATGAGGACGACGCTGTGCGCGGTGGGAAGGTGGAGGAAAACGGCGATGCTGCGTGGGTGGGAAAGAAAAAATATTGAATTTCTACTGGAATGGAATTAGTTAACTTTGATTTTGTTATTTTAATTCAAGGTTAATTAAAATTCACTTTACAATTTAAATTTTTAAAGTGGATCTATTTATTATTTTGGTGGATATTTTAATATTAAAAGTAATATTTAAAAAAATAAATTCATAATATTTTTTTGTCAGTTCATCCGCGCTCGCGGATTAACTTAATATGTAACGCGGATTAACTTATTAACGTGGATTAACTGAAAAATTTGGTGGATGGAAACAAAATTACCCAATTAGAAACTCTAAGGCTCTGTTTGATTGCAAAGATGGAAAAGGCTCTGTTTGATTGCAAAGATGGAAAAGGAAAATAAATTTAGCTAGTTTATGTGAAAAGATAGAAAATAAGGTGAGAGATGTTACTCATTTTATGAGTATATATCCTCCATCCTTCAATATTTTTGGTGAAAAATTTTTACTCACCACCAAGCAAAGAAAATTTCTTCATGGAAAAACTTAAAAATCAAGAGGATATCACATCTATCACTCAACTTATTTTCCATTTTTTCACAAAAACTAACTCAATTTATTTTCCTTTTCCACCTTGCAATCAAACAGAGCCTAAGAATGTTTCAACCGAAAATTGAACTTTAGGGACGAGCAAGGGATTCGGGTCAATCTTTAGGGGCCATTTTTATTAATTGCCCAATGCACTCGGTACTCATTTTGCTCTTTTTATGAAACACCGAGGGGTATACCATTTGTGCAAATCCTATTGTACACGGGTAGTATTATACTGAAAAAAATACAGCAAATGAGAGAGAGAGAGAGAGCTGCATGGGAAGAACAACTTCATTTACTTTAGTAAGCCAAGTCTGCAATTATATGTATATATATATATATATATGTATGTGATGGTAACTTGTCCATCTCCACACCAGATGGACCAACAAGCAAATTATTTAGTTGTAACACACTGTTCGTAGTTAACTTACGAGTTGCAGGGCTTTATATATCTTACAATACTAGTAAGAACAATATTTTAGGTAGTTATGAAAATTAGGAACGAGGAACACCAGGGCCTTGACATGGCAGTGGGGTATGGTCATCTGGGCTCTGAGGTGGGCAGTCTAGTTGGTGGCGGTGGATTACCTTGGTGGCCAATATATCCTACCGTGGTATCCAGGTAATGTGGGTCGAATTTTTTTTAAATTCCTTCCAACTGTAAATGACGACGACTTTTATTCCCCAAATCGACGGTTATTCCTATCTGGGCTTTGAGGTGGCAGTACTTGGGGTACTGGTGGCGACGAGGGTGTATAATGACCGATATGCTGGTTGTACGTGCCCCGGTCTTGTGGGCCTAAAACAGTCTACAGTACTACAGTTCTGTTGTGCTGTTGCTTCTGTTTCCGCTTCTAATGGATGGTTAATTCCACGGTTGTTTCTGGGTATTGTGGGTTGAAATTCTTCTAAATTCCTACCAACTGATGATGATGACAACGATTTATATCCCCCAAATCGGCCCATATGCAGTTTAGGTTTTGTTACTGTACGTAATTGCCTGGGCAAACTGAATTCCATCGGAGGTGGAGGAGGAAATAATAAGTGCGACTAGGAAAAGAAAGGTGATGGTAGTGGTGTGCTGGTGGATTATCAATTTGGCCATATTTGAGTGATCGATGATATATAGCACCTTGCGCTCCATTTAGTATTTATAATCTTAATTTGGTGGGTGTATCGCTTATACAAGTTTAAAAGCCCTACAGTAGATCGAGTTTTAGACTACCCCAAGAATTAATTTTCCACAGACACTCGGTCCATCGTATCTTAAAGGATTCAAGGGCTGATCTTTGACTGCATAATCACCTTTCATTGTGCTGAAATATTGCTTAATATATTTATTGTTTGTTTATTGGGTTAATGGAGGCTTAAGGATAATTATCAGTACTTTTCACACGAAATAATCATATACCATAGATTGGATTAATTGGCTTAATGATGTTAGAGCATTTCCAACAATGCTCTCTATTTTAAAGAGCATTTTCTTCAAAGTAGAGAGTATCTTTTGAAGTAGAGAGTGTGAGATTCCAGCAACACTGTCCGGTTGTCCCAATTTAATTAGGTGCTAATAAATATGTAGAAAAGTGATTGTTTAATATATATATTTTTTTAATGCAAAATATTAAATAAAGAGTTAAATAAGGCTCTTTACTCATTCTCTCTATTTTAACTATGCTATTGGACTTTATTTTTTGATTATATGTCAGCTATTATAAAAAAAAATTATTTAATGGATGGTCTTATGAAAATGCTCTTAGAAATTAATATATCCAAAATGATCCCAGGTGGCCTTACCACCATCAAAATGCAAACCAATTAATTAAATTGGGGATTCTCTTGAACTTCCTACTTAGCAGATGTTATACAGTCCCTTTTCTTGAGAACCATACTTAAGTTAATTAACTTAAGCACCGTCTATTTTGAGAGGTAAACGAATGAATTTTTTCATCAAATTTACTGAGGATAATTTCTATAATGAGTAGATCATTCCAGCCAAATTTTATCAAAAAACTCAAATGGGTAGTGAGTTATAATTAAAAATCAAAAATTTTAACGTGCAGAGTGTTGCATATATCAAATTTTCAGTTAATCCATTTTCGATGGAGGTTTTCTTTATGAAATTTGGTGGGGATAATCTACTAATTATAGAAATCATCTCTAGCAACTTTCATGAAAAAATCCATTCATTTACCGCCTCGAAATGGACCGTCCTTAAGAGAAGGGACCTATATATATATATATTACTCCATTTCGCGATATCCTAAATTTATACAATGAAATATGAGTTGTACTATTTGGTGACCATTGTACTAAGTGCTCTTTTGGTTCGAGTTTTATTTTGTTTTTGGAATTTTAAATTGGCAAAATTCACATTAAGAGAGTTCTTATAATTCATGTTAAGAAGTTGAATCATAAGTTGAAAATGATCCTCAAATTTTTTATGTGAATTACCATTTTAGCTAGATTTCGGAAACAAACAAAAATTTAAACTAAATGAGCAGTAAATTAAAAATATCAAAATCAAAATCAAATTAGGAGTATCGATTTACTGATGGATCAATTATTTAATATAAATAAAATAAAATTATGCATTTGAGAACCTACATACATAAATTTTACTGGGTAAATCTGTAACTATTTGCCATTTTGCCATACATAAGTAGCACGTTTTTGTAAAGTAACATTTAAGGCTGTGAGTAACACAGGTTGAATCGGACTAGGCTCTCATTCATTACACTTTCCATCAAATTTTATTCGATCATTGGGTTTAGTTGGAGGTTTAAACGGACGAATCTTTTTATGAAATTTGGTGACACGATTTCTGTAATATCTCCATACAATTTCGTCAAGAAATTCATACCGGAAGTAGGTATAATTTTTTTTTATACATATGTTCATTTTCGGCCACTAAAAATTTGGTTTAAATTTTTTGATAAAATTTTGTATAGATCATCTACTAATTATAGAAATCATATATACCAAGTTTTGTGAAAAAGTTCAACTGTTTAAGTTTTGAACTAGATTTCACTGGACAAAAGTAAATGAAAGAGTAATGGAGAGAAGTTAAGTCCGGTTAAATCAAACAAAATATTTTATTATTTATATAACGATCCAATAGATTTTAAATTTGTTGTACCCTTTTTTTTTTTTTTTTAAAAGAAAAAAAAATCCTTGTAGTGGGCTACAAGTTTAAAAGCCCTACGGTAGAGTTTTAGAATACCCCAAGAATTTATTTTCCACAGACACTCAATCCATCGTATCTTGAAGGATTCAAAGGCTGATCTTTGACTGCATAGCCACCTTTCATTGAGCTGAAATATTGCCTAATGTATTATTAGTTTATTGGTTAATGGAGGCTTAAGGATAATTATCAGTACTTTTCAAACGAATTAATCATACCAAAGATTAGATTAAATGGCTTTATGATCTTACAAATTAATATATCCAAAAGAGCCCAGGTGGCCTTACCACCATCAAAATGCAAACCAATTAATTAAATTAGGGATTCTATTGAACTTCCGACTTAGCAAATGTGTATATATATACAGTACGATTCTTTTGAGAACTATTCTTCAGTTAATTAATTCAAGCACCATCTACTTCGAGAGATAAATGACTGGATTTTTTCATGAAACTTGGTAAAGATGATCTCTATAATGAGTACGTAGTTCATCTCCACCAAATTTCATCAAAAAACTCAAATGTGAAGCTGGTTATAATTAAAAATATTAACTTTCAACGTCTAGAAAAACGCATATATATCAATTTTCCAATTAACCCACTTCTCAATTAAGTTGTTTTTAATGAAATTTGGCGGAGATAATGTGACGCAGCCGAATTAGCGCGTTGCGATAGAGCCCAAGTGCAGGCACGTCAAGTTGTAATATAGTCTCGGAAGTCCGAGTGTCGAACCACAGGGATAAGTGAAAAGGAATGGAATGGATTACGGATTAAATGGTTTTCTGATTCTTGTAAATTGAAATGGTTGTAGAACAACGAAAATGTAAAACAGTTATGAAAATTAATAAGAAGGCACTAAGGTAGGTGGAGGTTAGCGACGATTTAAGAAACGGTGATCATTAGCTCATACAAAGATTAGAACACAAGGATTCTCGAGAAATGGGGAATGTTGGTGTATCTCTCAATAGCAAAGGGTGCGACGCTAGGCGACTCATTCCTGAATTGAAGCTATATCAAGAGAGAGACAAACGACATACCACCAAAGACGAGGTTATCATTCCTACCTTCTTAGCTACGGGTGTGAAGCAAGGCAACCCATTCCCGATGAAGCTAATCCGAGATAGATATGACAAACTCATCATAAAAAAAGATTTAACATCAAGCAAGTGTGGTAATCTCATGATTTAAAGAATGAAAATTAAAAAGTGAATCCTAACAATGAATCGGAATGAAGATTATGGGATAAATTTGTCAACTCATCGTTTATCACATATGGTAGAAAATAAAGAGTCTAAGTATCACATAAAGTGTAAGAAGCACTCAATATATCAATAAATGAATCAAAGATAAGCTAAACAAATTTAAAATCCATCTATGGAGTTTTGAGAGCTATTCATAATTTCTATGAAGAGGGAAAACTCCATGGATGGGGGAAAAAGACTACAAGTTTTCTAGAACCATATGAATATGTTGTATGCTCATTACCAACCAAGCACTAAATATACAAGGCATATAAAGTCTTACTTTATTATGAATATACCTAGAAAGCTTGTAACAATGGAGGAAATGAAGAAGAAAAGGATTTACAACTATTTCTCAATCTTTAAACATGTATTGAGCCATAAATCACCGAATATTATATCGCAAACAACCTCCGTAACCTTAGTAATAGACTACTCCATAATAGATGCAAGAACAAATATTATAGAAGAAGAAATCATTCTTACAAATTAAAAAACTTACAAGAGAAATGAAGAACAACACCACAATGAGCTCTCACCTCTCTCCACAACTCTAAGTGTGTTCAAAACTAGATAATCCTTTTCCCTATGTAAAAGAAATAATATATATATATTAAAAAGTAGAAAAATATCTAACTAAATATCTAAAATAGCTTGAACCACTAAAATAGCCCATTTTGGGTGTGAAATGGCCAAGTTGCCAGGGCCATGATCGATCATGGCCAACCCATGATCGATCATGGGGTCTTCTGCCTGAATATTATTTGCACCATGATCGATCATGGGATTCCATGATCGATCATGCTTCTGGAAATTCTCTAAATCAGCACTTTTGTAGCTTTTGGCTAGCGCTTGATCAATCATTTGAAGGCCATTGCATCCTATGCCTATAAACACATAGAAACACAACAAAAGCACACCTAGCGGGACGATGTTAGATACAAAACTCGCCAAGACACTAATCTCGAGATAAGTGGATAATTAGGCATAATTAAAGCAACAAACGCGTCATGCGACTCTGGGAAAGAGCTTATGCATGACAATATTATGCGTTTATCAACTCCCCTCAACTTATCTCTTGCTAGTCCCTTAGCAAGACAAAAATATATAATTACAAAAGCACTATGCTAAACAAAAAAATTGTTAACTTCTAAGTTCCCAAAGAAGACGAGTTGCATCTCGTGAAGGTTTTCAGAACTGATACCTACAAACATCAGAAGTTTGATCATGATGAACGATGAGAATGAAGTTTCAAGTTTCAATTTGCAAAGCAAGAGGCATTACTATCAATTTTCCAGAATGACGGACTTTTGAATGATCATATAATTCGCCTATCTCCTTTAGAACACAATCCCATATTCTCCAATGCTCACATACTAGACTTCAATTCAAACAATTCAATATAAACACAAAGAATCATAAACATTCAAGAAGGAAGAGAGAACTTTTTCAAAAACAAAAACTCCAAGATTTGTCAATTCTAAGCACTTTCTTTATCTTTTCTTGGAAATTTTTGCTAAATTAGTTCAGGGCGGTTTTCATCTCTACGGGGGGGGCAGCGGTCTCACTTATGAAATTTTTCAAAATTACTGCTCATTCATTGGAGCTTGAAGGAAGCTATTCACCCTTTCCCATATGGTAACCTATACCCATCCATAATATTAGACAAAGAGACTTAAGATTTAGTCAAGTGAAGCTTTAAGTCAATATTATGATAAAAGTCATCCAAGTTGTCAAAGTGCTATGCTTTTGTCCTCTCATTGGAGGATCTTTTCGAAAGAGCTTCCATTATTTTTGGACAAAAATTTCTCTTCTCTCAATGAAAATAAATCTAAGTGTTATTACCGAAATGAAAACAACCGAAGCAATCTAGCATGTGGAGCATGAGAATATAACGGGATATGAGACTAAGTGGAGCAAGGCAATTTAGATTATCATTCAAATTCCTATCTAGATCAAAGAATTCATGCCAAAAGCTAATGAAACAATGGTCTTCATTGAACAAAGTCAATCAATCAATCATCACTTTTCAAACTTCTCCATAAAAATTCTACTACTAATGGAAATGAACAATAGCAAGCCAAACAAAATAAACACAAAATAACGTACCCCCCTCAACTTGAAACACACATTGTCCTCAATGAAAAGAGAACAAATAACAACGCACGGAAGGGCTACTTTGGCTTTGCTTCCCATGAGACAAAAATAAGACATAAACAAAAACTATTCACAAAACGGGTTAGAATTAGAATTCAAAAGCAAAAACCATAACATTCAATCATTAAAACCAAGTTTTAAAGTTAACATCATGTCAAAGTTCTAATACAACCCAAAAAGAAATAAAATAAAGCTAAGCGGAAATATAACTAATAAAAGAGTTTTCAGGATTTGGCAAATCACATCACATGTCGGGAGGTGGGGGTAGAGGGAATCGACCGTACAACGCCTCGAACTGCTGGCGTATGAACTCCTGCTGAGCTGCCATCTGCTCTGCAACTCTTGCCTCGACTTGGGCTGCTATCTCTGCTTGAAGACGGTCCTGTCGCGATATCATAATCTCCACCCTCTCATTGACACCCGCGAATCCGGTGTGGATCAAGGCAGTCATTTGTTCAAACTGCTCTCTAATGAACTCTCTATGGTCATCCACAGGCCCAGAGCTTGCCCTTCTTCTACGCCTTGATGTACCCGGAACATCCGCTCCTGCTTCTTCAGCCCCTTCTTCTTCGCTATCACCCTGTTGTGGTGCGGCTGTGGAAGAACTCGGCCTGTTCCTCAGTTGACCAGCGGCTCGAGTTTGGGTGGACCTATTCAGCGGTGCCCTAGGCATTTTCTTCTCATCGTCGGCTCTCTCAATTACCCCCGCTCGCAAACATACCTTAGTGATCAACGACCCAAATTTGATTGTTTCATTGTGGGCGACCAAATCGATGATTCGCGCTATTCGCCCAATGATATGACGCAACAAGCAGCAGCGCTTGTTCGTTGCTATGGCGTATAGTACATAAGCCTGAGACGGGTAAATGTGCTGGGTATGGGAAGTTGGGTCCAAAGCGTTGGCAATTACCAGCCAAAGAGTTCTAAATCCCTCACGTATGTGGCTCCTATCGAATTGATTCCCAATCCATTCTCTGGGTTCACCGGCTAGAAATGTGGCTAGATCGTTAGGCCTCGGCTCTAAATAGTTGGTAGTGTCCGAATAGGGGAGGTCATGAGCATTAGGTGGCAAAGCTGAGATTCCCGTAATCTCAGTCAAAACTTCGAGGTTAAACGGAACCGTTCTGCCTCGAACATGAGCGACATATGTGTATGGTGTATCGGGAACTTGAATCAAACTTGCAATAAATTCACGACAAATGGTGAGATTACATTGAGTACCTGGTTGACGCAAGTAGTCAATCCATTCAGGATACCGCTCAAACGTTGCTCGCTGGGGGAAATCGTCCAGCGTACCGATGAATACCGGCCTCTCTATCACTACCGTCCTCGTTTTGAAGGCGTAGTTCCACCACTCAAATTCTTGACGGCTCCGAAATCCGCGATAGCCGCCTCTCGCGGCTTCAATGGTAAGCGGCTTAGTGGGAGGGTTTGAGGAAGACATAATGGAGGAGTGCTATGCTTTAGAGGAGGTGGAGAGGAGGAATTTGAAGCCTTGAGATGCTAGGGCTCGAAAATGGTGATGAGAGAGGGAAAAGGTGATTTTTGAGATGGGTTTGATGATTGGGGTTGGAAATTGAGGGATTTGAAGGTTGAATCTAGGTGGGGATGGATGGAAATGGTGTTTAGAGAAGATTTAGGAAGAATGGGGGAGAAAGGGCTAGAGCTCGAAATGGATTTAGGAGAAGGGTTTGTGAGAAATGGGCGTGATTTTACGGTTCCCCTGTTTTAAGTCGCGGCCATGATCGATCATGGCCAACCCATGATCGATCATGGGTTGCTCTGCCCAGTCATTACTTTGTACAATGATCGATCATGATATGACCATGATCGATCATGCTCCTCTCTGCCCAGCTGCTTCAATACCATGATCGATCATGGGATTTCATGATCGATCATGCTCTAGATTTCTTGAGAGAATTTCTACCATGATCGATCATGGTGAGGGCATGATCGATCATGGTCCAATCTGCCAGAAATTTCTCTTTGCCTTCTTTGCTCTTCTACACCTCAATTCTTCCCCTCAACTTGGTTCAAACTTTCCCAATCACACCCGACTCTCCGATGGAAATTCCTGAAACTCAAACATACTAACAAAAACATTATTTACAAAATCGACCCATGCTTGTTAGGCATAGGTCGGTTCTTCGAGAGGGGTGGACTCCTCTCGAGGTGGGAATTCCAAAAACGGCTTAAGACGTTGACCGTTCACTTTGAACACGAAGCCGGTTTTGGGATCCTCAACTTTCACAGCCCCAAAAGGAAATACGTGTCGGACAACGTATGGGCCGGTCCATCGAGACTTCAACTTTCCCGGGAAGAGATGCAGACGAGTATCATAAACAAGAACTTTGTGCCCGAGTTTAAATTATTTTCTCAGAATGGATTTATCATGAAAAAATTTTGCACGTTCCTTATTTATCTTCGCATTGTCATATGCATCTCTTCTCAACTCCTCTATTTCATCTAATTGCAACTTACGGTCAAGCCCAGCTTTCTCTAAATCATAGTTAACCATCTTAGTTGCCCAGTATGATTTGTGTTCCAACTCTACTGGCAAATGACATGGTTTTCCGTACACAATGCGATAAGGAGACATATCTAGAGTTGTTTTATACGCAGTACGGTAGGCCCAAAGTGCGTCGGTCAGTCTTAATGACCAA
Organism: Lonicera japonica; assembly: GCA_021464415.1. Taxonomy (NCBI): domain Eukaryota; kingdom Viridiplantae; phylum Streptophyta; class Magnoliopsida; order Dipsacales; family Caprifoliaceae; genus Lonicera; species Lonicera japonica. The sequence continues at coordinate 14,737,144 of CM038466.1, forward strand.
TCCTTGCGATTCGGGTTTACCGTTTTCTCTAGAATCTGTTTGATCTCCCTATTTGCCAACTCGGCTTGACCATTAGTTTGAGGATGATAAGCGAGCGATACTTTGTGATTTACACCGTACTTTTGCATTAATGATTGAAACGGTTTATTGCAAAAGTGAGTACCGCCATCGCTTATTATTGCCTTGGGGGTGCCAAAACGTGCAAGAATGTGTTCTTTCAGAAATCGGATCACCACTTTGTGGTCGTTTTTCTTGCACGCTTGGGCTTCCACCCATTTTGAAACATAATCTACGGCAACTAAAATGTAAAGGTTACCGTAGGAGGATGGGAATGGTCCCATAAAGTCGATGCCCCAACAGTCGAAGATTTCGATCATCAGAATTGGGTTGAGAGGCATCATATTCCTCTTGGAGATCCCTCCAAGCATTTGGCATCTCTGACATGCCTTGCAGAAGCGTTGTGCGTCCTTGAAGAGCGACGGCCAGTACAATCCGCTTTGCAAAATCTTAGCGGTTGTCTTCTTTGCTGAGAAGTGTCCTCCGCAAGCTTCGGAATGGCAGAAGGACAGAACTCTCTCCACTTCTTCGTCTGGGATGCACCGTCGGATGATCTGATCCGCACAATATTTAAATAGGTACGGTTCATCCCAGTAAAATCGACCCACTTCGCTCAAGAACCTTTTTCTGTCTTGCGCAACCCATGACTTCGGTATCTTGTCGGTCACCAGATAATTCACGATGTCTGCATACCATGGGAGTGTTGAGATTGCTAACAATTGCTCATCCGGAAACGAGTCTTGGATCGGGCTTTCTTCGGTGTTGTTCGTGAAAGTGAGTCGAGATAGATGATCGGCCACCACGTTCTCGACTCCCTTTTTGTCCTTGATGCTTAAATGAAATTCTTGCAACAAGAGTATCCATCTAAGAAGTCGCGGCTTGGCATCCTTCTTTGTGAACAGGTACTTCAATGCCGCATGATCCGTGAAGACAACGATGGGCGATCCTATCAAGTAGGATCGAAACTTGTCCAAGGCGAAGACAATTGCCAGGAGCTCTTTCTCTGTCGTGGTGTAATTCATTTGCGCATCATTCAAAGTCCTACTTGCATAGTAAATTACACCCGGTTTCTTGTCTTTCCGTTGACCAAGAACCGCTCCAACTGCATAATCGCTCGCATCACACATGAGCTCGAAAGGCAAGCTCCAATCCGGTGTCTGCATAATCGGCGCAGTGGTGAGCATATGCTTTAGAGAGACAAAAGCTTCTTCGCACTTGGCATCCCATTCAAATGGTGCATCTTTGAGGAGTAAATTACACATTGGCTTGGAGATGGAACTGAAGTTCTTGATGAACCTCCTATAAAACCCGGCATGTCCCAAAAATGATCGGACATCTTTTACATTCTTGGGTGTAGGAAGTTTAGAAATCAGTTCGATCTTTGCTTTGTCTACTTCAATTCCTTCCGATGAAATGATGTGCCCCAATACGATTCCCTTGGTGACCATAAAATGGCACTTCTCCCAATTCAATATCAATTGCTTTTCCACGCATCTTTCCAGGACCTGTTCCAAGTTAGCTAAGCAATTGTCGAATGACTTACCATAGACGGTAAAGTCATCCATGAAAACTTCCAAAGTCTTTTCCACCATATCACTAAAAATACTCAGCATACACCGTTGGAAAGTGGCCGGTGCATTACATAGACCAAAGGGCATTCTTCGATAAGCGAAGGTACCAAAGGGGCATGTAAAGGTAGTCTTTTCTTGATCATCTAGGTCAATCTCAATTTGATTGTACCCGGAAAAACCATCGAGGAAAGAGTAATATTCATGGCCCGCTACTCTTTTTAGAGTTTGATCCAAAAAGGGTAGTGGGAAATGATCTTTACGAGTTGCCTCGTTGAGTTTACGGTAGTCAATGCACATTCGCCACCCGGTGGTGACTCTTTGCGGAATTAACTCGTTTGATTCGTTCTTGACTACCGTAAGACCTGATTTTTTCGGTACCACTTGAGTTGGACTAACCCATTTACTATCCGAGATTGGATAGATGATCTTTGCATCCAACAATTTCAACACCTCGTTCCTAACCACTTCTTGCATGTTAGGATTCAACCGGCGTTGAAATTGTCTCGATGTTTTTGCCCCATCCTCCAAGTGAATTTTATGCGTACAAATCAAAGGGCTTATACCTTGAAGGTCGGCAAGAGTCCAACCAAAAGCTTTTTTGTATTTACCAAGCAAATGGACTAACCTTACCTCTTGGTCATCCGAAAGTTCGGACGAGATGATGACAGGGTAAGTGTCTGAAGCTCCCAAAAAGGCATACTTCAAGTTGCTCGGCAATAGCTTAAGGTCCATCTTTCCTTCGTGCGTTTTGGTGGACGACGATGTGTTTTCCTCTCTCTCCGAAAATTCAACCTGTTTGTCAGACAAAGAAAACACTTGCATACAATCCTCGGGTTCATCGGAAGTGGTTAGATAACCTTCCGTTGACTCCGATTCAAAATTTTCCACAAAGTGGTCTTGGATACATGACTCTATCATGTTCACGTGTTCATTTTCCTCATTATCATCGTCATCTCTTTGATTGCTCAAAGAGAACACGTTTAGCTCTAGAGTCATGTTGCCAAATGTTAACTTCACGATTCCATTCTTGAAATTTATTATGGCATTAGAAGTAGCAAGAAATGGTCGTCCGAGAATGACCGGAATCTCATTGGTGGGATTTGACACAGGTTGCATGTCGAGGATGATGAAATCAACCGGAAAATAAAACTTGTCGACTTGGACAAGCACATCCTCGACTATCCCTCTTGGGATCTTAACGGATCGATCCGCTAATTGAATAGTAACCCTCGTGGGTTTCAACTCACCCAACCCCAATTGTTGATATACCGAGTAGGGGAGCACATTCACACTTGCTCCCAAATCTAACAATGCATTCTTGATCCTACAATTTCCTATGATACACGAAATTGTGGGACAACCGGGGTCTTTGAACTTGGGGGCTCTCGTGCCTTGCATGAGGGAGCTCACTTGCTCCGCCATAAAGGCCTTTTTCTTGACATTCAACCTTCGTTTGGTAGTACATAAGTCCTTGAGGAACTTAGCGTACGAAGGTATTTGCTTGACCGCGTCAAGCAATGGAATGTTGATTTTCACTTGCCTAAAGACATCCAAGATCTCTGTGTTAGATTTGGATGGTTGGTTTAATCTCTCCGGAAATGGGACTTTGATCCCATTTTTGATCTTTTCAAGATCCTCCTTCCCTTGTCTTTCTTCCTCTATCTTCTTTTCTTCACTCACAACTTTTTCAACCTCCGACTCCTCAACAATAGTAGATTTAACTATGTCCGCCACCTTGGGGGTTTTAGTAACAATAGTCTTGTTTACCTCCTTCCCACTTCTCAGGATCGTGATGGACTTGAGTTCTTCTATCTTGGTGCTAGACTCTCCTCCCTCTATGACTTGAACTTGCCCTCTAGGATTAACTAAAGGTTGAGAGGGGAATTTTCCCTTCTCTTGAGTAGCTAGGGCGGTGGTGAGTTTAGACATTTGAGTTTTTAACTCACCTACATCACGATCCGTTTTGTCCACAAATGACCTTAACAAAGCTTCCAAGTTTTGGTTGGGGTTTTGATTTTGAGGTGGAACAAAAGAGTTTTGAGGTTGTTGTTGCCTTTGGTTCTGATGATATTGGTTGTGGTTCTGACTTTGATTTCCTCCCCAACTGAAATTGGGGTGATTCTTCCATCCCTCATTGTACCTTTGAGAGTAAGGATCATTTTGGTTACGATTTTGGTTGCTATTTTGGTTGTACTGGTGCAAAACATTGACTTGGGCGGGATCTTTGAGGACTTCCCGAAAAGCGGGAATGGTAGGACAATCCTCGGTAGTGTGTCCTGAATTTTCGCAAATGACACACAACTGACTCGAGGATACTACATTGACCTCCTTAAGCTTACTTGCTTCCATTGCCTCTACCTTCTTAGACAATTGGAATAACCTTGCCCCCATGTCATCCTCATTGGACACTTGGTACAACCCACCCCTTCCTAGAGTTTTGGCTTTGGGTTCCTCGGAATAGGTGTTCCAATTTTGAGCACCTTCCGCTAATTCATCAAAATACAATAAAGCCTCCTCGGGATTCTTACTCAAGAATTGACCATTACACATGGTCTTAACAAACGTACGCATCTCAGGGGTGAGAGATTCATAGAAAAAACTAACAAGGCTCCACGTTTCGTGACCATGGTGAGGGCATGCGTTTAAAAGGTCCTTGTATCTATCCCAACATTTATAAAAGCTTTCATGTTCTTTTGGTGAAAAATTTGATATCGCCCTTCTTAAAGCATTGGTTCTATGAACGGGGAAGAATTTTTTTAGAAATTCCGCTTGAAGCTCTTGCCAAGACCGAATTGATTGCGGTCTTTGAGCATTTAACCAAATTTTTCCTTTGTCTTTTAGGGAGAAAGGAAAGAGCTTTAAACGCATGACATCCTCATTAATATTTGCCTCACGAAATGTGGAGCAGACTTCTTCAAAGTCTTTCAAGTGCAAGTATGGGTTTTCCGACTCCATACCGTGAAAAGAAGGGATATGTTGAAGCATACCCGGTTTGAAAGAGAATGCTCCGGCTTGACCAGCAGGAAGCACGATGCATGAGTTTGAAGTTGCCCGAGGCGGTTGAAGGTAGTCTCTCATGGTCCTAACAGGAGGAACATTGTTGGCCCCTTCCCCTTCATTATCGCTCTCGAGATCCTCGTTTCTACCTTGGTTTGCCATTCTTGGAGATGTGGGAGGGCTAATTCGAATGTCCACAAACAGTCGCCCTTGCATGAGCTTGGACAACGATTCGAATCGCTCCTCGGGAATTCTACAAAATCAAACAAAAATAAGGGAGAAAAATAAATTAATTAAATGGAGAGAAATACTTACAGAAGGGTTTTGTACAAAACCCGAAATTCGCCTTTTTGCCTTATCCCCGGCAACGGCGCCAAAAACTTGACGCAGCCGAATTAGCGCGTTGCGATAGAGCCCAAGTGCAGGCACGTCAAGTTGTAATATAGTCTCGGAAGTCCGAGTGTCGAACCACAGGGATAAGTGAAAAGGAATGGAATGGATTACGGATTAAATGGTTTTCTGATTCTTGTAAATTGAAATGGTTGTAGAACAACGAAAATGTAAAACAGTTATGAAAATTAATAAGAAGGCACTAAGGTAGGTGGAGGTTAGCGACGATTTAAGAAACGGTGATCATTAGCTCATACAAAGATTAGAACACAAGGATTCTCGAGAAATGGGGAATGTTGGTGTATCTCTCAATAGCAAAGGGTGCGACGCTAGGCGACTCATTCCCGAATTGAAGCTATATCAAGAGAGAGACAAACGACATACCACCAAAGACGAGGTTATCATTCCTACCTTCTTAGCTACGGGTGTGAAGCAAGGCAACCCATTCCCGATGAAGCTAATCCGAGATAGATATGACAAACTCATCATAAAAAAAGATTTAACATCAAGCAAGTGTGGTAATCTCATGATTTAAAGAATGAAAATTAAAAAGTGAATCCTAACAATGAATCGGAATGAAGATTATGGGATAAATTTGTCAACTCATCGTTTATCACATATGGTAGAAAATAAAGAGTCTAAGTATCACATAAAGTGTAAGAAGCACTCAATATATCAATAAATGAATCAAAGATAAGCTAAACAAATTTAAAATCCATCTATGGAGTTTTGAGAGCTATTCATAATTTCTATGAAGAGGGAAAACTCCATGGATGGGGGAAAAAGACTACAAGTTTTCTAGAACCATATGAATATGTTGTATGCTCATTACCAACCAAGCACTAAATATACAAGGCATATAAAGTCTTACTTTATTATGAATATACCTAGAAAGCTTGTAACAATGGAGGAAATGAAGAAGAAAAGGATTTACAACTATTTCTCAATCTTTAAACATGGATTGAGCCATAAATCACCGAATATTATATCGCAAACAACCTCCGTAACCTTAGTAATAGACTACTCCATAATAGATGCAAGAACAAATATTATAGAAGAAGAAATCATTCTTACAAATTAAAAAACTTACAAGAGAAATGAAGAACAACACCACAATGAGCTCTCACCTCTCTCCACAACTCTAAGTGTGTTCAAAACTAGATAATCCTTTTCCCTATGTAAAAGAAATAATATATATATATTAAAAAGTAGAAAAATATCTAACTAAATATCTAAAATAGCTTGAACCACTAAAATAGCCCATTTTGGGTGTGAAATGGCCAAGTTGCCAGGGCCATGATCGATCATGGCCAACCCATGATTGATCATGGGGTCTTCTGCCTGAATATTATTTGCACCATGATCGATCATGGGATTCCATGATCGATCATGCTTCTGGAAATTCTCTAAATCAGCATTTTTGTAGCTTTTGGCTAGCGCTTGATCAATCATTTGAAGGCCATTGCATCCTATGCCTATAAACACATAGAAACACAACAAAAGCACACCTAGCGGGACGATGTTAGATACAAAACTCGCCAAGACACTAATCTCGAGATAAGTGGATAATTAGGCATAATTAAAGCAACAAACGCGTCATGCGACTCTGGGAAAGAGCTTATGCATGACAATATTATGCGTTTATCATAATGGACGGTCCTTAAGAGAAAGGTCCTATATATATTACTCCTTTTTGTGATATCTTAAATTTATACAATGAAATATGAGTTGTATTATTTTGTGACCATTGCACTAAGTGCTCTTTTGGTTCGAGTTTTGTTCTGTTTCTGGAATTTTAAATTGGTAAAATTCACATTAGGATTGTTCTTATAATTTGTGATATCTTAAACTTTTTATTTGAAATTACCATTTTGGCCGGATTCCCGAAACAAACAAAAATTTAAAGCAAATGAGCAATAAATTAAAAATATCAAAATCAAAATCAAATTAGGAGTATCAATTTATTTATGGATCAAGTATTATTTTGAAATAAACTTGGAAATTTCATTAACTCAAATCATTCAACAATACATCGGCAATAATCAAAGGAGGACCAGACATGCATTCACCAAGTTTGATCAGACACAAAACTCGATGCTATAACTAGCCTATGAGCAACAACATTCGTTGATCGACCAATAAACGCAAAAAAGAAATTATCAAAATCTCGTTGGAGTGATTTACAATCATCAATAATAAGCCCAAAGCTAGAATGATTAACACCATTGCTCTTAAGAGCATTAATTAATTCTAAAGAATCAGACTCCATAATCACCTTCCTAAAATGATTTGATTTAAGCCAGCCAAGAGCTTTTCTAAACCCCATGGCTTATGCTATTAGAGGTGCAAACTTGCCAACAATAGTGCCCCGTAACCCTGCCACAAAAGAGCCCGAATTGTCCTTTACCATTCTGCCGTAACCAACTTTGAACATGGTAGAAAACACTGCTGCATCAAAGTTATATTTTAGCACCCCAGTCGGAGGTTTTTGCCAAGAATTGTGCACAGTAGAGATCAAAGTAAGAAGGGCGGTTCTTTACTAACAGCTTCTTTCCACTCCTCAAGAAACTTTGAAGCACATCTAACAATTGAAGCTGACGACCCAACTTTATGATCCCAAACCTTGTCATTACAATTCCTCAATATATATGCACTAAAGAAAGATTATTGCTGCTTGTATAGTATCTACCGAGCTACCTCTACGAACATTATTCCACCAAGAAACCAAAGAAATAAAATTTTAAATCCTGTCCCCAAAAACGAAGACATCTTACACTGCACGGGGCCATTAGACATTCAATGAGAACATGGAAATCTGTTTCACCCTTGAAGTTGCACATATTATATTGCTTCATTACGTCCACTTGTCGCTTACGAAGCTCTGAGCGAGTTGGAAGGCATTTAACTAAGCAACCTAGACAAAACTTTTCATATTCAGAGGAACTGACAAGGACCAAACCGAGCTCCAATCCATTATAACTGGAGTAGTATTCTCCTGCTCAGCCGCATTGATCAATCTACACCCAGTCTTCATCGAATAACTCCCTTTCTTTTCCTAGATCCATGTAATTTTATCTGGTCTAAGAGTCTTAGTGAGAGGAATGGAAAGAATAAGTTCTGTATTCCTCACACTAAATTTTTCTTTAATAATACCCGCATCCCGCTCCATCAAACATGGCTTAAACAAACTATTAATGGTAGCTAACTCTCATCCCTCACTTGGCACTGATTCAATAAACGGATTATTATTATCTGGAAACCATGGTTCTATCATAATTCAAACTAACGAAGCCGACCTCCCAATTCTCCACCTTGCACCTTTCTAAATGATCTCTTGAGTAGCCACCATAACTCGGATTGTAACCTAACTCTGCCTCAAGAAACGAACTATTATGATAATATCGAGCCTTAAAAATTTTAGCAACCAAAGAGTGAGGATTATTGATAAGCCGCCAACTTTGCTTGGCTAACATAGCTAAGTTAAAGTGATGGATATTCTGAAAACCCAGGCCACCATTCTCCTTACAAACACACAATTTTTCCCATTGTTTTCAACAAATGCTCAAGGACATGCCTAATTAAGCCAAAATATTGCATTTATATATATATATATATATTTAGATGGCTTAATATGCATGAATTTGATTATAATTATCCTCAATTGTTAAGATTTGAGTTTTAATAATGAAATATGATAGTATGTTTGTTTTTAGTACTATATAACCTTTTTTTGGGACAACATTATAACATTTTTACAGGTTGAAAATGAACAAGAACGAATCCATAAGCAAATTTCCCAAAAATTAGTCATTCTTGGTCAAATTCGGAGCTAAATTGAGTTCAAAAAGTGAACCGAAAGCAAATCCCAAGCTCAAGCATGAAGGGAGTGGATGAAGGAGACTAAGAAAAGCCGATAAATCAATCCCAAGTGAAGAAAAAGTCATTTGAATAAAACTAGGAAATTTTCGGATGAAGGAGAGATTCATCGTTAGCAATGCTGATGTTCTATCAAATTCTGGTATTTATTCATACATAATTTGAAAAAAACTCCAGAAATAGAAGTTGTAGAACTCCGAGTTAGCTACGCTTATGTGAAAACTTTGCATCAATCAGAATTCGGAGTACAAAGTTATGGTTGAAATACAATCAGTGTGCTAGTGGATCAAGTTTGAGCGCAAAAGAATACATAAATTCATGGTGCAAACATTTACCGAATGATGTCATTACCTTAGATGGCAAGTGGCCAGCTCTTTACTTGTGTTAGCTATTTTTAGCTATTGGATTAGTTTTCTTTTATTTTTAATTAATTAATAAATTAGTTTGATTTTTGAATTTTGAAACAATCAATGAATATTAGGTTTTTGGCTTTTGAGTTGACAGTTAACATCTTTAGAGACATTAATTTTCAATTGGCATGTTATTCAAAGAGAGTTTGAGAAGGAGAGTTATAAAGTTTCTTTCAATCTTTTTCTCAATTTATTGCAATTGATGATCTTTAATGCTTAGATTGTTCTTTAATTATATGTTTGAGCCGGAAGACTTAGTCTCTCAAGCCAATGACTTGATAGACGATAAAAGCTATTTTTAGCTATTGGATCAGTTTTCTTTTATTTTTAATTAATTCAAATTGGCATCACAACTTTTGATATTCTACATAATCGTATGTTTCTTTCAATTTTTTTCTTAATTTATTACAATTAATGATCTTCAATGCTTAGACTGTTCTTTAATTATATGTTTGAGCTGGAAGACTTAGTCTCTCAAGCCAATGACTTAATAGACGATAAAAGCTATTTTTAGCTATTGGATTAGTTTTCTTTTATTTTTAATTAAGGAAATTAGTTAGGATTTTGAATTTTGAAATTGTCCATGAATATTAGGTCTTTAGCTTTTGAGTAGAGAGTCGACATTTTCAAAGACATTAATTTTTAATTTGCATGTTATTCAGAGAGAGTCTGAGAAGAAGAGTCAGAAAGTTTCAATTTTTCATTCTTCCTTTTGGCTTGTATTGAAGAAGAGACGGAGTTAATTAATACAATATAATATTTCTCCTTCAATTTGAGCGCAACCCAATTGGCATCACGTACAGCTTTTGATATTCTACATAACCGTAAGTTTCTTTTGATATTTTTCTTAATTTATTACAATTAATGATTTTTAATGCTTAGATTGTTCTTTAATTATATGTTTGAGTGAGATTATTTATTGAAATTCATGCTTAGATTTGGAATTTTTGTTGGAATGTCCGTGTAGAACCCTAGAATTCATGTTTTCTTAATTTAGTCATAACCTTTTCATTTCTTATCCATTTTCAACGATTCACATATCAAAACAATCGTCGTTAAATTCTCTACAAAACCTATTGGTTTAGAGATTCAAATCCCAAGATTTTCATAAGTCAGTAGGCGATTTTTATTGCTGGCAGATTATTTATTTTCAAAAAGTGTTTAAATTGTAAATTCTATTTAACACATGCATATTCTTAATTTCCGATTGTCTTGAAATTTTGCGTACATTTATATGCTTATGTTCTTAATTATTTTTTCATTCTTGAATATAAATATGTTGTTTCATTTAATTATTTTATTAAGCATGAATTTACTAAATATGTTTGGCTAGTTCGTTAGTTAGGGGTTTGTAAGGACTGGGCATGCCGATGCAGTAATTTTTCGAACCTGAATTCAATTCTAATTAATTTTCTATAGGTTAATAGGTCATTATAAATATTATTTTTATTAAATTATTATCATAGTATGCTAATCACATACTTTTATAAGAAATTTAGTAAAATCTTTTTGACAAAAGAGCTAAACTAGTTTGAATCGTTATTTTTGCACTAAATCCTAACCGGTTAAGTTAGAGAGTGGTTTATACTCTCTAAAATTAATTGGTTTTGTATCTTTATGATTTCAAACTAGAGCGCGCTATTTTCGGTATTTGTTTTAATCCTTACTTTTTGATACCGAAATCGCCAATTTTGTATTTTTACCGCTCGTTTTATTTCAAGTTTGATTTCAATCACATTTTTACCTATTTGAATTAAATTGTGGTAATTACTTAACTTTTCTAAACTCACTTTTAATAAAATATTTTATAGTGTCAAACATTACTCCACTTTAATAAAGAAGTGTTTTTAGTAAAATTAAGTGATGCGAATTGATTACATAATTAGTAATGGTACGTATAGTTCATATCACACATGAATTATTGCAAAAAATACGAGTTTATAAAATCAATTAGCTCGTGGATAGTAGGCTGGTTTTTAAAGAAAAATTAACTAGAAAAGGATCATCGGTCCATCGAATTTCCCGTTGTGTTGCCCAGAACTTATGGATACTCATATTACTTTTTATTATTAATTTTAGTTAAAGTTTTTCATGCGTTTAATTAATTTAGGACGTTGTTTTTATTATTCATTTTATTGAGCTTTTTTGCATGTTAATTTAATTAACGATTTACATTCCTTTCTCTCCATATTTCATCTTTTCTTTATTTTTCTCATCTTCATCTTGAAAGAAACATTCTCAACTCAAAGAACTACCATCCTCCCCGTGGATTGACCTCGGACTTACCGAGTATTTATTACTTGACCGACCTCTTACACTTTGGTGTAATAACTAGCATTGTTTTTGCCGAGTCAATGCCGCCACCACTACCACACCAAAAGATATTCATCATCTTCTCAAAATCTTCAAAAAGCAGAATAAGAGTATTCCGGGAGCGAATTAAGAACCAAAATCTCATTGTCCTCATCATAAATCCCAACGTCCAAGCTCTGCAAATATTATATAATCTTGTTGAACCCGTTGAAATGATTGTTCATGGATGTACCCCTCGAAAATTCATACCTAGATTGCCTTTTTTTAAAGTATTAACGATTCTCGATGTTATTTGTCACATACTAATCCTCGAGTTTCTTCCAAATCACCGAAGCAGATGTTTCACACATCACATTATACATCATGTCCGAAGCAAGGTGTAAATGAATTGTGTTACATGCTTGCCTATATTACTCTACGCAATTGGTGTTGGATCACTTATCGAGTTTAACTTTGTTCCTTAACACTACTATGTGCAAACCCTGGACAAAGAAATCGAACATTTGGAACTACCACAACGCAAAATCCGTCTTTTTTCGGTCAAACTTTTTTATATTATATTTGATTGAGGATGTCACCTTAGGAGTAGACACCTTCTTTAAAGATGCCTTATCAATTGCATTATCACTCGCCTTTAAAGTATTAGTCTACCACAACGCAAAATCCGTTTTTTTCGGTCAAACTTTTTTATATTATATTTGATTGAGGATGTCACCTTAGGAGTAGACACCTTCTTTAAAGATGCCTTATCAACTGCATTGTCACTCGCCTTTAAAATATTAGTAGTAGACATCTCTAACTATATATCACATAAATATACCAAACAATAAACCTTTCTCTGATTCCTATACATAGCCAAATCTTAAGTGTTCTGGTATTCTTGGTCAATAACCCTGATCTAATTTCTTATCTCCATTTGATGATGGTAATATTGTTGACGATGTCTATTGTTTCGTTATATATAGGTTTAATTTTTGTAATTGCCTCTCTAAACTGAATTTCAATGGTTGAGGAGGAGGATAATTGTCACAAGGAAGGCAAAGGTGTTAGTGGATCAATTTGGTCATATTTTGATTCATACAACTATGAGTTGGGAGAGAAAGAGTGAGCATGATGATAACACCTTCCACTTCCTTTTTTTGTATTTTTGTATAAAGAAAATGGATTAAAGGACCCTCTCGTAATTATATTCAAATGAAGGACACCTTAATTTTTTATTTTAAAATGACACTCATTTTTCTTTACTTTTTAAAAAATAAATTTAATTACTACCAGCCATCACCATTATCCCAACCGCCAGAGCTCTGGCAACCACCACCAGAACTTCGGCGACCACCACCTGAGCTCTAGTAATCATCGGTGGAGCTTCGACGAACTCACCGGAAGTCTGATAACAACCACTGAAATCCTCACTGGAACTCCGTGACCACTATCAAATTGCCGAGATCTCACTAGAGTTCCAGCAAGAGTACTGCAAATTTGTTTTTGCATTAAATCCATAAGTAATTGATGATATATATTTTATTGCAAGTCTGTTTTTTGTACTAAATCCATAGGCAACTAATGATATAGATTTTTTCAAATTTGTTGTTAAAATAAATTTGCAGCATTTAAAGATGTAAAATTTGAGCACAAATTTGTTTATGCAATGTATTAAAATTCTCGCTGGAAATTTGGGGATCTAGTTGGAACTACAGCAATGGTCGTCGAAGTTTCGGTGGGCGTTGGTGGCAGAGGTGGTTGGTGTAGCTTAGCAACTATCAATGGTAATAAATAAATAAAAAATAGTGGTAGGGGTATAATTGACCATTCAAGAATCGGTTATATCCTTTTATAAGTGGATAAAGATTGAAAAATGGGAGTATGCAATAGGAAAGTGTTGTCGCTGGCTTGAATATAATTATGGAAGAGAAACTTGCAACCTATTTTCTCTTATGTATATTCTAAATTTTGGGGGCTGGGAGTGTCTATGCTTCTTTAAAGCCTAGCTTATAGTAGAGTTCACTTCAATTTCCAATTATTAAGAGTTTGTTTGATAACAATATGGAATATGATAATAAAAGTACTTAATTATAGAGGAGAAACTTGTAACCTATTTTCTCTAATGTATATTCTTAATTTTGGGGGAGTGTCTATGCTTCTCTAAAGCCTAGCTTATAGTAGAGTTCACTTCAATTTCCTATTATTAAGAGTTTGTTTGATAACAATATGAATATGATAATAAAAGTACTTAATTTTTGTGAAAAGTTGAGATGGTGTGCTAAGAGGTCTTGGGGTTGACTGGTATTTATGAGGGAAAAAGGTAGGTAAAAGGGAGCAGGTGAGGTCCCAAACACGAAGGAATTGATATTCCCATCGTCATTAATTAACTATAGCCAGGTAGTGAGGTGCAAAAATTAAAAGGCTGCACTGGAAGTAGTGCTGCTTGGTGACAAGGAAAAATATGGTGGAGGGCAAATGATGTCCCCAAACAAATGTTGTCTAACTATAACTGCCCAAACAAAACAAGAAGCCTCAATATTATTTGGAGTAACACCATCATGCATGCATGTTCTCATGTAACTTTTCTCTTTAACATAGTTCGTCAATTTCGTTATTCTTTTCTACATAAGATAAATATATATCATTTGTAACATATTTGAATATATACAAATTTCCCCTATAATTTCATATGATCTATCTTTCTGTTTAAATTTGCGGTCTATGCCACATTATTCTCTGTAGTACGTGTGTTAGAAAAATCCAAAACCTATGTACGGAACATACAACGTTTGTTGGTTGATTTTGTTTTGACTAGGTACAAAATGACAGTGATTATGTACACAATACTTGCACACCTCCATGCGTAAAATGATATTGAATAAGTGTATTGTGTAAAATTACCACAAAATGATTATGAGTGGTTGTAAAAATCTCAAAATAGGACTGTCATCTTTGAGAAGTTATTGTATATATCTTGAACTACTGAATTTTTTCGAAAGTACCAATAATTTTAATTTTCTACTAAAATAATGCGTGGGATATATAATAAAATTATATATCACTTACAATTTTCACCAACTTCGAAGATCACTTACAATTTGTTTAAGTTAAATCTAAGCAAGCAGTCATGTGCCTTTTCTATGTGTATATTTGATAAAGCACAAGTTGGTACTTAGCTTACCGAATTAAAAGTGAAATATCAAGAATAAAACGATTTATATATAGACAGAGAGATAGAGAGATTCTTTTTGCACCCCTTCCCTTTTCCCAAACCCTGGGCAGCAGATATATAAAAATAGCAACAAATATACTGAAGGGCCCTAGTTTGTGAGGGCTTCTTATATATATATATATATACTAGTAACCTAACTAGTATATAATTTTTTCCTTCTTTTTTGTACCAAAAAAATATATACTAGTACCTTGGCTGCTAGCAGCCTGCCACCTCAGATTCTTTTCAGTCAGAAATGAAAAAAGAAAAAAGGAAAAAAAGCAGAATAGATTTTCTATATACTCATTGTGTTTACAATGAAGTTGGGGGTGTAAAATTTTAAGCTTTAATTCTTGCATTTCGGAGTATATAATATAAGGGGGAAAAAGAGAAAAAATAAAAATAAAAATGGCGGAGTATGATATTAGCAGATTCCAACTGTACATAATAAGATCATATATAGCAATTTAAAGAAAAGAGGCAATAGGGCATAAAAGTGTATCCCAATAATAACATGATTGCAAAAGCCCACTATAAATTAGCCCAGTAAATTATGGACACTGTAGGAAAAAGACACTAATGCCCATTCCTTATTTAACTAATAACACAATAACCCTAAATAAAAAATCTCACATCTCCAAAAAAAAGTTAGCACCAATCTTGATCAAAACAATTCAAAATCCACAACGGTCGATCATCAACACTAATTCTCTAGAACATACTAACTATTTACATGGTGCTAAAACAGATTTAGCACCATTTTTGTCCAAAGTAACTAATCACATAGTGCTAAAACAATTTTAGCAACAATAATCCAACATTAGAATGATGCTAAAAAGGCTTTAGTACTACATGTGAACACATATAACTAAACAGAATGTGCTAAAATAGATTTAGCACCCATCTAATACTACACATAAGGTGTTAAAACTGATTTAGCACCCATCCAATGGTACACATCAATGTGCTAAAATAGATTTAGCACCCATCTAGTGCTACATATCAAGGTGCTAAAACAAATTTAGCACCCATCTAATGCTACACATCAATGTGCTAAAACAGATTTAACACAAATTCTCTAGAATAGAGTAATTATTTACATGGTGCTAAAACAAATTTAGCATAAATAGAAAATAAAGAACAATGAAATTCAAATGTGCTAAAACAGATTTAACATTATTTTTGTCCAAAGTAACTAATCACATTGTGCTAAAACAGTTTTAGCATCAATTGCCCAACATCAGAATGGTGCTAAAAAGGTTTTAGCAGTACAGGTGAACACGCATAACTAAATTGAAGGTGCTAAAACATATTTAGCACCCATCCAAGCCACACATCAAGGTGCTAAAATAAATTTAGCACAAATTCTCTAAAACATAGTAACTATTCATATAGTGCTAAAACATATTTAACACTAATAGAAAACAAAGAAAAACGAAATTCAAAGGTGCTAAAACAGATTTATAGCACCAAATTTGGTGCTGTAAATCTGTTTTAGCACCAATTATCCAATACTAAAATGATGAAAAAAAGGTTTTAGCAGCACAGTTGAACACATATAACTAAAATGAAGTTGCTAAAATAGTTTTAACGCCCATCCAATTTTAGACATCAAGGTGCTAAAACAGATTTAACACCATTTGTCCAAAGTAACTAATCACGCGGTGCTAAAACACTGAACAATTGGTGCTAAAACTCCTTTAGCACCAATACAAAATAGAGAACAATAAAATTCATGGTGTTAAAACATATTTAGCATCAATAGAAAGCATAGAACAACGAAATTCAAGGTATCAAAACAGATTTAACACTAATTATCCAGAACATAATATCTAATCAAATGGTGCTAAAACATAATAACCAACCATTTCCCTTTTTCATTTTTTTCATATTTTCCCTTAATTTATTCTCTCTGACACTTTTACCTACTACACTAGAAAGAAAAAAAAACAGTCTCAACTCCACCTTACAATTACACCACTCCACCAACAAGTGGACAGCAACATCGTCCTTCATTTTACTTAAACCAAAAAAATTTTCCTCCTAATCCTCAATCAAAATGCCCCCTAGAAATACCCCTTCAAACTCCCTCCCAATAAATCCAAACAAAGGAAAATCATATGGGGCGTATTAATTCCTTGACTGAATTGACTGAGAAAATTTCATGGTATTGCGCTTTACTATTGGCTCTAATGCTCATTTTGAGTTGTTGTGAATCCATTGAAAGCGAATTTGCGATCAATGCTAGCTTGAAGGGCCCAAAAAGCCTGTGATGAGATGATAAGAGATAGAGAGAGAGAGAGAGAAAGAGAATAATATGTGTTTTTTATAATTAGAATACATGATATATTAGGGTATTTAAGTCCATCAACTTTTATCATTTTTTTTAAAATAAATTAATATTATGAAAAATGTGTTTATTGTAAAACCAAATTATGAAATTAGTACTACTTCCCTTTATTAAACATGAGTCCGTCTTTAGAGTTATAAAACATTACAGAGCGAGGCCCTATAACCTATTATATCTAGAAAATTAGTACTTTGTCACTCTTAATGGATATCTTAATTTTATAGTTTTATATGCTTTAATCCATTAAATTTGAAATTGGGAAGGACTTGATTAATTAAAAAGACTCGATACTAATCTATTATATATCTATTAAATTCTACATTGTTATGTCGTTAGGAAAAGACTACCAAATTGAGATCTAAATCTAAGAATCGTCCATGAATTCAAAATTGATCAGTAACTAGTCAAATATTAATAATTCACGTAGTTATTAATTAATTTTGTTTTTTTTTGTTTTTTTAGAAAAGTGAATTTAATCTTTTCAAATTAAGTGCTTGGTCATTTTGATCCTACAAGCTCAGTTAAAATTGATAATTAATTTGTCCATTTTGTATGTCACTTGCATCATATGTTAAAGAATGTATACAATAGCACAACATCGCAAATTAATGGAGAACTTATACATCAATTGCAATTTTTAAAAATTCTTTTGGTACATGACATATGTATATTATTTTCAAGAGTAAACTACCCTAATGACCCTTAAGCTATTGGCCTAGTGTCACTTTGGCTCTTAAATTAAAAAACCGCTTCACTTTAGCCCTCTCGTCCAAATTTTTTGTTAAGTTGGACAAAAATGGAGTGCATTTTTGTCATTTTACTTGAAAATATTTTAGTTAGATATTTTATTAAGTTGGTTCAAGAAAAAATCGTTTTGGTTTTTTTTTAACATTGGTTTAAAGCTTTTTTGGATAAAGAAAAGATTGGTTATTTTAAATCTATCACCATCATCCTTATACCTCCACCACCCCCTTATACCTCCATTACCATTACCATTACCATTACCATCACCATCATTCTTTATTTTTTTCAGCATACCATTAAACATTATTTTAAATAGCTCAATTTTAACACCCGTTCATCCTTTCTGGATCATCACCGGAGCTCTATTTTGCACCTCAAATTAAAACACCAAATGAAAACCCCAACAAATCAAAACCCTTAAAATGAATGCCAAATTAAAACCTTATGGATCTTGCCGTATGATTATGTTTTGGAGGGTTTAAAGAAAGAAGAATATGGTGATGGTGGTTGTTGTTGTGGTTGTGGTGGCGGCGGTGGCGATATATAAATTGAGAAAAAGATGTTATGTATGTATATAACATATATATGTATGTATATATATATATATATTATGTACATATAACACACACACACACACATTTTTAGTGCTTTGACCTATCTTTTATACCACCGAAGCTACCACTCATTTTTTACTTCATACAACCTAGAGAGACTTAGATTGACTAATTTTGAGAGATTTAGGAGGGTTTCTCCAATTAGTTCAAGATTCATCGAGATTTATACACAAATTTCATTATTCATCATCGTCTTCACATTTATTCCTCCATTGAAGCTTGGGAGAACTTACAGGGGAGCTAGTCCAGCCATCATCAACACTTTAATCATGTGGATTCTCTTCAATAGAGGTGGGAACAATAGTATTCAAGATGTTTTCTTAACATTAATGTGTTGTATGGAGTGTTTTGGTACAAATTGAGGGTTTTGGATAAAACATAGGGTTTGATTGCATGCATGTGGGTTTGGGTAGATAAACCTTAAATTTATGATGGATTATGCCTTAGAATCACTTAATGAATATAATCAAGCAAGTAGATACACATGCATGGCTATATAAGAAGTTTTAGCTAAAAATCTCTAAATACGTAAACTAGTATTAATTAGTTTTAGATTCACTAGTGTATATACATACTTGAGATGATATATTATACCTAAAATGTTGGAGATACGCCCTAGATATGTTATAACCCAAAAAAGATAGGGTGTAGGTTGCCATAATAATAATTATGGAAAATTAGTGTATTGTAACTATACAGGATAAGTGCGTAAATATACTTGGCTTTGCTAGAATGACATTTAAGCATTAGAGATACTTATAGGGCCTTAATTATACATATAATATATGCTTTATGACTTAAAGGATGCATAATACACGAATTAGCTATAAAGCAAGAATAACTACTTAACGATAAGATTACAAATACTACCTACCTGTTATATGTGTTGATTATATAAGTGTGATTGGTTGTGTGGACTTTATATTTATTGATGATTGTTACTATATATTGTTGATGCGATCACACATATGGGCTGGTTATGAGCACACTTAGGGTATAGTGTGGCTCGGTGCAGGACTGCATTCCTTGGGTAAAAGTCCCTAAATCGTGCACGAAAAAATAATAAGTAATTACACCTAGTGGTTGAAATTCCATAAATGAGAGCCCATTCTAGGTATTTTGCTTTCCTATGGGTGAGGAATAGTCCAAGAGTCTCGGACTTGTAAGCTTTCCCAATTAGCGAAGTAGTTTCATGTGGCTTTACCAATGGGGTCGTATATCCCGGGAAGTAGTAGCACTATAATTGGGTACTCACCTTACAAGGTGATTGTGCCCTATTATAGTTTTGTCTTAGTGACAGAGTCGGCTTGAATGAGTGTTCAACTAGTTAACTATTTGGAGGGTAATCTCCAAACAAATGGCCTGCTTGGTTGTACTATAAATAACTTACTTGTTAGGATCAAGTCCTTGAATAACTCTTTCGCTTAGAAGAGACATGATAAGTTTAGAGCTTAGGGTCCTTGGGAACCGTTGCTTTAGGCCTAGTCATACCACAGGATGAAACAGATGCATTATGTTAGAGATATGACGGATTGGTGTTATATACTTGTTATTTTGTTATTGTCATTATTTTTTCATATTTCTAGTTTATTACTATATTGATTTCCTATTATTGTGTTGGATTTTGGTGGGGTAGTTACGTACACAAACCTACTCGTGGATAGGCGATATGGATGGATTATAATAAAATTAAAAGATTAATAATTAAAATGGTATTCTCATTCAATATGACGGCTAGGTGCTTAGATAATGTATATTAATATTAGAATGAGATTGTTGATGGTCTTAGGCATAATAGGTGGATACCTACATGCGTAGCACTTAGCGGTTTCTTTTGGGATTTTGCGTATTAGTAGCAAAGTATAGAATTCGTAATGAACTATAATTAAAGTGAAAATTATAATGCTTGGCTTAGAGTTATCGGCTTTCTCTTATATATATGAATTAGCTATGAATTTGCATCGGTGTAGACTATACGGCATTGATCCAATTTTCAGTAATCAAGTTTACCTTAGCATGATGAACCGTAGGAAGCTAGTGACCAAAAATGATGATTTTAGATCATTAACGTACCCCTAGAGGTATGTGAACCCGTAAAGCATTATAATTATGGAAATTAGGGCAGATAATGACTAATGGAGTTAGTTAGCTTTCGGTGTTTAGGATAGGAATCTTAGTGGGGGTTCGGCATGCATGTGTGCGGCTTGGATTGCACTATTTTCATACTGCATTACATACTTTTATATAAATTGCACACGCCTTCGTATTGCTAATGGTACTTTCTTATACAAAGTTATATAATTTTCACTGAGCTCAGATTTGGCTTATTCTTTCTTTCCAACAGTCTTGCAAGTTAGGCTTCATGGGTGGCACGTGGTATAATCTTCTAAAAGCCTCTGATGTCCATAAGCATTTTGTAGTCCTTTACAAGAAGGACTAAGATTGTATAATTTTTTTGTACTTTCGGTATATTATGTAATTGCAATAACTCTTTGATTAAAAATCGGACTGGACTCATTAATTAATAATGCTTTATGGCACCGTGTCTCAGAGGTGTAAACTTCTTAACAGGATTCGAGGTGTCACAGGCAACACCATTAACCTGTTATAGCAGGTTAAGGTGATCGGTTATATAATTTTTTTAATTAAAAATTCCTTAAATATTCCATTGGCCAAATAGACTTAAGATTACCCAATTCCATATTAGGATAAATCCATCATTTACGTGTTTTAATTTATTACAGACGAGTATCTAACCCTCTATTTAAGGAATTAAAATATATATATATATATATCAACTTTCTATTATATTATATTTATAAATATGAAGAACGTGATTGAATTCTAAAACACTTGAAATTCTTTGCTTCTCACAGTTTTCATTTCAGGTAGGTAAATGCTTCAAATTAACTTATTTTCAAGACTTCAAATTCTTTAGTTTTCGCATTTTTTGGAACTTTTCTCTCAATGCTTCATCCTCACTACACTATTTTCTCTCTTTTTCTTTTCTTTTTTATTTTGGAAAATAGATGCATCCATATACCCCCAAAAAAATCTTCGTTTAAATTTTATATTTTTTGTTCTAAGTTATTTGTGCATGATTTATTTTAGTAATTTCTATTTAATTAGGGTTTTTAACCAACATGATTATATAATTTTCTTTTTTACTAATAACTTGATGTAGAATGGAGTGGGCAGGGAGGATGATGTAGAATGGAGTGGGCAGGGAGGATGAAGAATACCGTCTTTAACCTTGTCTTCTTGAATTCACAAGAACAAAACGAAAATTCTATAATTTTTAAAGAACAGAAAAATTTCTCACATAATTTTTATTAATTCATAATTGGATAGTTACATTGATATGAAATAATCACTTATTTATAATCTAAAATCCTAAACTTATCTCAAATAAAAAATCCTTCACATAAGGAAATTGAATTATTATAATCTAATTGCTATATTTAAAATCTACCAAACAAATATTCAAATTCAAAATTCAAAATAGACTATAAATAAGAAAACTATTTACCCTAATTAATAATAATAAAAAAAGCAATAAAATAATAATATAGTCTTCATTTCCATTACATCAATAAGATTTTAAATTATAAATAAAGAAACTATTTATCCTATTTAATAAAATAAAATAAAAAAAGTAATAAGGAATAGGGATATCCTAGATTGGAATTAGAAAATTATAAAATGAATCTCTAATTAAGATTCCTTAAATTAAATGAAAAAAAAAATTACATGACATCAAGTAATAATAAGTTATCCACTTAACCTTGTCTTTAATGCTTTGTATTTCTTCAATGTGCATTAATTAATGAGTAGTTGGGTAATATAATTAATGCACATTGAAAAAATACAAAGCATTAAAGGTAAAGTTAAGTAGGTAACTTATTATTACCTTATAAGATGTCATTTCTTTTTCATTTAATTTAAGGAATCTTAAAGTAGAGATTCATTATATAATTTTCTAATCTAATTTAGGATATCCCTATTCCTTACCCTTATAAAATGGGTGATTTTATTTCTATTGATATCTTGTAATTAATTTACATTGTTAAGTTAATTAGCATTGCCTACTAAATTAATCCGTAAGTGTGGATAAACTAACAACAAAATATTATTGATTTAATTTTATAAATATTATTTTATTAATGATTTAATATTAAAAAATAAATTAGATTAATAGGTACATCTACTTTAATTAAATAAATAAAAATATGGGGCCTTTTTTTAAAGGACAAATCAATTACTCTTATTCTAATAAAGGACATTCTATTTTTAGGATTAGTTTCAAAGACAACTTTTTAACCGATGACAAAATAAATTTTAATTTATTAAAAATAAAAGATAGTCATTTTCCAAAACTACCCCTTATTAAAGATAACAACTGCTAAAAAATAAAATAATAAAAAAATATAAATAACAAAAGCTCAAATTCAAACTAAACATCTCAAATAAAGATTTCAAATTTGAACATGTAATCGAAATATTATCACAAAGATCAACCAAGAACATAAATATTATATATGTATATATATATTATTAATTTTCAAAACTCTAAATTTCAAATCAATTATCAAATGATAAGATATTAAAATTTTAAAAAGAAAAAAAAAGTTTATGTACGGCACAAAAGAAAAAAAACTTGAGAATGGTGATCCTTTCAAAAAAAAATTAAAATTTTGATGAATTTTTTTAGAATTGTTTGTAGCCTCATTTATTTCACATAATTTCATTAAAAATATTTTTTTTAAGCACAAAATAAATTTCAAAGGTTTATGGTATGTTGTTTTCATAATTATCGTCTCATAAACTATTCCGGTGAAAGAAAATACTATTCGTATTCTAAATTAGAGAACCAAATGTCGTGCTAACTAATTAATTACATGATTATGAATACTTTATATGACTATATATTAAAAATTTGATAAATATGAAATAGGTCTACTGTGCTTGTTAACATAGAATAATATGTATACTTAATTCTTAAATCTTTATTATTATTAGGTGAAAGAAACGGGTAGAAGTATTAATAATATAGTTACTTGAAAATATTTTTTAATAAATCCTTTAAAAACTCTTTAATTAAGGGTGTGTTTGGAATGTGGATTTGAGAGAATATTTGAACGTGAGATTTGGATTTGTAATCTTAAATCTAAATATTTTTGTTTGGTGTGAAATTATGATTCGAGATTTATACATATATTCAAATAATGAGATTTGATACTTATCTTAAAGTCATAACTTTCAAATTTTAGAGATAGGGATGTTCCTTCTAAATTCCAAACTCTTCTAAATTCTAAACTCGCGAATTTAAAAAAATTAATAATTAATTTTTAAACAAATTATTATTTTTTATTATTATAACTATACTTGTAATATTAATTATAACAATAATATTAGGGATGACAAAGGGTCGTGTGTTCTCTAAACCCGAACCCAACGCGCTTATAAATACATTCCAACTCGATGTAGGTTTTATTTTTTTAAAATCTAAATCCGTCGCGAATAGTTTACGCATAAATTCACTCCCGTCTCATGGTAATTATGCGATATTATAAGAAATAAAATACTATAATATGGGCTGGTCGAGTCAAACGGATTAATTTTATGTGAACCTGACTTCCGCCATAGTGTTAAAAGATAAAAGTAGCATACTAATCAACTAAATATAAATTTTAGCGGAATAATATTTGGATTTAAAAATTATTTTCCTTGTATTTGTTAAGTAAACATAAAATTTTAAACTCTTGTATTTCAAATATGTAATTTTTGAATCTTAGATTTATAAATTTTAAACCTAAATTCAATTCTATAATCTAAACGTGCCCTAAAAGAAAATAGGAAATAAATTAAAATGGAAGAAGATTTCGATTAGAAACCTAATTCTAATTGGTGGATATACTTCTCAATTTTGGAAAGGGTACAAAATTTGTTTGTCAAACACAACACATTGATTATTGAAAAAATAATTAATTATTTAATACTACATAAGATATATTTTAAGTGTTATTTAGAAAGTGGTATGCATACTTCAGTATCTGATCAAATTATTAAAAGTTGAGTTTGTTTGAAACACCTTAGATTAAGAAAATACGTTTTTTTAATATTAATTATGTTATTGTATTGAAATTATTATTTAGTTGAACAGAGACTGATAAAACTAGTAGCACAGCTATATGAGATGCTTCAAATTAATTTTTGAGTTTTTATTGTGATATGATTTGTCACAAATGATAATAAAATGACTAAATTGAAAGTGTTATTGAAAGAGTTGAGTTGTATGTAATTTGTAAGCCTATTATATATAAATGAAAATTCAAAGTCAAATATATTTTGAAAGTGTTATTTTCCATAAACTTATGTTATTAATTAACTATAAAACTGAAATGACAAAAACACCCATAAACACTTATCCTAATATAGAATTGGGTTATCCTAAGTCTATTTGGCTACTAAAATCTTTAAAAAAATCTTGTTTGATTGAGATTTTAAAACATGTTTTGAGAAGAGATTTTAATTTTTGTTGAAGATTTTTTCAACAAATTCAAAAAAACTCATGAAAAAATTCAAAAAATAGTCACAATGGATCTTATTTTATAAATCTCGATGATTAGGTTTCAAATATATATATATATATATATTATCTAATTCCGATTTTTGAATTTAAAGTTATAGTGTTTTAAAAATTTTACGAGAGAAAAAGTAAAGTGAAGTGAATTTTGGGAAGTGTGAAGTAAAGTTGACTTTTTGGTACAAATTTTAAAATTTTGATTTTAAAATCTCAACTAAACACCACCTAAAATTTAATTAAAAAAATAACTTGCTATAACAGGTGAAATGATTTGCCACCTCACCAATGTGTATTAATTATTGTCGGTACCCATCGATGAGTAGAGAGAGAATGTAACTATTGAAAACTCATTCACATGGATTTTCCATAAACTTATGTTATTAATAAACTATAAAATTGAAATGACAAAAACACCCATAAACACTTATCATAATCTGGAATTGGATTATCCTAAGTCTATTTCACCAATAAAATCTTTAAGGAATTTTGTTTGGTTGAGATTTTAAAACATGTTTTGAAAAAAGAATTTAATTCTTGTTGAAGTTTTTTTTAACAAATTCAAAAAAATTCATGAAAAAAATTCAAAAAATAGTCACAATTGATCTTATTTTATAGATTTCGATAATTAGGTTTCAAATATATATATTTTTATCTAATTCTAATTTTTGAATTTAAAGTTATATGGTGTTTTATAAATTTTATGAGAGAGAAAGGAAAGTGAATTTTGGGAAGTGTGAAATAAAATTGACTTTTTGGTAGAAATTTAAAAAACTTGATTTTAAAATCTCAACCAAACATCACCTAAAGTTTAATTAAAAAAATAAAAATAGAACAAGTCACCTTAACCTGCTATAACAGGTGAGAAAATTTGTTACCTCACAATGTGCATTAATTATTGTCGGTATCCATCGATGAGTAAAGAGAGAAAGTAACCATTGAAAACTCATTCATATATATATATAGTAACATAGGGTTAACTTGTGACTAAAAAATAAATAAATTGTTTTAAGGCAATAACAACTGCATGTATTAAGTGTAAGGCATATTCTAACTCCTAGGAATCTAACAAAGACATCTCATGAACCGAGTATGATTCCTGAGGATTCACCGACCTCTTTCCCGCTTTGTGGCCTAGTATTTTAAAGGAAAATTGTTTATTTTTCTTTTAAAGGGAAATGACAGTGAATGAAAAAGTAGAAGAGTTTGTTCAACTATTAATTTTTTTCTAGTTAAATAAAAGACTACTATACATAACCTGTTGTACGAAAGTGATCTCACTGGATAATCTTGAACACCACTGTTATTTGATCATTATATTTTGATCAATGATCATTATATATATATATATATATATATTTTGGTTCGATATTCATAAAATAACACATTTTTTATAAAGTAAAAATGCGAACGAGTGCACGAGAGTTAAACTTTCGTTTTTCTAATTAGTTTACGTAGCGGCTCACTATTTTAATTAAGTACCAAAGTAGAATATTTATGGCCCATTAATTAATTAACTCAAACTATGAGCTGTGGTTTCAACGGCAATTTTTGCAAAGGCCTAATTAAACTACCATGCACATGCACAAGGGTCGAATTAAGTTTATAGCTAATAACCATTGCAACTTTAAAGTCGGTGCACAAAACATAATTTGGTTTTAGTGTATATATATATTCTACTCTTTAATCGATATATATATATTTAAATAAACCAACACCATGTAGGTGCACGTACACGTTACAGCCAGTGTGGACTTTAGCCACCCACGTGCGGGCGGGCCAAAATTTTGGCCGTATATAATTATTTTATAGTTACCCTTATATTTTATTTGTTTATTTAATTAAAAATGGTGTTTTTTAATATACTTGTATTGTCGACTCTTTCTTTTGGCTGCTGCTAATGGTGATTCTGCTAGTGTTGAAAAGGTTACTCGATGAATTTGGGTGCATGTCTCGGTTGTACGCAGAAGAGCTTTGTGTTTTATAGCTAGGGTGAATGAGCACCCGTGTTAAATTAAAGCTGAGATTTCTGATATTATGTATGGGAATGGAGTTGCAAAGTCTTCCTGTTAAATACTTGGGGGTTCCTCTCATCTCTAATATATTGAAGCCTAGTGATTGTGATGATCTGAAAAGGAGAATTTTGAATAAGATCGATTCTTAGTTGGCACTAGATTCTTCAGTAAATAGTGGTGCGGAGACGATTTCAATTTACAAGCCAAGTGTGTTTTTCTATTATGAAATTTGAAAAGTTGTTTAGCTCTGAAAAAAAAAATTGAAAATTCTAAACTAAAATCGCTGCATAAGAGAGTGAAATTTATTTATTTTTTTGGCAGAAGAAAAATTTTAATTTGAGTAAGAGGTTAAAAATAAAACAATCAGCGCGCGGATGATATTCAGACTCATGGTCAGCCCAAGGGTAGGCCGAAAGTTGGGCCTTGTCAATCTTTTTGGTTCTCCAAGCCCAAGTTCCGCTGATATTAGGGCTTTTAGTTAATTCATGGTCGATGGTTTTGCCTCTAACTGGGCTGCGAAGTACTGAAGTGAGAGATTTGCTTTGCGAAGCAAGTTACAAGCTCAGATAATGTGTCATAACTTGCATTCGTCAGTGTGTATGAAACTTCGTAAATAAGCTGTCCAATGCACTTTATGATACACTTTTTAAAATGAACAACCTAATTTGCCCTCCATTTTATGAACTCCCAAATTTTCATAATCCTAATCAATCCATCCAAATTGATCTACGTCGCCCAATGGTGAGAAGTGGTATGGTAAACAACGAGATCAATCTAAAAAATTGGTTTTGGTTTCATATATTCAAATTCCAAAAACCAAAAATACCAAAAAAAAAAATCCCGACTTTCTTTAGGTAGTTTTTGGTTTCAATGTTTCAATAGACAAAATATCGAAAATACCAAACCGAAAATAACAAAAAATAGAAAACCGTAAATACGGAACCGAAAATACTGAAAATAGGGGTAAAATATAGATTAACTTTATATTTTATATATTATATATGCAATATTTTTGGCTTTATTATATTATATATGTGCTATAATTTAAAGCTTATTCCTAAAATTATAGTACTGTTATGATGGAAAAGGATCTTAAGAGAACCAACTTTTTGGTCTTTAAATACGGACCATTCTTTCTGAGAGGGTGAATGAATGAATTTTTTTATGAGATTTAGTGAAGATGGTCTCCATGATTAGTAAATCATCTTCACTAAATTTCATAAAAATATTCAAGCAGAAAGTGGGTCGAATAAAAAATTGATTTATATATATGCATATTTATCTGTTAAAATTTCTTATGTTTAGCTAGCCCACTTTCCGGTTGAATTTTTTGATGAAATTAGGTGGAAATGATCTATTAATCGTTGAAATCATCTTCACCAAGTTTTATCAAAAAGAATTCATTAGTTTACCCCCTCAAAATGGTTGGTCTGCATATAAGGACAAAAAAATTGGTCCTCTTTAGATCATTCTTCTTGTTATGATATGTATAAATTTATCTAAATAGGCACATGAGATTTTATAAGATTACTAATATATACTTATAGCATATGTGTTTTTAAAAACTGAGAATCGAAAATACCAAGTTTCATGGTTTTGGTGGTTTTAGTATATGTCACTTAGTGAACCAAAGCGACCAAATCCCACCCCTTGTCGCTTGTCATCACCTTCGCAGTTGTTCATCATTAATTATACTGAAAATGTCTGGGGAACTTTCATAAGATATTAAATGAAATATTAAGAGATAGATCTCATATATATAAATATATAGTACATTCAAATATTACATAAGGCACTTACTTATACTTAGCACCCTAATACACACATTACATTATGTTATGTACAGAATACTGAAAACATTGCACACTATATTAATCCACATGAGCTTGCATTTTATATATCAAGCTAGATATATAAAATTATGACCCTAGCCATGCAAAGCCCTAGTTATTTAGTGATTGTCCGACGCCAGGGCTGTGACCCGGGTCATTTGGTTTGAAGTTGTAGAGACCACGCCTTGACTGGCCTACAGCTCCAGTAGCACCGCCGGGTGGCACTGGAACCGTAGTAGTAATTACACCTTCTCCATTGCCAATAATAGCTATTTTTTCTCCGTCCTCGCTATCACTAGTAGTCATCCCCTTTGTTATGAGTTGAGGGCGAAGATTAATATTGGGGATATTAATATTTGTGTTCCCCAATAGGTATTTCAAATGCCTTGATCCCTCTATAGACCGAATATCAAGGGAGATAATCAGTACAACAAGGAAAACACTACTTGCAAATACTAACTTTGCTTGAGCCATTGAGAGAGAGATGGAAAATCAAGCAAGAAATATTGAAGATGCTTAAACTGTTAGGTTTTAGAGGGTATTTATAGAGCTGATGAAAGAGTGGGAGTGGGTGAAGGTTATATGTAGGAGATTCTTTGAGATATAATTTTTTTTATATAGAGATTGATATGGACGGTCGATCGAAATAATAATTATACTACATATAAAGTGTCCTTCAAGTATTTTTATAGGTATACGAAATTATCTAATAAACTCTGAAAATTACAATAAAAATAATGTTTAAACCAGGATTTAAGCACATGATCTAGCTTTTAACATGAAAAATATAAGTTGTTACCACTTCAACAAATACCCTTAAATATATTCACTTAGTTTTGAAAATTTATATATAATGTAAGAAATTATATATTATGGATCATATATATTGCACATATATATCAAATTGTGCCACCAATTTAAGCGTATATATATATATATACATATACAGTTGAATTGGGTCTCCTCTTTAAGTGGGTGTGGTACTGCTTCCATGGTTTTGGGGGGGGGGGGGGGGGGGGGGGGGGGGGGGTTGTTTGTCAGTGCATGCGCCATGCAATCTTTTCGTCATATTTCCTTTCCTTTTTAGTCCCACTTTCTCTCTTTAGTCTTTAGTCTTTTATTTTTATTTTTTACCTTATCAATATTAAAAAGATAAAAGTTAAAAATATAATGGGAAACATATGAACATGGTGGTTCGGCGTGCTGTAGGAGATTATCTGATATTAATGTATTTGTGAAATTTCTAATTAAGGTCTTCGCTTACTTCATCCAAGTAAGTGATTTGTTGACAGCGCATGCATACATGTATTGATTTTTTTATTTTTTTTAATAGATGTGTAATGTCACCTTCTTCTACTTTCACTCCATTGCCTTTTAAATAAACAAAATTAAAATTATGCGATTCAAACATTCAACGCGGTTACGCAACTTTGTACGTGATTTTAAGATATTATTAATTACACCTACATGTTAATTATGAAGTTTATTTACAAATAAAGTTAAAAAAAAATTAAATGTTTTCGTACTGTATTAATTTAAGGCGCGCCCAATTATTCTCATATGTGTATATAGATTATTAATTTGTACTATTAAGGTGCTCGTTTTGAAAGTTATATTTCATTTCTAATTAAGCGAACGCAACTTACATGACAAAAGGCAAAAATAATTTTAAATTGGAGAATAGTAGAACAATTGGTGCCTAAGATGTTGTGTAAGAGATTATTCAATTGCCAATACCTTCACAGCGGATTTGGCTCATGTTCACATTTTTTTTTTGTCAACAGGTAATTTTTAGTATTAAGCAGATAAATTTGTTTATTAAATTTAGCAGAGATTTTGATATGGGTTTATCAAAATTTTTATATGTGTGTTTATTTTTGTCCGTTAAAATTTTAGATAAATTATCTTTAATTAAGGTACAAATTAACAATCTATGTATATGAGAATCATGGGGCCATAAATAGAGTAGGAATTAACACATATATAAAAGAACGTCTTAACATATATATTTAAGGCTTTGTTTTGAAACTTATATTTCATTTCTAAATGAGGAACTTACAACAGAAAAAACAAAAAGTATTTGAAATTGGAGAATAAGTTGTTAGAAAAATGGGTATTTTTAGCCATTGTGAGGGTAATTTTAATTAAGAGTTTACACTCGATTGTGAAAGGTTATTGTGGATTTGTGTTATATTCCGTGAATACATTGAAACCGTATATTTGTTTGTTCAAAATAGTTTTGTGGTGAATGAAAAACTATCACCCAAAATGAACTACTTATCATAAAAAATAAAATATTAAAAATAGAAAGTTAAGTCGTACATTAAAACTTCGTAAAAAAATTTATTACCCCTTATAAACTTGGTAAACTTTTTTAAAAAATAAGTCTCTCTCCCACGCGGTAGGGTTAGAGTCCGATTGACAAAAATCTTACCTTGTGACTTAGTGAGGCGGGATATTTTTGATAATAATAGATTCATATTTCCCTTTCATATATGCCGGGGAAGTCTCTTTTAGTTCGTTATTTATACGTTTTACATTGTATAGTATTTCTTTTCCCTTAATATTTAAATTAGTGGGAGATCCATGCCCTGAAGAAAGACAGTACACGTGCTTGGGTTGGCCAAAGCATTTTTATTTTTTTGCTAAAAGAGCTTATTTTTTCTCACTATTAAAATTTAAATAATATGGGACGAAGCCTAAGATTCTCTCTGTCTTCTGCCTTTCTGCCTTCTTTTTTCTAATTAATTATTCTATTTCTTTTTATAAGTCTCCTGTGTGTTGTTAATTAATTAATTTTTTTGCTCTACTCCACTGACCTTTCAAATTAACGACGGAGAAGCTCTCTATATATAGTTAGTTTCTAATACATAGCTACGTAACCTTTAGCTAGCTAGGGCGCGCTCCCTTTTTTCCCTTTTCCTTATTAAAAACATCAACTGTACAATTTTCTTTAAAGGGGGGAGAGAAGCAAAACCATTCAAATCTTCCTGCTGGTGTTTTTCTGAGCTGTAACTTTGGTCTAATTTTTAGTACCAAATGGATGTATATATTTATATATTCTGTTTAATTGCAGAACCTTCTAATTGACTGTTGACTTGATGAGGCTTTCATTCCTTTTACAATTGGCTGCAGAGTCCAAGCAGTAATTCATAAATTAAAGAAAATGAATTCCTTAGCATTTCAAGATTCAAGCCTCAGCGCGCTCATTATTTTTGAATTTTTTTTTTCAATCTTAAGGATGTGATCGACTGGTTTATGGGAAAAAAAAGAAAATGAATTTATGAAATTAACTATGCTGAAAAACAAAAATTTGGATGGAGGCCGTTTTTGTATTAACATCACAGAAAAATGGTAAAATTGAGGTACACCAAGTTTTAGATGAAAGCTAATTCCAGAAGATAAAGAAAAATACAATGGATGAATCAAATACCCAAAAAAATAAAAAAGGAAATATGAAATATGAAATTCGGACATATTCCATGAAAAGAAATAAATCAAACACAGCGTAACGTTTTTTGAAAGTGGTTGATGATAAAGTATAGAGAGAAGTTGTATATTTATTGAACTGTAAATCATACAAGGGAGAAACCTTATTTATAGAGTTAACACAAAAGGAATAAGAAAGGATCTAATCTAGGCAACTATCCAACATGGAAATAATAAATTAGGTAACAAATATACCGCTATATACAAAGGAATATATTAAAATATTTAACACCTCCCTCAAACTCAAGAAGGCTTAGAAATCATTTTGAGTTTGGACACCAAAAAGTGAAAATGAGAAGTCACATGTGACTTGGTTAATAGATTAGCAATTTGAAATTCTAACAAGACGAACGGCAACCGGATAGTTCCTTGAGAAAAGTGATATCGAATAAAGTGGCAGTCAACTTCGATATGCTTGGTGCATTCATGAAAAACATCATTATGAGTTATTTGAATGACACTATGATTGTCACAAAATGAAGGTGTAGGATCGGGGAGGTCAGTTCTCATATCCCGAAGCAGCTAGCGAAGCCAAATAATTTTTGAAGTGGCATGGACAAGAGCTCGATATTCAGCTTCAATGGGCAACAACAGTGTTTTTTTGTTTTTTACTTTTCCAAGAGATAAGATAATCACCAAGAAAAACACAGAAGCCGGTCGTGGATTGTTAGTAATATCACCTGCCTAGTCGGAGTCAGAATACCCTTGTAACATGGGACTAAAGGCAGAAGAAAGATGCAATCCTTGAAATAGGGTCCCTATGAGGTAACGAATGATGCGTAGATTGGCAACAAACTGAATTGAATGCAGTGTAGACATGAATTGACTTATAACATGAACTGCATGACTAATATATGGTCTACTGATTGTGAGGTAGTTGAGGTTACTAACAAGAAGCATATTTTACTTGGAAAAGAAAGTAACTTACGAACGAGTGATCAACCTTAATACTAAGAAAGTAGCAAAAAGTTCACATATTTTTTATTTTAAAACATGAGGACGTATAGGCTTTAAGTTTACATATTCCGTCCAAGTCATCCCCAGTGATAATCACATCATCGACATCGATGAGAAGAATAACAAAGCATTGTTGAGAAGAACACGTGAACATTCCTGAGTCATAAGCACTTTAGGAAAACCCATGTTGAAGAATGGTTGTGGAATTTTTTTCAAACTATGGTCTAGGTGCTTGTTTAAGGCCATAAAGAGTACGGAGAAGTTTGCAAACTGGCTTAGGATAATGAGGTAGTGCCAATGAGGTTGCATATATACTTTCTCAGTGAGATCTCCATGAAGAAAAACATATTTGACATCCATAAGATGAATTGCCCATTAACAAATAAATGCAACTGAAATAAATGTGCGAACTGTAGTCATACGGGCTATTGGAACAAAGGTTTCCTCATAGTCAATACCATATTCTTAAGTAAATCCTTTTGCAACATAACGAGCTTTGAAACGATCAACATAATCATCAGCTTTGATTTTAATTTTGTACACTCATTTGTACCCAAGAAGATTTTCCAGTAGGTAGAGGGTTATGAGGTCTCATGTGCTAGTTTGCTTTAAGGAAGCAATTGTTCGTCGGACATAGCTTTTGCCATAGGGGATATGAGGAGGCTTTTCGGTAAGAAGACAACTCATGTAGGGACAACATGGCATAAATAAATAAATAAATTATAATATGATAGCTTAGTTGGTGGTCAACAATCCCGAGTTGGTTTAGTTGTAGGATCACTGTTGGGACATGCATAGTCAGGCAAGGGCGTAGAGTTATCAGCATTTGGACAGTTAGATAGTGGTTTGGTTGGAGTAGCAAGCGATGGTATTAGATCAATTAAAGGCAATGGTACTAGCTCGATTATCGGTGACTCAAGAAATGGGTCAACAGAAGGATTGGTTTTAGTGGACGGGATGAAATTCTTTTATAAGGAGTATTATGGTGTATTTTCTCAAATGTTGACATGTCTGGATATATGAAGTCTTTTGGCAATTAATCATAGTATCGATAACCTTTTTGTTGAAACTCATGCCCTAAGAAGACACATGGTTGTTTTTAGTATAAGTTTGGTGCGCTTTCTATTAGGAAGTAAGATAAAATAAGTAGATCCAAAGACACGAAGTTCAAAATAATTAGGGATGGTTTGGTAAAGATGTTCAAAATGAGATACACCAGTTGTAATAAGAAAATGATTCCGGTTTATGATAAAAAAAAATATGAATGGCTTATCCCCAAAAGGTAGTAGGGACATATAATGACAAAAGAAAAATGCAAGTAGTTTTAACAAGATGGCGGTGTTTATGTTTTGCAACTCCATTCTGTTATTAGGTGTCAGGACAATATAGTTGAGGAAGAGCCCCATGGAATATATTTAAGGAAGTCGATGAATGATTTGGACATATATTCACCTCTAAAATCAGAGCAATTTTTTTTGATGACTTTAGAAATCTGTGTTTCAATCATAATGGCAAACTCAATGTAAACCTTAAGAAAGTCTGACAGAGAGAGGAGTAATTGTCACGGCGCAAATTTTGGGTTATGAATAATAAAATTTTAGTAAAATATAGGGTTAATCTTGTAAACAATAATGAGGATAACAATATATATATATATATATATATAAACCTTTTCAAAAATATTTGGCCAAAGAATCTAACCATCCCAAACCCCATGCACAACCAAAATATAATTTACAAAGATCAAATTAAAGAATTAATGTAAATGCCAATCATATAGTCCAATAGTTTATATATGTTCTCATCACACCTGCAAAATAATATGGTGGGGGGTGAGCTACAAAGCCCAGTAGATTTATTGATACATATGAGTTTTACCTTAAACTATTTATACCAAGTATAAAATAATAATATAAATGTCAACGCATGCCAACTAAATAAATAAGCCATGATATATATCAAATCTTATCACAAGGCCATGTTCATCTATCAATTTTTTTTCTTTTAATCATACTCTTTGTAATGATGTGTTGTCTCGTTTATTTGTTTGACAATTTGATAATTGTGATTTTATGACTTGATTTGAATTTAAACTTTTTAGATACGATATGGATTGAAATTTTGGGAAGACATTTCTTTAAGAGGGATATATTGTAAAACCCCTTATTTTGAAGAAATTTATTTATTATTTATGTTTTAAAAAAAAAAAAAATAAGAAAAGATAAGAAGAAAAATAGAAGCGCACGTGATTCATCTTTGTTAATTTGTGATTCGAGGTAAGGGATGTCTATTGAGATTTTATTCAATTTTATTTAGTCGCATGTATTTGTTTATTTGTGTGTGAGTTAACTGATGTTTGTTCTATGGCTTTGCGATAAGATTTAATATCATGGTTTATTTATTTAATTGGCATGCGCTGATATTTGCAATATTCTTTTATACTTGATACAAATAGTTTTGAGTATAACTCATGTATATTAATGAATTTACTGGGCTATATGCTCACTCCTTAACAAACTTTTGCAAATTTGATATTGACTAGGATAAAATTGGTGGATCAAAGTCTTTAAGTTTTTAGAAATTTTTATTAATATTGAATTGTTGTATATGATTTTCTTATTTAGTTGTCATAAATTTGGGACCCTTAGATCTTCTGGCCAATGTATTTTCTAAAAATCTTATATATCTCTCTTTTGTTCTCATAAATAAATTTTTATCATTATGCTTTAGAGTTTGGTTATTATTTAATTTTTATCTTAAATTCTTTTATTTTTATGAAATTTTATTATTCGCAGCCCAAAATTTAAGTCGTGACATGATGGCCAGGGAGATGCGTAATGAGGTTGTCATGAGAAAGTATGGTTGGGTGGTTTATAGGGCTAGTGATGCGGGCGAGGGGAAGCAACGTATGAGGTATATATTCGCAGCCTGAGATGCAACGTATGAGGTATTCGCAACAGGGGATGCAATAAACACTGAAGGACATATTTGAGTAATGCATTTTCGGGTTTCTTCAATAATCAATTATTTTATGGCTGTTTTAATAAAAGGGAGAGGTTCACAATGAAGAACAAATACTCTAATAAGTTCAAATTCATCTCACAGTGCAATAAGAAGGTGCAATAAGAAGTTGTACAAGCCGTGTTTCTTTACGAAATGTTTCCCACATATTTAGATATGTTGTCCACTAAAGTTTTATAAGTTGTAGTTGGTCCCAGATAACGCACATGCTATAATGAAAGTCGGATAGGCCTAGTTGTTGTTGTAGAGCACGTATATCATGTTTTAGTATGTACTTTTTGGCGAAATTGGTTTGAACATATTGGTGTGTCAAAAAATCCCAAGCTTTCTTTGTTGTATCGCACTTCCCAAGGTATAAATTGATGGATGAGATGACGGTGTTGACAATTGAGATCAAAATTTTGTTTTTGTTAATACTTTAGTTGGCAAACTTTGCACTAGTTTCATCAGGATACTTTTCTTGATCACTAACATAATTTCAAAGCCTTTTTCTTTTCAAAAAAATTTAGAACGGAATAGACAGTGGCTATAATTATTTCTATTTGGCTTAATAGTGATGAGAACTTTAAAGGTAATCATAGTGTATAAAAAAATATAACTTATCAAAAAATAATCAAAGTATGAAATAGTGCACTTGACCTAGTTTTATCACTTAGAGGTTAAATCTAGAGAAACGGAGATTACGGTTGTGTCCAAAAGGGTCGAAAACATAAGGTACTGGTTTGGGTTGTCAAATAACTGGTAAAAAAGAAGTGAAATTGGTCAACGGAGTTAACTTTAACGTAATATGCTGACGAAGTCAATGGAATATTATGAACTTTCATTGAATGTCCTGACAACGTTAAGTTTAACGGAATATGCCGACGTCGTTAACTTTATCGGAATATTCCGACGGCATTAATAATGCCATTAACTTTAACAACGACGCACTTGTGATAATCATAGGCTGTGGCATTTTCCACGTACGGCCCATGCAGTGGAGTTAATTTTGGTGTGATTGGAGTGTTAAAAAGACGATGGTGATAGTTGACCTTTAGTTTAAGAATCGGAGTACTGGACAGCAGCGGCGCAGTGATCGGGCAGTGGTGCAACAATGCGGCGAAGATGTACTTGGTTAGCTGTGAAAAACTAAAGTAGAAGGATGGTGTACCTGTTGATACCATGATAAAGTATAGAGAGATGAGATAAATTGTTTATTGATTGATGTGTAAATCATACAAGTGAAAGTCTCTATTTATAGGGTTAATGTAAAAAGAAATAAGGAATGATCTAATCTAAGCAATTATATACAAAGGTAAGAATAAATTAGCAGCAATTATATAGCTATATACAAAGGAATATGCTATAATATTTAATAGCTGAAAATATTATTATAGTCGTTTATATTTTATACCCATGTAGTCTGACTATTTTTACACTTTATTTCATTAAATTCATTTTGTATCATGTCGGTCACTAAAGCTTATTCTCGTTTTCACTTTAATTAATTCAAAACCCAACTAACTATTAGATTTTTATTTTTATTTTTGTTTTATTTTATTTTAGTATTATTAGTAGCTCTGAAGGGAATACATAAGAAAATTTGTCCACATGGGTAGCTTATGGAGGTACTAAGCAGCTCAAGGCTTTACGCCCACCGATATCCATATCTAAAAAATTGGAACACTATTATGTAGTTTGAAATTCAAAAACTTTCCAAAGGTCTTGGCAAAATTTTGGAAGTTTTTTCAACACGTAATACATGTATCTCTTTATCTATATATCATTAAATATAAAATTACACCTACGACTCATATATTACTTAAAGGGAAGGGGGATTACGGTTTCTCTTGCACCATTAAAATGCAAAGGTATATTATTTAGCAAAGGGCCTTACTAGGGGTGTGCAAAACCCGAGTCGAACCGAATCGAATGGATTGGACCAAATTATAGGGGGGGTTTGGTCTTTATATGTACAATGGTTCAGTCTAAATTTAAGTGGACCGAATTGAAATGTTCTAGTCTTTGGTCTAAGGGACAAAAATTGCACAAAAACCAGATTGGACCGGATATATAAATATTTGATGAAGACTTAGATATGATATCGATACCTTGTGGGTAAGCATAAAAGTTAAATGTTTTCATTGCACTTGTAATCTAGGAAATACCTTTAAGTTAATCTAAGCATATGGCAATCCACCGATGTATTTTGTTATCTTTTTGTTCTTTTCATGGAATTTGGTATATTTTGTTTAATTCTTTGTGAAAAATAGGCTAATTAGCAGGGGTGATAAACGCACTCAACAATGGACCTACCCAAGTCCAAATAGTGGGTTGAACAATGGGTTGAAAACTGGGTTCTTGTGTTTAAAATATTTTAGCAAGTCTAAACAAAATAGCCTTATTGAAAAAGTTCGGATCAATTGGACCAACCGAAGTTGGATTGTTTAAATTGGTCCGGTCTTAGCTAGCACTTTGGGTCGGTCTAGAAAATTGTAGGACCGAAGTGGTCAGTTCGGCCCAAACAGATGATCAACGAGACTGTGCACACCCCTAGGCCTTACCGCCATCAAAACGCAACTGATTAAAACATGGGTATATTACTCCTCCTTTTCATTATATTTTAAATTGATAGTGTTTTTTTTTCTTTGCAATTTAATATTTTTTTTAAATGAGTTATATTAATTTCTGACCATTAATTAAGCTGAAATTAGGTTTTTCTTAAAACTCTCAAAATTAAAATGAGACTTTAATTGAAACATATGAATAATTATAGCTTTTTGGCTCCAACTTTCTTCAATTTTTTCTTATTATGATAAAGTATCGCTTAGTAATGTTATAAAATACATCTATGTGGATAGTAATACCATCTGAGTTATATTTTATTGATACAAAAGGGAGGAGATCTATTCTCATCAAGGATGGATCTAGGATTTTACCATGGGGTGGGCTGGTAATAAAGAAAAACTTTAATAAAAAAATCCCGTGAAAAAGATTTATACTAAAAAAAATTATTTTTTTCGCCTTTCCAATCATAAGAAATTATGGAAACAATGGTATGTTTGGCTTGAAAATATATAGGCTAATTTTTTCCCAAATTTTAACTGCAAAGTAAAGTTTGGGTTTTGAAATGTATTAGGAAATTAATTAAAATACATGAGACAGTTAATTACTAAATCAGGAAAATTAAAGACTACAATGATGGGAGTTTTCGGTAAATAAAAGATTAATATAGCAAACATTGAACAATAATAAAATTTAAACCCCTGAAAATGCATGCATCAACTTCAAAATTATATATAACTTCTTATGAATTTCAATCCCACGACAAGAAAATACAAATTCAAATTTATTAAGGGCCATTTGTACTTTAGTGCCCAAAGTTTTATAATAATGGTATATTGGTACCCTAATTTTTACATATCGGTAATTTGGTACCCATTTTCAATTTAATAGCTATTTTAATACCTATTCTGTTAGTTGACCATTCATCTTTGTTAAGAATGGTATTTGTAGACCATAATACCCCCTGATGGCCTTAAATGCAACACCAAATGAATATGACCGTTTGAGAGCAAAAATATATCCGTTTGGCAATCAGCCTGCCTTATAAATAGAACCAAATTTCTATTCAACCACACAATCCATTCAAACACAAATACACATCATAAAACAATCTGAATGCAAGCATTTTAAATAATGGGAGGTGGAAAACAATAATGCAATTGTGATCAAATAATCTGTCAATTGTGTGACAAACATGGCCACATAGCAACACAATGCCCTATTTTCACCAAAATTGTTCAAGCTGCACAAAGTTCAAGTGCTACTCAAAGTTCAAATTGTTGCTTTCATTGTGAATAGAGCGGTCATTGGGCAAAAGATTGCCCTTAGAAAACATCAAGTTGTCCAGTAAGTTGTGGTATAAGAAAGCTCTTGACCTCCACAAGAGAATGGAGTAAAGGTAAAAAGTTTCTAAAGTGTACTAAATGTGAAAATTTTAAGTGGTTGAAAGATGCAATGAAGCATGAGATAAGGAGAAGCAACATAAAGGTGAAGATAGAGGTTAATTTAGATGACTTGTGCAATTCATATGAGAATAAGATGAAATTTCCATAGAATATGCATTGTAATAGCAGTCAATATATGTACCACAATTGGACTACACATTAAGTAGCAAAAGAACATAGTCCAATTGTGTTACAAACCAAAAAATTGTAATAACATTTAATGTTTACATATATATATATATATATATCACTTAGATATTTGTAAAATAAGACCTAACCAAGTGACATATTGAAAAAAAAATGTTTTTATAAGTTCCATTGCTACATATGTAAACTTCTATCAACCCTATTCAATTCCCTTCCATAATTGGAGTCGTCAACTTGTGGATGATGAATTGAACCTGGGTTATAAGTTCTTGAACTAGGTGGATATAACACCCTTCTTCTAGCACCCCTTCCTCTTCCTCTAGGAGCTTCTCCTCCTTCGATCTCTTGCAGATCCTCTGCCTCTTCCTCTCAGTAGTGGGACTGCTAGAATAGCAACTACAGGTCTGAAAGCCCTCCTCACTCCTTCTGCTTTAGTCATTCTCCTTCTTTTAAAATAGTTAATAATGTTACAAAAAGTAGTTGGATTATAAATGTTAGTAATTAAAAATGCATTCAATTAATGTTACCTCTAACTGGTGGAGCAACTGGCCCTTTGCAGGTCTTTTTATTGAGGCCGAAATTCTCACATTTCCCACATTTCTTCCTCCCATTGCTCTTTTCTGGAAGTACTTCATCCCTCCCTTTAAGTCTGTTGTTTCTAGGTCTCCCAAGAGGCCTATATAGTGGTGGAGAAAGTACTAGGTCTGTGGGCTGCAAAATAAAAACACCATTGTTATGCTGACATTTAATAAATCACAAAACAGTAAATAAAGTAAATATTACCTCTTCCCAGTATTTAGAATCTTCAATTGGAGTTATATAACCTTGATATGCTGCCTATATGCATCAACAGTGAAGTAATTACTACAGAACCTGCAATTACTGAAAGTAAACAATTAATCAAACCTGCATTTAATTATGCAATAAATTGGAATATAAATGAATGAGAGATTGAAGCAATTACTTGTCCCATTCTTCTTTCATTGGTAGAATGACAGCCATGGCATGCACACAAGGCATCCCAGATATCTGCCATTCCTTACAGCTACAGCCTTGTTCTTTTAAGTTCACTGTCCAACTACTTCCATTTCTATCAATTGCTACATGCATCCAATCAGTGGTACCTTCTGTAGTATAGTACTTGTACTGTTTCTTCAGTTTCTCAATTTCTTTCTCAACCCTAGGAACAACTCCCCCCATCTCATCCCTACCCTTTATCCTCCTCCTATACATCAATGACATGACCATATATTGATACTTTTGAAATAGACTAACTAATGGCATGTCCCTCAAGTCAAGCATCATATTGTTGAATGACTCTGAAAAATTGTTTGTGATGTGCTCACATGTGTATGCTATGTCAAAATATGCCCTAACCCAAGCTTCTTTGTCATTATCCTCACTACATAACCAAAAATAAGCAGCCAACTCATCCTTGTAAATCCGTTTCATCTAATTATCATGCTCTTCAATCTTGTAAGATTTAGCAGCCCTCCCTGCTTAAGTGTTGCAAGTGCTTCCCACCATGTTTTGCTTTGAAATTCTTATACATATGTCTGAAACAATGCCTATGTGGGCTTCTAGGGAACACATCTTTAACAGCTTCCAATAAACCTTTGCATCTATCTGACATAAATGTAATTGTTTCCTTGTGTTGCATCAAGTGAGGTTTTAGAATTTGAAGGAATTGAGACCATGAATCATATGTTTCCCCATTGTCACATACATGGCCACTGGGAATAGGCCATTGTTCCCATCTAAGGAAATTGCTGATAACACTGCCCCCCATATTTACCTTTTAAAAATGCCCTATCAAGGCCAATCAATGGCCTACAGCCATGTACAAAACCATCAAAAGATGCTTTGTATGCAATACAATAACCAACAAATGTGTTGTCAACTGGATTTCTCAACCATTCTGCCACACTACTTGAATTTTTCTCTAGTATCTGCCTATACATTTCTGGGCATATTCTATAGCTTTCACCATACTTCCCATAAATATTCTCATGACATTTCACCCTAGCATTATATGCAGTATCATAACTTATTTTCACCCTATGTTTGCACCAAATCTTTGCTATTACATCTCTAGGTTGAAGAACTTATGGTTTATAATATCCTCCTCTATCTCATGAGCCACAAAGCTAGCATCAGCCATGGTGTTTCTACAGTTATCATCACTCCTGCAACTGTGCTGACCCACATACTTCCTTACCCT
This sequence comes from Lonicera japonica, assembly GCA_021464415.1. Classification (NCBI taxonomy): domain Eukaryota; kingdom Viridiplantae; phylum Streptophyta; class Magnoliopsida; order Dipsacales; family Caprifoliaceae; genus Lonicera; species Lonicera japonica. Next base: position 14,779,913 of record CM038466.1, read on the forward strand.
AGCAGTGTACTCATGGGAACCTTCCTTACTAAAATTCTCTACTTACAAGTTGTAACTTTACACTTAAAATATATTTGTAACTTATTGTTTCTCCTTTGCTTATACTCAAATTTTTTCAACATAGCAAATCTCCTCAAGAAATTCCTACAATGCTGCATTGTATTCCACTCCATTTTCTCAGTAATCTCCACATCACTGCTAGGTTCACTTCACTATTATCTTTGTACATATTTTCAGTTTTATTAGTAAAATCTTTAAAATCAGTCATCACCCCATCATTACTACCATCAAGACTTACTTGTTTATCACTACTACCCACAAGACTTACTTGTTCATCATCACTACTCTCATCACTGCCACCATTATAAGTAACATCCTCACTATCATCACCACTACCTACATTACCCTTATCAGCCTCCTCCTCAGCTTCATATCTATCCCAGTCCCATGGCTTAAATCCACTCTTTTGGCTATCACTATCACTAGAAACCACACTATGATAATCATCTTCTGCATTTAGGTCATCAATTCCTAATATTGGCTCTAGTTCATTTAATGGAATATGAATCCCAGGTGTATTACCCTCATAATCATATGGACCACTATCATTCATAGATGATTGACTACCAGAGAAACCCACATTATGTGACCCACATATCACAGACAAATACATATCTGTCTCATCCATTAACTCTTTCCCTTTCCTATTCTGAATTGGATCAGTTTGAAGTGGTTCAGGTTCAATTGATTCAGGTTAAAGTGGTTCTGGTTCAATTGGATCACTAAAATCAGATTCATCATCACTGAGTGCTATAGGTTTTTCTGAGGTACAACTAAAAGGTAGCTTAAATTTGCCCATAAGCCTGGGTGATCTTCTGATGTCTGAGGGCTTGGGAGCCTGTTTTCTTGGAGTTTTGAAAGGTGCATTATGTTTTCCTATTATCTTAAAAAACACAGTGCATATATTCACTATATTAGGTTTACATGCATGGGAGTAAGCATATAACATTAAGCATATATTCAATTAAACGGACAAAACCATAATTTTTGGGACCACATGATTCAGTTTATTAAACATATGGGACCAAAAACATTGATATATAACTGTATATAACAGTAGTACGTAAACCCCACATAAAGCCTTTATTCCCACAGAATAAAAGAGAAACAAATAATAAACTCCACATAAACCCCATATTTGAACAGAAGCATATGAAAAACCCTAAATATTCAACATATATTATAATACACATCTATATTATATTAATAAACCCTAATAAACATAAACATATAATAGACATATCTATATTATACAAATAAACCCTAACTAATAAACACAAACATAATAAAGCACGATTTTTTGCCCCAAGAAGAGATGAAAATCCCATATTTATACGAAGAATTGCTAAACAACACTGCGACAAAGGCTTAAGGAATGATTTTAATAACCTATTTTAGGGTTTAATCGAAGATTTTAGGGTTTAATTAAAGGTTTAATGATTTGGGAAAAGAAAGAACTAGGGTTTTCTCACTTTAACTCTCAATTGTGTATTTTAAAATATGATCGTCCTTTTTTTATTTTTTATGTTTCTTCACTCCACAAAATATCACAGGGTCAAGTTAGGAATAACACGTAATTATTTGTATTGACCTAACGGCAGTGAGTGGTCAACTACAGAATAGGTGTTAAAATACCTATTAAATTAAAAATAGGTACCAAATTACCAATATGTAAAACTTGGGGTACCAAGATACCATTATTATAAAACTTTGGATACCAAAATACAAATGGCCCATATATTAAACAACAATATTTCATATATACACACATGTAAGTAATCTATTAAATCAATAACACATTTAGAATTTATATAATATTTCATATAATAAGTAATAGATCTTGAGAATAAATGAACAACAAAATTAGTATTATAATATATATAACCTCTTCTCTTAAGGATCGTCCTTATCTATATTATAAAACATCGTCCTTAAATAAGGATTGATAAACTCTCAATAATATTAGTGTGTGAGAGTTTACTTTATGTATATTATTGGTGTTAAATGTTACTCAATAATTTTTATTTTTTTTACATAATTCTATAATCATGATGGATCTTGTTTAATTGATCTTGATTAGTAGATTTCAAATATTAAATTTTTATTAAATTTTGAATTTCTTATTTTAAGTTATGGCATGTTTAATATAGAAAAAATTATTGGTGTGTGAGAATTTATTGTGTGTATATTATTGGTGTGAGTGCTTTAAATTTGATGTGACATCTTGATGTCTGTATAAAACCCATCCAATGGTGTAGAGTTAATGCACACCATAACATCTATATTTTTAACCATTAGATTCTTATACTTTTTGAGAATAAATTTTGTCAAACTTGATGTTTTATAATATAGATATATCATAGATCATTAATAATGGGCTAAAGATTAATGGATATAATAAGGATCATGAGTCTTTTATATAATGTGTATACTTACTAGTTATTTTTTCGGCTCCAAAAATAATACTCCATTCGTCCCAAATTGTCGATCTCTTTTGAAAAATCCAACTTATTAAGGACCCAATATCATTATTGTACTTTTTGCTTAATTTATATTGACTTTTCTTTTTTACCTTTTTCTTTATTCAAATTTTTTTCTTAAAAAGTGAAAGTACAAAAAAAGAGTAATTGCTCCCAAAATAAAAAAATAATTGTTTTTAAAACGTTTTACATTAAGGGGTTAATTTATTTTGTGGAATATAATTAATATATTGAATTTTATAATAAGCAAGCTTTATTTATAATTATTAAATATTAGAATTAATTATTATATATTCTTAAAAAGGTGCAGAAGTTAAAAATAAACTCTTAACACACGAAATAGATGGAGTCGAAATTTTACTAAGCAAAAGCATAAACAAATAAATGTAGAGAAAGAGATTCCACTAAAAGGACATTGCATATATATATATGGTTGGCTCCTCGAAGTGAGGAAGTTATAAACTCATCCCACTATAGTTATAAACAACTACAAATTTTAATTGTATATATATATGGAAATTTTTAAGTGCATACCAATTCGTATAAACCGGTCCTTTTTATGACGGTTTTGTGTCCTAAAAAACACCTCAAATGTTTTTATGACAAAAAACCGTGGTAAAAAAAATTAGTATATGGATTGGTTCACACCAGAAACAGACTCTATATATATATATATAAATACGGAATAATATAATTTGGGGCTACGAACTGAATGCTTTGTTTATAATTATGATTATGATGATCAACTTCAAACTAAGTGGGTGGAAGACAAAGGATCTTCCCTGGCCTTTGAAATCCTTCTCTTTTCCGTGGCCGTCGGCTTCCAGACGAGCTAATTAATTCCAGAATGTTATACTCTCCACTATATATGCACACCATTCTTGTTGTATGTCCTAAGTTAATGTATATGCTTTTTAGGCAAATGAATTGTGGTCTGTGGGGACTTGTCCCATTCGCCAATTTTTATTAATATTTTATCTTTCATTTTCTTTTATATCTTTTTTGTGAGTTGGTTAGGGCTTTTGTACAAAGCTTCTAGACTGAAGTCATTAGCGCGTTTATTGTTTAGGATGGTTCAATATAATTCAGGTCCCTTCCCTTATTTTGATCAATTATCGATCGGATCAAGCTATACGAATTATTTAAATAAAATAACTCCCTAGATACATATATGAATAAAAAAAAGAGCACCTGAATGACTGAGTAAAATTTATATACCCCGAAGTAAATGCGAGTTTTATATATCTTAACCTAGAGACTGAACGCCAAAGTCTCCAGTCTTCAGCAAGTTGATTAGAAGAGATTCTAGGATTTTGTGTAATGTAATATCCATCATTTCTACAAGAATGACTTTATCCCGCACATTATATACTGACTATATATATAAGCTAAACAAGACAAGTTCAATTCTGCATTTTAAATATATATATATATATATTCTTGTGGTCCAAATTAATTAGGAGTTCACTTGTCTCAAATTAAGATCACCCTAATTTCTTTTTTAGGATCAAAATAAATTTACAAAAGGTAACAATTATAAATAATTTTTATTCTTTAACCATGAACTAACAAGAATCAAAGAAATATAAATTCTACACTAGATTTTACATATGAAGGGAAGTTGATCTACCAATACATATGGTTACCCTAGCCCTAGCCCTAGTCTTAGTTTTGGAGAGAATGTCCAACACCAGGACTGTGACCGGGCGTGGTTGGCCTGAAGTCGTTCACATTGCCGGTTGTTGGTGGTGGTGGAGACTCAACTACAACAACCTCGTTCAGTGGTATTAGTGGTGCAGTAGGTAGCTGTACACCTTCATTCGCATACGCTGTTTTATCTCTCTTCTCACCAACAGTGCCAATCTCTCTGGCTTCTTTTTTTACCAAGTTTGTGCGTGTGTGAGTGATATTTACTTTCTGAGGTATTTATAGAGGTGCAAGAGCCATGTCCTGTCCAGATGGAGATTCTTTGGGATAAAAATAAAACAATAATTAATTAACAGAAGAAAATCAACTCTTTATTTTTTTTAATAATATATCTTCAGAGCATGTGTTACGGTGTAAGTTAATATATTACGCCCCTGCGGAAGTTTCGACTCCTGATTTAGTAAAAAAATATCAATTTCAATGTAATTAGTTACTAATAATTGAAGTCAAAAGTAGTATCACATAACGTCTCAGAAAAGAAAATGTCATTAATTTCTAGGCTGTGTTAATTAATAACGTACAAATATATACTGTTCAGGGAAATGAATATGCAAGAAAATGAAAGATAATACGTACATTGTGTGGTTGGCTTCAAAGGCTGTGACTTACTTTTACATTACTTTTCAAATTTTGAAGCAAAACAGTTGCATCTAAAAACTAGTATAATTTATTATTATATTTTATCATTTTTTATAACATCCAAACACGGAAGAAAATAATATATCCATTTGTGGAAAAAAGGTTTTACACTGAAAACAACTACTGTTGGATTGATAAATTCCATCTCCCATGCATGTCAGGGCTTAGTTTTTTGAGAATGTATTTAATTTATATACTAACTTTTTTTACTACTTTCCAACTTTAGATTATCCATTATGGTTGGCTTGATAAACTTCAAAAAAATTATTGGAGAATTTAACGCCTCGTATTTTGGTCTTGCTAAAAGTTGAATTAATTAAAGGGTTAATTATTTGTCATCTCATTTGAATGGTGAACCGTACTTCACCCAGCGGCCTTTGTTCTTTTTGTTTTTAGTGTTTCCCTTTCTCTCTTTTCCGAGGCAAACAGGGTTAATTAGGAAAGGGAAATCATTATTAGCAAAAACATTTACAATTCTTAAAATTAATTAAAAAAAATGTAGAACAGAATTTGGAAAGAAAAAGGAAACAAAAGGCTACAGAACCCTAAACTACAACAGCATTGCTTAATTTGGTAGACAAAAGCAATTCAATTAAAAATTAGTGCACCGAAAGTTACAGGGAACTAATAACCGTGCATATACGAGATTAATGCCATGAATACAAAGTAGCTAGATGATTAGATGGTACATATATAGAAATTAATATTACACGACACTCTTATTTAGCGTACATATTTAGCATGTACGCAAAGAGATACAGACACATGCATTACATCAATTATGCATTAATTGTGGCCCTAGCTAGAACTACTACTAGTAGAGAATTGAAGTACTTGTCCAGGCTAGCTAGCTAGTTTTTTACGGATGGGGCTGTGACCTGTATCACTCGGTTTGAAGTAGTGTAGACATTTCTCAACTGGCCTAGAGCTCCATGCACCTCCACTGGGTGGCACCACCGGAGCTGTACTAATTACACTTTTGTCATTGCCAATGCTATTTATAAGCGACTGTCCAATGCCAGGCCTGTGACCTGGCTCAGTCGGTTTGAAATTGTGGAGACCACTTCTCGACTCACCATTATTATTCATAATGGTTTTTTTTAGCCATTATTATTCAAAATGTTTTTTTTTGAGCTGAGAGGGTTGTTAAGACTAAGATTTTTTTTCCCTAAATGCCTTGATACCTCTATAGATTGAATCTCAAGGGACAGAATCACTAGTACTACCAAAACCGCGCTAACAACGTAACTACTACTAACTCTGTCTGAGCCATTTTGCATGTGTATGAGAGAGAGAGAAGGGAAATACTTAAGCAAGACGAGTAACTGAAGGTGCTTAAACTCTTTGACCCTTAAGGTATTTATATATAGAGCTGAAAGAGTGAGTAGGTTGCCCTAACTAAAGCAGTTAAGAGATTCTTTAATTGAGACACAAGCTATACACACACAGATATATATATATGCAAATAGATTTTGGACGGTTAATTAGGTTAAATCCTAGTTTTCTATAATTATATATATCCTTTTGAGTGGGTATTATGCAATATACATAGACATTTAGACTATTATATTACATGCAACCATGCATTCATTTCCTTACCTCATTGGCTTTTTTACTCATTTGCTTTAATTTCTATTTTAGCCTCCTAAATTATTCCTAACACTTGACGGCTACCTTATGAAATTTAATTATATAATCCAAAAGTACTAGGAGTTAATTTAGATATATATAACTAAAAAAAACAAAAAAAAAATTATAACTAAAAGCTCATGCATTTTAATTGGTTCATTACTAGTTTTATTTAGCGAACAACATTAAACTCATAATCGATACTTTTGAATCAATTTTTTACTAAAAAAAAGCCTTGACTTTGATTTTTGCATAGTGTCATGACTAAAATTTTGAGAAACGCACGTCCCTGGTGGAGTAGTTGCTTAGTTATGTTTTGAGTTGTATTGATGGTAGACCGATCAATCACGGGCGTCTCAAGGTTTGTTTTTTTGGTTTTTTTAGTGTAAATTAGAAATATTGCTATAGGAAAAGTCCAACCTAATGTAAAATTTTAGTTCATTAATAACATGAAGGATGAAGGGTGATATATGCGCTTAATTAGTTTGTACTCAATTGCTAATTAAGGTGTCCTTGTATTTATAGAATAATTGCGGGTTTAGTCCCACAATTGTTGGTTTTTGCTTTCTCTTTTGTTTTTACCCCAGTACCCCCTCTATCCCTTTGCCACCCCTCTCTCTCTCTCTCTCTTATCTCATTTTTCTAACTACCCTTTTTTTAATATTAATTTGATTAAATTATTGTTAAACTTAAACGTTGAATTAATTAATTATATAAAATTTGATTAGAAAAATGTTTATAATTACCTATAATTATTATTGACATAATAACAATAAGTATTTTAATAAAGTGAGCATAGTACTTAAAAAAATTCTAATTCTTTTTGTCCGAAAAAATATTTAGTAATGAAATATTTGTTAGTTTTATATTTGCCACCATATAATTCTCGTTAGTTGTCAAAGTCAAACTCTTTCATTAAGACTTTCGCATACCCTTTTTATATCAACCCTCCTTATAAAAATTCTGGATCCGTCCTTGTGACCAATCGAATTGGAATGTTTAATTTGTGCATGCAAACCAGCCGGTTTAGCTTTAATTTAGAGAGTTAACTTTTCAGCATGGGGGTTCTGGCAAGGGCTGCGCATGCTCATGTGTTATAATATAATATCTCGATCGTCATTGGAGATTGAAAGTGTGAATAGTTAGTTTTTGTTCTTTTTCTCCATTAGCTTTAATTTCCAACCACAATTTAGTTCGCAGCGCTGTTCAATACCTCTCTCTCTCTCTCTCTCTCTCTCTCAGACACACAGACACACAAATTTTCAAAAAATTAACAAAGTAGAACTTTTTAATTTCTAAGGTTAACCATTGAACCCATACACTTTCAAATTATATGATCATATGGTTTTTTTTTCTTTGGTTTATTCCAGAAGCGTTTGAACCATCTTTCACGCATCTGGGCTAATCTCCTTTGCAGAGGGTACCAACCGCTGGCCGTCAACGATTTTTCATCTGCCGAGATTCGCCATGAGGAACTCTCAATCGAACCCTGTTTTCTAAACCCAAAGTAACGACCACTCCTATGATTGTCATGTGTTTCTCTTGGTTTCGTGGATCCATCTTACTTTTATATATAGAAAGACATCCTAAATGCGGGAGAGATTGAGCTTCATGACTTTTTCTTTACTTTTCAATTGCCGATAGCCCAACTAGCTGGTAAAGCGAAACTATTTCCAAAGTTGACATTAATATTTCCTTTTCTCTTTAAGAAAACATTAAATTTCAGTTGGCTACTGCCAACTACGTACTAAAGGAAAGCCATTTCCATGTTGACATTAATTTTCTCATAAAAATAACTCCAAATCGTAAATGTTAAGCAAAAAGAAAAAGAAAAAGAAAAGTAAGTCTTTTCTTCAAAACAGGCTAGGACAAAGTTCATCCAATGCCACCTTTTCTAGCTAGTTGGGTTGTTAGGGCTTTGCCCCTTTTCTATTTCTGTGTGAAAAAAAAAATACTTGAACAAATTATACATATTAGGATTCATGAGTGAGCCAATCATGTGAATAAATTATATTAGGTAACGTGGTGAATATACATTTGAATTTCGAGCATACCACACGATGAAATAGTCTGCTATCATACTATATTATTGTCAATAAATCAGTAGATTTATTGGGCTAAATATATATATATATATATATTTATTGGGCAAACGTAAAACAAAAAAGCAAAATGAAGATGATATCGAAGGCATTAACTAGGGTAATCCAGGTCTAATGATAATGATAGTGACATACTGACATGCAAGGTAAAGGTAAAGGCACCACTTTCTTTGTAGGCAGCTCAAACCCTACCACCACGATGATTGACCAAATTTAAAATTTTTTAATTGACAGAAAGAAAATATTCGGTAAAGTTTGGGGTCTGTTAATATCCCATTTTTGTCAAAGAATTTTTTTGTATGCAATTCATTAATTTTTCTTAAAAAATTTGCAGTAGCTAGCTCAAGTATAGTATATATTTTAAATCATACATGTGATTGAGAAATCAAAGATACTAAATATGAAAGACCACATCGTTTAAAAATAAGGATTGCAATTTTCAAAAATCGCATCCAAATTAGCGATGCTGATACACCTTCAATTTGCAAGCCATGTGTGTTTTATATTATTAAATTTGATAAATTGTTTATCTTTGAAAAAAAATCTAAATTAAAATCGTTTCAAAAGAGATTGAAATTTAATTTATGTTTTTGTTGGCAGTAAGTGAAATTTAAATTTGAATAGGAAAGATTTAAAAAAAATAAAAATTCCAATGCAACAATCAGCGGATGCTATTCAAATTATTGGTCAGCCCAAGGGTACCCCAAAATAATAATTGGACCCAGTCAATTGTTTTGGTTCTCCAAGCCCGAGTTCCACTGCTGTTAGGGGCTTAGGGCTTTTAGTAAATGCGTGCTGGTTTTCTCTAACTAGGCCGCGCAGTACTGAAGTGAAATTTTTGTTCACAGACCGGCCTCACCTTGTGGGCCGTCACGGAAAACAGAGAAGGGAACGAAAGATTGTGTTTGGTTCGTGTTTCTAGACAGATATTTTAAAAAATTTCAAAAACCAGTTTCAAAAACAAGTTTTAAAAATAGGTTGGTTGGTTGGTTGGTGATTTTTCGAAAAAGGAGCGGGTACACGATTATCATTTTCTCTCTCTAAAGAAAAGTCAACGGCCATCATTAATTACTCCATTGACATGAAGCTAAATAATGAAACGAATTATTATAAATGAACAGGTAATGTGAATTAGTGGTTTCTTTTGCCATTGAAATTTCGATAAGTTTGAAAAAATTTTGGGGACCAAATTTCGAAGTGAGTCGTTTCTGTTAAGTGAAAAAATCTATCCACCGTTTCTCGATGTGTATTTTTATGGCCAACTATATATAAAAATATAGATACCGACTTTTTTAAGGACACAAATCTATCGTGTGTCTCGTCAATGTATTCACTCATCCTAAGTAACGCACACAATGCTCTGAAGGTAGGTGGGTACATTTGAAACATATTCTAACATAACACCGAAGGACCTTCTAAAATGGAATGCACATATGAAGTTCTAGTTAAGGCTAGTATTTGATAAGGCAACCTTTCCTTTTGTTGAAGTATGTTTGCAAGTATAATCGAAAATTGCTCCAAATCCTCGTCAGATGAACTAGAATTATCGTCATGATGTGATGAACCAGCAGTAGACAATGTCTCTAATATGATATATGATATATGAATTTGCATGTCAAAAAATAATGGAGATTATTGTAAAAAACATGTACATATATATTAATTAAAAAACGAACCTCTAGAACATAGCGTAGCATACAAATGAGAATGATTCAACTTGCACCAAGAAACTTCGCTCCTAACATAGAATAAATTATCTATATTATAAAACACCAAGTTTGACTAAATTTATTTTCAGAAAGTATAAAAATCTAATGGTTAAAAATATACATGTTATGGTATGCATTAACTATACACCACTAGATGAGTTTTATACACACATCAAGATATCACATCAAAGTTAAAACACTCACATCAATAATATACACACAATAAATTCTCACACACCAATAATTTTTTCTATGTTAAAAATGCCATAACTTAAAATAAAAAATTCAAAATTTAATAAAAATTTAATATTTAAAATCTACTAATTAAGATCAATTAAACAAGATCCATCACGACTATAGAATTATGTAAATAAAATAAGAAAAATTATTAAGTAACATTTAACACAAATCTATATTATAAAACACAAAGTTTGACTAAATTTATTTTCAAAAAGTATAAAAATCTAATGGTTAAGAATATACATGTTATAGTATGAATTAACTCTTCACCATTAGATGAGTTTTATACACACATCAAGATGTCACATCAAAGTTAAAACACTCACATCAATAATATACACACAATAAATTCTCACACACCAATAATTTTTTCTATATTAAAAATGCCATAACTTAAAATAAAAAATTCAAAATTTAATAAAAATTTAATATTTATAATCTACTAATCAAGATCAATTAAACAAGATCCGTCATGATTATATAATTATGTAAATAAAATAAAAAAAAATATTAAGTAACATTTAACACAAATCTATATTATAAAACACCAAGTTTGACTAAATTTATTTTCAAAAAGTATAAAAATCTAATGGTTAAAAATATACATGTTACGGTATGCATTAACTCTACACCATTAGATGAGTTTTATACACACATCAAGATGTCACATCAAAGTTAAAACACTCACATCAATAATATACACACAATAAATTCTCACATACCAATAATATTTTCTATATTAAAAATGCCATAACTTAAAATAAAAAGTTCAAAATTTAATAAAAATTGAATATTTAAAATCTACTAATCAAGATCAATTAAATAAGATCCATCACGACTATAGAATTACGTGAAAAAAATAAAAAATTATTAAGTAACATTTAACGCAAATAATATACACAAAAGTAAACTCTCACACACCAATAAATAATTTTACAGTAAAAATGCCATAACTTAAAATAAAAAATTCAAAATTTAATATTTAAACTCTACTAACCAAGAAATTTAATAAAATCTTAATATTTAAATATAATAATCAAGATATTTAAAATCTACTAATCAAGATCAATTAAACAAGATCTATCACGACTACAGAATTATTTACAAAAAATAAAAATTATTAAGTAACATTTAACAACAATAATATACACAAAAGTAAAACTCTCACACACGAATAAATATTTTTACATTAAAAATGGCATAACTTAAAATAAAAAATTTAAAATTTAATATTTAAACTCTACTAATCCAGAAATTTAATAAAAAATTAATATTTAAATATAATAATCAAAATAAATTAAACAAGATTCATCTTAAAATAAAAAAAATATTAAATATTTAAAATATACTAATCAAGAAATTTGATAATAAATTAATATTTAAATCTACTAATCAAGATCCATCATGACTACAGAATTGAGAATTTAATATTTAAATTTACTAATCATGATTAATTAAACAAGATTCATCATGACTATAGAATTATGTAAAAAAATAATAAGAAAATTTATTGAGTAACATTTAACACCAATAATAAACACACAATAAACTCTCACATATCAATCATTTTTTCTACATTAAAAATGTCATAACTTAAAATAAGAAATTCAAAATTTAATATTTAAAATCTACTAATCAAGATCAATTAAATGAGATCCATCATGACTATAGAATTATGTAAAAAAAATAAAAAAAAAATATTGAATAACATTTAAGGACATACTTTATGTGTTCGTACATTATTGATCATCATAGTATGTCGTTTTTAGGAGTGTTCACAATATATCATTCAAATTTTTGAACTATTTTTAAATCATACCAATAAACGTGTTCTAGCCTGAAGATATATTAAATTTAAGTTTGTTGATTTAAATTCATCACACGTTACTCCTTTTTATCTTATTGTCAGTTCTTATTTAATTTACCATGCCGGATGGCACGGGTATACCCTAGTATAAAATAAAACACACATTATATACATATATATATATGGCAAATTTCCTATGCAGATTACTGTTTACGGACCATCTGTACGGATTGGCCCATTTGACACACTTCCTGATGGAATTTTTTGATAAACTTTGATGGGGATGTTCTTCATCGTATGTAGAACATCTCTACCAAATTTCATCAAAAAATTCAACCAGGAAGTGGGTTAACTACATGATTGAAAAATATTGGTTCAGAAATAGATATATAAAATTTATTATTTGTCAATCATGTAGTTAACCCACTTTCCGATTGAATTTTTTGATGAAATTTGGTGTAAATGTTATACACACGATGAAGAACGTCCCCACCAAATTTCATTAAAAATTCTATCGAAAAGTGTGCCAAATGGGCCAATCCGTACGGATGGTCCGTGAATAGTAATCCATACCAGAAATGCTCCCTATATATATATATATATATATTTATGTATATGTATATATACATAACCTAATAAGCTCTCGTATGTGTGTCATTCGTTAATTCGTTAGAATTATTACATTTACATGTATGATGGTCTGTAATCATTAATAATATTCCCTTATAAAAAATTAATGGTGATTAGCTTACGGGATTATAAATGTGGTGCTAATAATTTACATATGTATTTCGAAGGTTAATTTTATAAGTTTAAAGTTAATTTTTAGTTAGGAATAAAACTTTTGCGAAGTAACATTATAATATTATTAACTAATTTAACAATTATCTAAAATAAGATTAATATTAAAATAATATTATTATTACATGCTAATAAAATTTAAATAATTTAATATTACAAGGAATTACTAAATAATTTAACGGTTCATTTGTAAAAGTTACTTCAACCTAATGCATTTTTTATAAATTAATATGACATGCTAATAATATTAATTATCACAAACCATCATACGTGTAAAGAATTAATTTAACAACTTGAGTCATAAAAAGTTACAATAATTAAAAGAAACAGAGATACGGTATTATGAAATAATTATTAGCATGTAAATTACTAGTATTTAAAATAAAGTAACATGTAAAAGTATGTAATAATATTAAAGTAACATGTTGTAACAATATTACATGCTAATAATATTAAAGTAATTATAGTCTTACATGCTAATGGGTCTAAGGTAGTTTATTACATGCTAATAATATTAAAGTAATTTATTACAAGGTATTAGTAAATAAATTAACAGTGGCATATTCAACGTTAGAATACCTTTATGATGTACGTAAAATAATTTTATATTACATGCTAACATATTAGAATAAAAAATATTACATGTTAATAGTAGTAAACAGTTATTTTTTAGTACAAGGTTTTATTATAAAATTTAACAGTTAACACTTACACGGATCTTCATGAAAATTTTAAAAGTTTGTATATAATATTAAAATTGTATATTGTATAACATAATATTAATTTGTATAGCTTATTACTAATAAGATATAAAAAGATAATGGAAAAGGAAATTTTCGTTACAAGACAGCAATGCTAAAATATTAACCGGCATATTTAAATGCATCATTAAACAGAATACCTTTATAATGCTTAAAAATAGGTGTCTCTGGGTATGGGATTTTTGCTCCCTCAAACCTGCATTACAGGGCAACAATCCACAACATCAAACTAATTATGTTTTACCTTTTAACAAAAATAACGTACCACTCCACTTAATAAACATAGACATAATATGTAGTTAATACAAGGCTATAAAGCCTTAAAACAGTACCAAATAACATCTAAAAGTATGCCAAATAAAAGATATCCAAATAACAAAGTCTAATAAGAAGTCAGTGGGAAAAAAGAAAAGTCCATTGCAATGTAAAAGGAGAGTACATGCTAAGTCTTAAACAATTGGCTATTCGAGGCCATTAACCCATTCAAGTTGCCTCTCCGCAGATGAAAGGAGGAAGAAAGTGTATCAATCTTTGCCCGAGATCAACTTATCGGCTGTGCGGGCATATTATGCTCCGGACACGAGCATAGTTGACAAGACAGTCATACAATCAGCCATGGTGTGCTCATCCACATAAGTCGCCTTCGCGTTATAATACGTTCTTTTTGCACGTGATGTCTCGGACATTGTTTCAATTAGCGCGTCTAATGAGGTCATGGTTCTTTTGGATGACCAACCCTTTCCACCACTGCCGTAAACGTTGCCATTGCCCATTGCAAACATGCTTGGTCCACCTCCCATTTCTCATTCCTCATCAAAGTTTGGTGGTCCTTGAGTTGAAGCTCGCCCAAACACTTCCGTCGCCGAAGAATTTTTATAAATCTTTGAAAGTTTATCGAAACCAATTAAACCTTTCTTCCTAAAAACACTTATAATTGGGTTCGACTACAAAAGAAAAATTTAAACAAATTTATGTAAGGTAATGGAAATGAATAATAATAAACGTACTAATTAGTGATGAACAAATTGAGAAATTTACCTTCAAGTATGTCGTCCATACGTTCTCCTCGGCGGTGACAGTATTTGTCTCCATGCTTCAGCCAAAATTTGTGGTATTAATTAGCTTATGGAAGGCATTGTTTTAGCTTTCATTCTATTAAATTTTGCCCTTATTTGTTGTGCGTCAAACAATCGTTCAATCTGCTCCTTCAACTTACTTGAGATTTCGTTTACTTGTTTCGCAGAAAAGTATTATTCATGCCCATGCGCCCCATGTCAAACTCCTCCTTGAGTAATTGTATAAAAGCTTCCTCGTGAGAAGCGTGCCAATTACATGATGACTCACTCACAAAGTTGTTAATCATATAGAATAACGAGATCGTGAAGAAGTAATAAAAGTTGGAACAGATCTCATAAGCAGGCTATTTGAAATAATGTTTCAGACAATAGTGAAGTAGTGATAGTATTATTCCATAACAAACACGATAAACCATGAAAGTGGTACTGCTGTTTTTCTATCATTGATGTTCGGTTGATGCAAGTAAAAAAACAGTGTGTAAAATAATATATGGGGTGCTACTATACAGCCTAGCATCAATTTGGTACGTGAGTCTCCATTTTTTCAACCAGTGGGTACAAGAAGATTAAGATGAAAATAGCATGGTAAAATGAGAAATTAATTCAATCTGTGGAATGCACAAATGATATTAACTTGTAGGTCTCAAACATCATACAACAAGTTTCGGCCATCACACTATACTCCTTTTAAAATGGTACCAAATTTACAAGGTTCAAGCACTGGAATTATTGTTGTTGGTACAAAGCAGTTACAAGATGTTACAAACGAATTCCATAATTTTGCATCCCATTGTTTGCATCCTTTGTTTGGCAATCACAAATGTGGAACTAAAGTGAACTCCACAATTGTGCATCCTATGTTTGACCATCACACTATTGTTTCAACATCCTTTAGTAACAATTGCACAGGTGTTTTTTTTTTAAGCAACACTAATAACATAGCACCACAAACAGATCCGACGTACACAAATGGAAGGGGCAAAACCCAGCCATTACACTAGTATATTTCTCACTCACCCCCCATGACAATCATACAACCAAATTTTCATAACTTCTCTTAGTATTACATTATAAACCAATATGGAAGACAAACTTGCAAACATATGGCAACAATTAGCAAAGTCAAGTGCAACATCAACGACATAATTAAACATATTTTGCTAAGGAAACAATTATCTCGCCTAAGCAAACATGAAAATCATGGAAGGCAGTAACAAAGCTTCGTAACAAATAACAACAAATCAGAGTATGTGGGTGTGTAATCATTAGTACTCCCTCAATCTCAAATGCAACAACACTACTATTTAATGTATTTCTAATTATAAAGACTTAGCAAAATAAGATATATTATATTAGCAAACAGATGCATATTATTAAAGAGCAGATGTGCATGTATTAGTTAGCAAGGCAGTGGAAGTAACTCAAAGGCATATCTATATATGGCATATTATCAAACGCCTTGCAAGCATTTAACAATTGAACTTCAGCCTTTATCTAAGGAAGCATATCTGACAAAAAAAATTAAAAAATAATGCAGCACTGGATAAACCTTTGATATTTTCTCCGGCGGAGATGTTTTCGTCTGTGATATCGTGTGTCGGAGAAGGGGGTTCTAAGTCTAAGAGCTTTCTTTTACTTCTTATAACAACCATTTTTATATTCTCTTTCGCCTTAAATTTATTATGAGGGTGAGTCGATTACAGTAGCTTGACAAGAGACCCCTGACTAGCCAGATGCAACTATTGTCTTAAATATTGGTAGCGTAAGGTTTCTAATTTCGTACAAATTATAGCTAGCTTCAGCTTTAGTTGCGTTTAAACATATTTACACATAAGATCCGGTATAGGTGTCGGCGTAGGCTGTACGCAGTTGATTGAAGAGATGGGTTTCAGTAAGCCAAAAGCAAAGAATGGCAGATGAAGTAGCTGCAAGAGTAATTTCGAATGACACTCTATTGGTTGAAGAAATGAATGCGTAGAGGAAGAATGGAAAAGAAAAAGACAAAGATGATTGCCATAAGGAAATAAAGTTGGGTTTCACTTTATTAAAGATAAAAGCACAGTTGACAAAAAAATAGGGAACTGTTGAAAGCTACGAGACCCAGCTTTAAAACCAATTTTAAAAATTTCAACCAAACATGATAATTTTTCAAAATATCTGAAAAACTTGTTTTAAAACACCAACCAAACACAAGCAAAATTTCCTTAAATTGAACTTGGACATGGAGTAGAGGAACTCATCTCTTTTTTTTATTATAATAGCACCTCATGTATTAAATAATCAAGTTACAAGTTCAAAAAATGAATCATAAATTACAATTATCAGTGTGTGTACATAGCTATGTTAGAACCCGTGCAAATAATGTGTCCTTAAAATATTATGCCCTTCTAGCTAACACATTTCTTAAATTGAACAACCTAACTTGCTCTCCATGTTATAAACTCTAAATTTTCAAAACGCTAATCCATCCAAATCGACCTGTCACTTGTCATTATATTTACTGCTATTCATCACTATACTAAAAATATCCGGAGAGCGTTTATAAAAGAATAAATGAATTATTAAGAGGTATATATATATATATATATATATGGTGCATTCAAATTAAATAAGGCACTTACTTAGAACCCTAATACACAAATTATATTATTTTATGTACACCCTACTAAAAATATTACACATTACATTAATCCACATGAGCACGCATTTTATATATCAAGATAGTAGTGGGGGTGGGTGAGGCCGGTTTTTCATTTTTGAAAGTATGAGATTCTTATAGATATAATCCAAGAGTCTTTTTTTTAAAATACTGTCTTTAAATTAACTAATTTAATAACTGTCTATTTCGAGGAGGTAAATAAATAATTTTTTTCATAAAATTTGGTATAAATTATTTTTATATTGACTTAACCATCTTTACAAAATTGCATCAAAAATACTCAATTATAAAGTGGGTTAACTAAAAAATTGATAACTATGCACATTTCTGAACATTGAAATTTTAGATGTTTAATTGACCCACTTTTTGATTGAGTTTTTTTATGAAATTTAGTAGAGATAATTTACTCATTATAGAGATCATCCCCACAAACTTTTATCAAAAAATTCATCCATTTACTCTTGAAATGACTTGTCCTAAAATTAACTCATAAGCGAAAGGGTCTTTATAAACAAATATGTTTAGAAAAAGGGAGATAGAGATTAATATGGGCGATCGGAACGGGAAGGAAATTTCAGCAAGTATTAAAACCATGTTAAAATATTTCAATTATAGTGTAAACAATGAGATTCATGTTAAAATATTATAATATTTGTAAATATCTTGTAGTTGACTTCTATATTTAGCTTGCCATATTTAGGATGATATCAATATCTTAATTATGGTATAAAGAATTAGGGTTTTCTCTTTACCTTATTTGTATTCATGTATGCCCCTATATAAAGGACCCTCCGTTGTGTTAATTTTATTCATTTAGAGTAATACACAAAATCCTCCCATCTTTCTCTTGTCTTTTATCTTTTTAACTGGTATCAGAGAAAATGGAATCAATTTTATTAAAAGATATTGCGGGTTATTTTCCAAGTTGACATGATAAACATGAAAATACTTTCGGACTTAACAGTTCCTAATCTACAAGTAGAAATAAGAGATCTAAACATATCAACAGACATATGACCTAATTGAGAGTGCCAAAGTTTCACATATGAGGTGGAGAAGGCGGGAGCTGTTGCGAGGGTAGAGGGGGTAACATTTGGTGGTGTGCAAAGGTGGACAAGCTCGAACATGCGACCAACTTTACGGTATATCCCAATAATCTGTCCCGTCCATGGATCTTGTACATGACAACCAGAAAAGAAAAATATGACAATAAGGCCAAGATCACATAGTTGTCCAACAGATATGAGATTAATAGTCAATTTTGGTATATGAAAAGTAAATGAAAAAGATAAATTAGATGTGGATACAGGGCCAATGTGGGTGACATGTAACTGAGATCCATCAGCAATTTTAATTGGAGACGCATGTGTGGTAGAATTTGTGGAAATAAAAACTGTGGAATCAAAAGTCATGTGGTTATAGTAGTCATAATCAAAATATCAAGAGTTACCTGGAGTTGCAAACATTGCATTAGATAAACCAGATAAAACCTATTTTAGCATGTCAGCAAGATCATTATTAGTGTCACATTGAGGTGGATTAGGTGGATGTAGATTGGAAGCAGCAGCAGTGATGGACTTGGTTTTTGTTTTTCTAGCAGGGTTCTTGTAACAATCATAGCCCCAATGTTTTGGACCACGCTTGTAACAATGCTTACACACTCGTTTGGGAGAATGGAGTAGCATGTGGGGTTGTCTTATAGTAATATGTACAGGCATCAGACGACTTCTCACACTTTGAGTGGGTGACTGCAAGCACTTTATTTGATTTATAAAGAGTTGCACTAAGCCTAGTTTCTTCAAAATAGAGTGCTGTAACAGCGTAATCAAGGGTTGGTAGTGGATAGCAATACAAGAAAAAGGCTCGAACAGGTTCAAACCGATCATGAAGGGTTATTAACAAAGTTATTACTTGCTGCTGGTCTCTATAACTAATAAATTTGGCAGCGTCAATGGGACATGACCAGACAGGTTCTGAAGAGGCTAATTGATCCCATATGATTTGCATTTCAGATAGAAATTCATCGATGGTTGACCAGGTTGTTGGTGTTTGGCTTATAGAGTAGACAGCAGTTGGTACTAATGAGTAAGATTCTTAGTTGTGTATCTAACTTTAAGAAAGTCCCAGACTTCCTTTCCGATGAAAAAACGCCCAAATTATGTCTACCCCACGGTCCACTGATTATGCTGTTGTTCTTTGCATTCTTGGATACATCAAATAGACAATGTTTCACGATCTCCATTTTTTATCTATGTCCTCCCTTTAGCTTGTGCCTATTCTAATTTTGACTGGGCTGGTGATCCAACTGACAGTCGATCAATTACCGGTTACTTCATTTTTTTGGGAAATTTACTCATATTTTAGCGTAGCAAAAAATAATCACTCGTTTACCGCTCAAGTACAGAAACAGAATATCGTGCTCTTGCTGACACCACTCAAGAACTCGTATGGTGACGCTGGCTCCTCTCAGATATGAAAGTTCCTCAACACCTTCCAACTATCATTGGGTGTGATAATCAAAATGCTATCAAGATTGTTCACAATAATGTTTTCATGAACGAACGAAGCATATTGAAATTGATTGTCACTTTATTTGCCAACACGTGTCTAGCAACACTATTTGTCTCATCTCTATCTCCTCCATAGATAAACCAGCAGGTATCTTCACTAAAGTTCATTGGCCAGGTCAATTTCAGAATTTTCCAAACTCAAGATGACCTCTCATTTACCACCTTGAGTTTGCACGGGGCGGGGGTGGGGGGGTTAGAATATTGTAATATTTGTAAATATCTTATAGTTGACTTCCATATTTAGCTTGCCATATTTAGGGCGATATCAATCTCTTAATTATAATATAGATAATTAGGGTTTTCTCTTTACTTTATTTGTATTCATATATGCCCCTATATAAAAGGTCCTTTATTGTATTGATTTTATTCATTCAGAGTAATAAACAAAATTATCCCATCTTTCTCTATTGTCTCTTATCTTTTTAACAATTCAAATGCTCACTAAAAACAAGGACAATATAGCTCGATCTTCATTGCTGCACTACTTATAATATTTATTAGATTAATATAATACATATATCTCAATAACACACAGTGTGTGAACGAAACTCACAAAAATCTATTATGTATGCATACATATGCAAATGAAGTGGATATCCCCTTTTAGTGGGTATGGTAGTGCGCGCGTCCATGGGTTCGATTAAATTTTTAAATTACTTGTACCCTTTCATTTGTTAATTATATATAACTTTGTGTTGTAGGAATAACTCTACCAAGTCTTTCATTAGATAAGTCCTTTAAATATGACATAAATACAATAGTACATATGGTTTACAAGGAAGTCCAATATGGCCCATAATACATAATTTTCACAGTAAAAGCCATAATACATGTTATATCTTGACGATAGCACACGTGTAATTTTTTTTAACACTCCTCCTTGTGCTGAGTCGGAGATAGAATGGTACATGCTTTGTTGCCTCATTAAAACCTTATCAAGTAATAATAACCCTGTGGAAAAAAATAACCTTGATTGAAGGAAAAAGAGTACAACATTATGACAATCATGATAGACTTCCTCCGTTGAGTCTATACTTCCACTTGATCTTTACTTCAATCAATAGAGTTTGCACGTATCGTTACCTCGTTAAAAATCTTACCAAGTAACAAAACCCAGTGGGAAAAATAAATCTTGATTTAAGGAAAATAGTATAACGTAATGTCATATAGGTGTTAGACTCCCCCTCAAGTCTACACCTCCCCCTAATGTTTACATTAATCAAGGAATTTAAAAAGTTTATACATGTATCGTTGCCTCGTTAAAAACCTTACCAAGTAACAAAACCCAGTGGAAAAAATAAACCTTGGTCTAAGGAAAAGAGTACAACGTATGTGTAAAAATTCTATCATATTTCACATCTTCCCTTGATCATTACTTCGATCATAAGAGTTGGGAAAGCCTAAGCACCCTTATATTTTTCACATGCTTTTCAAATACGGCTTTAGAAAAAGACTTGGTGAACAAGTTTAACATATTCTCCTTAGAGCTTTGTGTGGGCCAGAGAGATACCCAATACCAACAAAATCAATCAAGATTTTGTTTAGGATTTCAATGTGAGGGTGGCCATTTTAGCATCATCATTTACTTTAGATGTTGTTGTCGCATACACTTTTTTTCTCTCTGTAGGGAAAGAATAATCTCAAGCGAATGGTTCCTTTTAGGTGTTCAATTATACTGCGTTGGCGCTGAGATAAATCTAGCTATCAAGTTCAATGCGAATATTATGTCTGGTCGAGTATGTTATGTTAGGTGCAATAATGCGCATATTGCATTTAGATGGAAAGTTTTATCTCCCATCTCTCAACATATTTTCGTAATCTTACTTTGTATGAAATTGATCTTTTCTTTGATCTAAACTTCGACCAACCATAGGAGTGCTAGTATAATGCTTTTTGTCCAGGTTAAATTGCTTGATTATCTTTTGAACATACGCAGACTAGTGAATTAGTATTCCACAAGCTCGATATTCTAGATTAAGATCTAAACAAAATTCGAGCTTTCCAAAGATTCTTTATCTCAAATTTGAATTTCAAGTAAGTTGCGGTTTCTGTTAATTCATCAAGAGTACCTATATGTTCATATCATCAATATGTACAACTACAATTGAAAATCCATAACTTATTTTCTTTATGAATACGCATGGGCATAATTCATCGTTCTTATATCCCTTCCCAATCAAGTAGTCACTTAGACGGGTATACCACATCCGTCCGGATTATTTTAATCTGTAAAGTGAGAGTTTTAACATAATTACAAACGCACTCCGTGGTTTAGAGTCACTTGACTTAGGTAATGTAAGGCCATCAGGCACTTTCATATATATCTCTGAATCAAGATCCCCATAGAGATATGCAGTAACCACATCTATGAGCTGCATTTTCAGTCCGTCAGAAACTACCAAGCTAACTAAGTAGTGAAATGTTATAACGTTTAAACAATTCCAAAGCGTCTGTGGGAAACCTTGCACCACAAAGTGAGCCTTTTACTTTAGAATTTTTTTTTTCTCATTTACGCTTTATGGCAAATAATTGTTTATGTCCTACAAGCTTTACACTTAACGCGGTTAGCACTACCGAACCAAATACCTGTCTCTTTGCCAGAGAATTTAATTCTATCTGAATTGCTTATTTTCATGTAAGCTAATTTTGCCCTTTGTTGACATTTTGCAACAGAGAGGTTCGACATCATCGTGCTCTTTAATTCCTTGAGCAACAGAGTATCATTAATGCATCCATTAACTCATATGCCTTCCCTTAATCCATTGAGATTTATTTATTCTCTGGAATCATTTATAACTTCAGGGCGTCCCCCAGTATTGATTCATGGATATAAGTATAATCAGAGATAATCTCATAAAATAGGCTTTTACATTAATGATTAATTGATCAATTTGTAGCTTACTCCACCTCTTCTTTTGTGCAAGTATTTGTCGAATCAAATGGCCTCCCTTTATTCCTTTAAGGAGCCATGACCTCAACCACACATCCACTAAGTGTAGTTGCAGCGTCTTTTTATGCG
Source organism: Lonicera japonica (assembly GCA_021464415.1). Classification (NCBI taxonomy): domain Eukaryota; kingdom Viridiplantae; phylum Streptophyta; class Magnoliopsida; order Dipsacales; family Caprifoliaceae; genus Lonicera; species Lonicera japonica. The sequence continues at coordinate 14,803,172 of CM038466.1, forward strand.
ACACTCTTCCCCTTGTTGGGGACTTATAACCTTGCAGGCATATTGCAGCTGGTATGTTTGATCTCGTCACTTTTCAATATCATTAAATGTATCAGGCATCAAATTTGTTACATTTTAAAGATTGATTATTCTTTTTCACTTCACTATACGTTGTGATGTGCGTGGAGATCAAGATGAGACAAAGTGGGGACCACGATAATTTCTATCGTTCCCTTGAAAATTTCTTTTCTTATCTCCCCCTAATGACGAGAAGACTGTCTCATCAAAATGATAATCTGCAATTCTTAACGATAAAGAGATCATTTGACAAGGATTCCAAATATTGGATTATCGTTGAGAATTCATATCCAACGTTTATACTTAATTGTTTCAGCGAGCCCAGTTTGGTGCGCTGTGGGGGCACAATCAGCACATATGCGTAAAATATTAGGCTAATATCCAGTTACTAACTGGTACGCATATAATAGTTGTCTAATATTGGACCTTGAAACAAATAAGTAAAGTTGCGTGCAATATTGCATAAATCCCGGGCATATATAGGCAAAATAGTGCGCATAACCAATGCCCTATGTACCATCTATATTCTTTTGATGGTTGCTTTTGTAAGACCTTTTTTGCGTATGCACATGGAGAACGAGATTCTTTACTTCGATTTTATGTAATGATCATCAAGTACTTTTGATGTAAACTCTCCAGCTTTATCGAGTCTTATAGACATAATACATTGATCCGGGTGGTGAGCCTTGAAACGTATAATATGTGCTAAGAGGTTTGTAAATGCAGCATTTCTTGTAGACAATTATTTAACATGTGACCAAAATGTCGAATTATCCACCAGATTCATAAAGTACTTTGAATGGTTCCGCACTCTGGATGGATTTATCTACAAATATATATTATAAGAATGGTATATTTTATTTTGTATCTTTAGCATAAGAAGGTCTTGATCATATTTTTGCTAAAGGGCAGGCTTTGAAAAATGGAGTGTCGTTCCTTTGACATGGTCAATTGGGCATAATGGGAAGGGGGATATGGCTTCCAATACTTCGAAAATCAAGAATTACTTTTGAGCATTACTAGTATCAACACGTTGCAATGTGTTGAATTTTTGTCCCATTTACTTGTCATTCAAAAGAAGGGATATCCGTGTAAGTACTTTAACGCATGGATCATCATGACCAAGGTGCACTAGGAAAGCATGCCAAAGCCTGTATGAATCTATGTCCCACCGTACATTGTTGGTGATATCATATGATTTGACAATCTTTATCTTAGTAGGGTACATTCCACTAAAATGACTCATAAGTTTTTTTAAAATGTGTTTCTTTGCACATTTGTTTAAAGGTAAAATAAATATATTTTTGTTCCATTCTTACATTTTGTTTTTGTATGATTACTGTTGGTATGAATATCATTAACAAAGTTCGGGTCGCTCTGGGTGCATATAGAGCATATGTGGCTTTAAACACCATTTTAGTAACAAAATGGTTGAGTAGTTCTTCGCTATTATGATGATTTGATCATCATAGTCACATAGATATTATAGGTTACTAATTGCCTATTTCGTTGAATGGTTATAGTGTTCTCACTATCAACCAATTATTAAAGTTATCATCGATTCATTTTTACAGTAATAAAATCGAATATAAATTCTGAACTATGTAGTAATAAAACAAACAAATTCAATTACTTTAGAATAAAATTAGAATAAAACTAACAGTAATCAATCCAATATCTTATTTAAAAATTTAATTCATCAAATCAACATAAACTTTAAGACAAAACCATAGTCATATTAAAACGTAGGCAATATGCCTATTCAACTATTTTTGAAAAATAAAGTGAATAAAGCAGATCAGTCAAAATCGAGTACATCCATTGACTGAGCAAAGTCCTTCTTACCACTAAAGTCTGCTATCGTGAAGTTGACATCAGCGTTACTATATTCTTCATTCATAAAATGAGATTCTTGTTCTTTAGACTCTCGATATCTCTTGTGATTCGCTGCTACTTTAGCGCTTGTATGGCAATTCTTATACTATTGCCAAGCAACTCCACACTTATAACATGGCTCATCGCCAACTCTTTCCTTTTTGACTAGAGGGTTTTTAGGTGTATCTTTCATCTTATTTTCCTGACCACTAGGTTCAATAACACCCTTTCTTCTTCATACTTTGGAAGAACCTCAACGACCCCTACCACAACTCTCACATCCATTTTCACGTTGTGCATTATTGCCACGTGAGTAGGGATTAGCACGTTTAGCCCCCTTTTCATTGGGATTCTATTCATTTTACCATAATTGGCCTCAGGAATTCTCTTTATCCTGACGGGCCTGGCATTGTTTATTCAAACGAATCTCATTATGCCTTTCAGCCACTTGCAGTGGTTGATCAGCTTATTGAATGTTATGATTCTTTTGGTATCATACTCGACTCTATACTGGTTCACTAGTATAAGTGCTAAAGTAGGAAAAATAAAAAGGGTATTATGAATCATATATAATTTTCTGTGAGATCTTTTTCACAGAAGTTAAGACATGCCTTTAGGCGTAGCATATTCTTGTTAAAGTCGTTAATCTTTTTAGAGTCAAGCAAGCGGATTTTATTACACTAAACGGTTAATTCTGGGAGCAAAGTGTCATGAATGTTCCCAAAACGTTCCTTAAGGGCATCCCATAATTCTTTAGGTGTCTTCAACTGAAGGTATTTCCAGCGTAGGCTGGGGTCAATATGTTTCTATAGAAACATTAATGCATTTGCTTTCACCTTGTTAGACGGTCCGTTGTCTGTGGGGTCTTTTGAGTCAGTAAGTGTGGCAGATTATTCTTTAGCCACAAAGGCGGTTTCTACATCAGAAATCCACCGATGGTACTCAAGTCCTTCTGAGTCCAAAATGTCAAATTTAAGTCGAGTTGGGTTGGCCATCTTAATAAATAATAAAGAAGATATTACACAGTTATGAGTACATCCATGTTAGTTATTTTTCAGTATTATGAATTAGATTTCAAAAATCAAGATCTATAATGGTCACATTTTTCGATGCTATATGAAAATTCTTTATCATAGTAATTATAATGAGCATGAACTTTCATTATCATGGAAACTTTCAATTTATGACATACTAAATCATACCCGAAATTAAGATGAAATCCCACACAAAAACATATCCAAAAAAATGCACAGCAAACTCGAATATTCACAGCAGGTCACAGCAGCAATCAACACAGCACAACCGAGTATGCACAGTACATCACACAGCAGCACTTTAATCTTCAAAGTGTATTCAATAAACTTTAATATCTTGAAGGTTGGGCATCGAGGGAGGAAACCGGTGGTGATGGTGGTTAGCGGCTAGGATTTTCTTAGGATTAGGATTATTAGTTCTGAGCGTGCTGATAACGTGTTATAGGAATAACTCTACCAAGTCTTTCATTAGATAAGTCCTTTAAATAGGACATAAATACAATAGTATATAGGGTTTACAAGGAAGCCCAATATGGCACATAATACATAATTTACACAGTAAAAGCCCTAATACATATTCTATCTTGACGATAGCACACTACGTGTAATTTTCTTTAACACTTTGTTTCCTTTTCCAATATTTATACCCTTCCCATTTTAGCATTCTTTATTTATTCATATGATTATAAAAGCAATTATTTAGTGATCAAACATTTAAACATGCATGGACGTTTTAGTTTATCCTTCAAATGGTCGAAGTTGAATGTATTATGTTTAATTTGCCCAACAAAAATAGTGCTAGAAAATATAATATTTATTGTTAACCCACCAAAAAAATTATTTATACAAAATTAAAAGGTGGGTGCTATTTACACTCCAAAAACCATTTGATAACACTTTACTTTTTATTTGCCCAATAACAAGTGAATAAGTGTATGTTCATCGCTCGATGACAAGCAAGTAAATGCATCTTACTCACTTGATAACAAGCGAAAAAACTTCAATATCTTACTTGCTTGTTATTGAGCAAGCGAGTAATATACACTTATTCACTTGTCATTGACCGAATAAAATATAAAGTAAAACCAAATATTTAATAGTATATAAATAATAGCCACCAATTAAAAGGTTTAAGTCTTGACTTTTGCATTACTTCTTTTTTGTTTTTACAAGATTTAGTTTTTACAAATTTATTTTATTTTTTCAATGAAGGGGAACAATAGCCTAAGTGCCTAACCTTTGATAATTTTTTTAATGAAGAAAATCAACAGCACACCTTCTTTTTTCTATCTCTTGATTACTATACCTATCCCTCTTTACAATGCTTTTCAAAAGTCATGGCAACTCACTATTAAAAAAACAAAAATAATTTCTTTTTAAATCCCAAATTTGCCAAAAAGTCACCAGCCATTGTGGATGATAGGGGTAGAGATACATCTGCATCAGAATGCTCTAAATACTTCAAATATTATAAACTATAGCCCATGGAATGAGAAATTTCTTCTTAAGAATTTCCACCAGCATCAAAAGAGTCCACCTGAGCAAAATTTGTTGCACAATAAATCTGCAGACCGTAAAGAAGACCGGGCCTTTGCTTCAGCAATACACGTGACAGTTAAAAGTAGATTTTTAATTTGGATCAAAGAATTATACTCTGTCTCTACCTAATTCAAATTAATAGTTTTACTTTAATTTTTTATTTTAGTAACAGAATACTAAATCAGTAATCAATGCGATACAATCAATTTCCTTTTGATCCTTAATTGGTTTATTAAATTTCACGAGAAAAAAATAATTTTTATATAACGATTAATTAGATTTAAATTAACTTATAAAGTAACCAAATCTAAATGGGACCATTTGCACTATGTGGACTATATACGTATAGTTAATCTCAAAATTTTAGCATATGATTATGACTTGCAAAAATATTCTTTCTGATATTATGTATTTGATTAATTAATTCGGGAATCTGGACTATCTCAGGGCTCGCGCAGGTGCAACGATAACCATACAAGGAGGCCCACGTGCCCCCTTTCCACACTGAAGATATGACCCTAGCTTTTTGTCTCTTTTTTTGTTTTTTTTAAGGATTTGGGATGATGGCGCTAGTGGTCATAAACATTCATTAAATTGCGAGTACATATATCCTAAACGAAAATACAATATAAATGTCTATAAAAAGCTATTTTTTATTTGTTCAAGTATGTTCTAATACAATCATGACGAATAACCTAACGTTGAGGCCCAAAAATGAGCCTCTATTTTTTTTAATTTATCATATGGAAAAATAAAATATAAAATGTAATTTAGTTATCATTTGGAAAGTTATTAATTAACATGAAGAAAGGTTGTAGGGGCTTAAAACTTCCTAACCACGAATTTATCACAATTCTTATTATTTTATTTAATGATAAAAGCACTCTTAAATTATAATTTCGCTACAAGGGGTAGACTTACATGGGGCTTTTGGGATTTGTTTTATCTATATATGATACTAGATTAATTAATTGCACATATAATTTGTTTATTACTCAGATATATAATTTGCGGAGAGAAGTGTAAAAGTTATGAAAGATGGTCTAGTGTTTAAGCAAAGGTGCTAATTGATTTTATTTTGCTAATGTTCAAATCCTGGTACAATTATTGTTACTATTTTTTTCTGGTCATTTTTTAGAACAATAAAAGAATTCGGCAATTCCAATTTTCGCCCATCCCCTCTATAACCCCCACCCCTGATTGAAATCCTGGGACTGCTCCTGCTCATCAACATTCTTTCTTTGTTTATCTTATAGAACTTGGGTATAAATATATAATATATGTGGGTGATATATTACAAAAATAAAGTTTATAGTTGATAAGAGAAACACGTTATGGTGCAATGCATGGGCAGCGATTGAATTACGGGGGATGTATATATTCAATCTAGATTTTACAAGGTTGAGATTGATTTTTTATAATCCGTGGAGTTGGCTATATCTATAAATTATTTTAATTCCTTATAAAGTTTGACATATCTTAATGCATGTATTATTTAGTACTTTTGTAGATTTTAATAAATTTATAGATTTTTCTAATAATAATAAAAACAAATTGACCAAAAAACAAACAATAGAATAAAAATAATTGCGTCTTTAACAAAAATGCAAACCATATGAGGGTTGAGCTCGACGGCAATGACTGACTTCCTGGCATTGAGGGGCTTCTCTTTGTTAATCTTCCGTCTTACTATTGTAATATAAAGAAGCTAGGGTTTATCAATTGGAGTCAAAGAACTGGGAGAAAGAAAATGTAAATCTTTATATAGGTGTGAAGATTTTTTAATAGAGTTGGTATTTATACCAAAGACTCTAGAATCCACCACAATGCACCACTAAATAAAATCCTCCCAAGTCATTAGATTTTTGAATACAATAAGATTAAGATGAATATTTTAAATTTTAATTGAATATAGTAAGATTCTAACAAATATTTTAAAACTTGTAAAGAAAAATTTCGCTAAATTAAGTACTCTACTTTTATAAACCCAGGGAGAGGGATAAAAGAATCGATAAGAATGGTGATGGCTTTTCTTTCAATTCTAACGAGCAAGAAATATTTTAGGTGGGTTAGTCGATCGGACTATGCTAGTCAAAGAAGAAAGCAGCTGGGAATCAACCCCTTAGACGTGTGTTAATTTCTTAAAGCCTGCATAGTCCTTGATTAATTTTGTTATGAGAAGCTATTATATTTAATTTGTAATTTTAGAATTGGATAAATGACAAAAAATAGTAATGAACTTTAGCACTTTTTGCACCTTGGTCATCAAATTTTTTTTGTGGTCAGTCGTGGGAAGTAACTTTTTAGTTTTCACTTCAATCCATCCGTCAGATTCTATTAAAATTGGCTAACATAATGTATAAATTGTTTACACAAACCATCCTCAACTTTTCAAGTATTTACACAGCCACCCCAACTTTTCAATTTCTTTGCCAATAGATCCCTATACAGTTGATTTTATATTGTCTTGCACCCCATTCTCTCCGCAATAGTTTCTCTTCTCCTATCTCCACCATTCACACCTCTCACAACAATTAATAATTATTTTAATTGTTTTGGAGAGTAAGATACATTGAATAACAAATGCTTATATATGTGATATTATAAATAATTAAAATAATTGCACAAACATTCAAAACAGGTTAAACAAAAAAATATAGTCAAATGGACGGGTGAGGCGAGAGTCCTTCACTGCACTTTTTCCATTTTAAATTGAGAATCTATTATTTTTTCAAGTATCCCAAATTAAAAGTTTAGTTTTTGTTCTTTTTGACACATAATCACTATATACAAATTTTAGTATAGCAAACAATTTTTTTTAACAATTGACTGCATTTAAATTAGTATGTATATTTTTAAAAAGAGAGTTAAGTCAAATCAATGTACCATAATTTGGGACCAAATGAGTGATAAAAAAATTATGAAAGTTTTGGAGATTTTACTTCAATTTTATACTATAGCAAAACAAGCTCTAATGCAAAAAAAATATTATATTTTGCCTCCATAAGACCATAATACTAGGGGTGTTTAGAATCCAATCCAAGCCGAAGAACCGATCCAGTCCAATCCAATCCAATCCATTTTTTTTGGATTTTATGGATGATTGGATTGGATCGAATGCCAACTTTGAAAACCGAAAAAAATTGGATCGATTCTGGTTTGATGTACTCTAGGAACCGATCCAATCCAATCCAATCAATTATTAGAATTGTCACATGACTCTCCCTCATTGGTGGCATAATATAATATATACAAGGGATCACTTTGAAATCATTTAATCTTAGTTTGTTATTTAATATTTAGTTTAATCACGTATGGTTCGTCACTTGGTTTAATTATATATTTTTAGTTAGGCAGTAGATATTTTAACTTGAAACTATTTGGTTGAACACTTGAACTTCATTTGTAATGGATTCTATTTAATTTACATGTAGTTTACATCTTGTTTTACATTAGAATTGAACATTTCAGGAATATAATATATCTTATTTTAAACTTCTAATCGGATCGGATCGAAACCGATCCAACCCAACATTTAATTAGATTGGATTGGATTGGATTGGTAAAGTGTATTGGATTGGATTGGATGCCAAAACTTAAAACTGACATCGGATCAGATCGGATGCGGATGGTTTAAAATGACCGGATCAGATCGGATGGACACCCCTACATAATACGTATAACAATGGTGGATTGAGGGGTTAGCGTTGTTTGTGTAAATAATTTATAATTCCGTTAACCAATATTTTTAACAGAAGTTAATGGATAGATTAAAGTGACAACAATTTAAAAGTTGCTTCCTATGATTGACTTTAAAAAACAAAATTCCAACACCAAAGTGCTAAAAATGGCAAAGGTTGTACGTTACCATCTTTTGTTATTTAACTTATAGAATTTTGTTCGATTAGCATTAAAATTATTTTTAAATATTAATATAGACATATATTAAATATTATCAACCTTTTTTTTTCTCACGTGATATTCTCAAACTACATTAAGTGTAACACTAATAACGAAGTATATATGTACTAAAATAAATAACCCAGTTATTAGATCAAGTGATATATCAAAGAGTGCACTAATTACCATCTAAAATTTAGTTACAATATTGACCAATACACTTTTTAGTATATAAGTTAATATTTTTCAATTTACATGTTATTTCTCGTCTTAATGTTCCTAATTGAAAGTTTTTGTGAGAGCAAAGTCTGATCATATGCCACGAAAATCCGCAAAGGATACATCGAGCTTTCAGTTTAGGAAGAAAGGTTCCCCTATATATAATTAAGTCTAGCTTGGCTAACTACGCGTGGCTTCATATTTAGCATTTTTAAATAACTGTTGCCCAGACAAATGTTAGTGGACCCAAATGTGATTGCTTGCGGATCTGAATGGAGTTCCTCACCCTCGTAGTTAGGGTTTTTTTTTATTTTTTTTGTGTGTGTGTGTTTATATATATATATATATATATATTTTGTTTTGTCTTCTTGTGACGGAATCATTTTATATCTGCACTGCCGTCTTGTGGTTTTGGAGGTTTGTTCATGGTCAGCCACTTTTTTGCCTCTTTAATTATATGTTAATATTATTTTTATGCTTTAAGAGTACGTTTTAAGCACTAATATATAATGATAATAAAAAAAAATTACTATGTATTAAATGTAATATAGATTATTATACAAGAATTTATTATTTTTATTTATAATATTTTTAACAAATATACTAATAATACATATTAAAATTTTTCTTAAATTATTTATATGGGCAAGGCATGCTGCCATGGCGGCACTATTTGAAAAACCTTTTTTTTAACTTAATTTGTGGATAATTTTTCTATGCCACAAACTATCACCAAGCATAGACATGGTTGGCTGTTTTAGAAAATTAAGAAAATTGGACAAATCATGATAAGTATAGCACTTTGAAGAAACTGCTGGTTAAATTACACTGCCAATAAATTATTAATTTAAAAAAATAATAATAATATGATTTTAGGGGTGCTATGTCAATAAATGGAAACCAAAGTTTCCAATTTGGAACGTACGCTGAAGAGAAAAAAGAAACGATTAAGTAATGAGCTCTTAATTTACACGGGAGGAGGCCATTTATTGTTAGAGAATCTAAGTCAAGACTAGTATTCTCTTTCAAGTTACACCGTAAAACTCGCAATATCGAGTTTTGAACTAGCTAGGCTATATAACTGTGTCCTTTTAATTAAGGTTGTTCTTAAATACACCACCAAAATCAGTCTTCTCACCTCACCAAAATTCAAAACTAAGTCAAACTTATTCTAAAAAATAGCATAAAAAACTTTCTTCTCACCCCAATTTCTTTCCAAGGAAAAAATTATCGCTATTCACTTATTTTTCCCCGAGTTTTTTTTCTCTATTGTCTTTCTTTTAATATTTTTGATAAAAATAAACTTGATCTTTTAATATTTTTGATGTAGTGAATTAAGACATATATTTATATAGTATAAGACTTAATTATTACTTTTAGTAATTAATTAGTTAATTTCAACGGCTCATCTGAATCTTTGCAATCTAACATAACTTATTACTCCATATCGCTTACATGTACATTTTAGAGAGATAGAGAGAGAGTTTACGTAATGTATGTATAAAAAACGTTAATAAAGAAAAAAAATAGTGTAAGGTCTTTTCGGGGCTTTTTTTAAAATATAATTAATGTTTAAATTTTTATATTATAAAAAAATCAATTTAATTTTGTTTTATTAATAATTGTGTTGAAAATAATTAATAAATAATGAGCTCTTAATTTACAGTGGAGGAGGCGTTTTATTGTTAGAGAATCTAAGTCAAGAGTAGTATTCTCTTTCAAGTTACACGTACCGTAAAACTTGCAACATCGAGTTTTGAACTAGGCTGTATGTCTGTGTCCTTTAATTAATTAGTAGATAAATATTGAAAAATATTTTTATGATTAAAAAAATTGTGAATGAAATCCTTTATTTAATATGAAATAAGAAAATGTCCTTGACTTAAATTTAATTATGGAGGAGACACTAATCCAATTTCTCATTATATATCCCCTCATTTATGAGAAATTTAAGATTAATTAATTTACCATTCGGTATAAGTTCATGACTCACGATTATATTTATCTCCATATCATAAACTACATATTAACTTGGTTTTATGATTAATTTCTGAGTTTACCATGCAAGAATTTAGTTTGTTAGTGCAAAAACCTAACTATAAAGGACCAAACTGAAACTCAAAATGACTTAAAGTAGTCATTTTCCTTTTTGAACCCTCTTTTTTTAAAAGAAGTTCAAGCCCCGGAAGAGACAGGGCGCTAGAGTGCTATTAAATAAATATAACAAAATAATGAAAGTGAGTTTGAAAAGCCCAAAATCGAGGGCACACATCGAAAAGGGAGTGGGACAAGGACTGGACCTCCCTAAGAAAACGGTGAATGCAAAAACAAAAAGAATTCAATAGGCTTTATAAACCAGTCCACTACAAGAAAGCAAACCAGTCCAAAAAGAGATCACTAGCAAAAGAAATATATAATACAAAAAGTGCATAGCTAATAGAATCTAAATCTCTAATTAGGGTGTAAGGAAGGACATATCCCACCTCCACCCCACTAAAGCGATCGTCTGTGTAGTAGCTGAATCTTACCAAAATGGGGTTTCATGATCAAGCCCCATACATGATCTACCACAATATTGCCTTCCCCGTAGATATGAGAGCAATAGAAACACATGCTAAAGAGTAGCTGCTTACAGTTATCCCACCTTGTAACAACACGACAATTGAGGCCGATAAGAGAATGATCGCAAGCACTAAAGAACTACAATCAAGTCGACATCAATCCAGAGCATCTACTAACCATGCTGATAAACATACTCAATACCCTGAATAATAGCCGAAATCTCGTACAATCCACTGTTGGATTAATGCAAATCACATTATAAACTTTAGGGTTTTATGATTACATTTTGTAAGATCAAGACCATAGTAAAACTCAACCTAAACTTCAAAACACAAAATTGTTACATTTTTTTCTCTTATTACCTACTTTTTTATGGAAATTTGTTAATATATATAGTATAAAATAGTAAATGTATCTTGTACAAATTATTGTTAGCACTTGGCCTGACACCTTATATTTCGCGTAACATGAGCTTGGTATCCATTGTAAATAGATTTCATTAGTCAACTATTGGTCACCCAGGTGCTTTTAATGTTAAAAAAAAGTGATAAAAACCGAAACCTATGCCATACTTTCTTCTCCAACATTACATGCCGAGTCAATTTATGGAATCCATTTAAGACAAGAGCCAAAGTTATGCTATGTGAAATAGCCCGTTTTATATGGACGGATCACATCGCTCTAAGGAGGGGCTGAGGGACATGGGGACCAGGGGGGCCACTGCCCCACTTGGAATTTTGCTAGGTATTGTATATTCGGATGCGGAAATGATCGTTTGCCTTTTTTTATATGATCTCTATCTGCGGCTTCTTCTTTTTTTATAATTTCTAATTACGGCTCTCAATCATCAAATTGCTCTAATCTCCGGAATTGGTTAGGAGATGATATTATGAATGATTCCTCGATAACATATATTGAGAAAGATGTTTTTAAAGTTATTGACAATGAAAATATGATTTAATGTTTCAAAATATGAAATCTCAAATGGAAATATTGTAAATAAATATGTGATTTTGATTTTTGACGTATATGATGTTAAATATTTTAATACAATATTTTGATTTTGGCCATATTAGAGTATATGTTAAAAATTCTTAAAAACTTATTAATCTTGCCCCTCTTGAATAAAATTCCTAGATCCGCCCCTAGTTCTAAGTACTTGTTTTGACATTACTTTTAGGCCTCGTTTGATTCAAGTATTAGGGCCAGTGGGATTAATAATACCAGTATTAATAGTATTGAATTATTAATCCTGGTATTAATTTAATACCAATACCCTGTTTGATCATGCAGTATTAATACTGGGATATCCCATGCTGATATTAATACCATGTTTGGTTCTGTAACTCGTATACGAGATTATATTTTCAAATATTATTATTATTATTATTATTATTATTATTATTATTATTATTATTATTATTATTATTATTATCATATCATAATAATAATAATAGTAGTAGTAGTAGTGGTGGTGGTGGTGGTGGTGGGGGTGGGGGTGGGGGGTGGTAGTGGCATTTTTGAAAATATTATAGTAGTAATGGCATTTTTGAAAATATATGGTTCTTTTTTCTTAATCTCGGATAAACAATACCACATCCCCCTGGTATTAAATTATACGACAAAGAATGGGATTTAGTTAATCCCGATATTAATAATCCCAGCTCATTTGTGCGAACCAAACAATGTATTATAAAAAAAGTGGTATTAATAATCTCATCCTACTTTTTAATAGCTGAATCAAATGAGGCCTTAGTGACGAGAGCTCATTCGTGAAAGTAAGTATATTAGTGACAGATATTGTATAAGAAATTGATGTTGTTTGTAAAGCTTCAGGGATTTGTTTTGTAAAGAGAGAAAAGCCTAAGCGACATTTATAACTTACCGTTGCCATTCCCTAACCACCACCTTCGACGTCTCCAAGAAAATGGGACTCTGGCATACATATTTCATTGGCAGAAACTCATTGGAAAACCTATATATAGTCGATCTCTCTCTACATATATATATGTGTGTTTACAAAATTCTAGGGAAATTACGTAAATCATTTATTTATTAATAATATACATAGTACATACATCACACACACTTTCTTATTCTCCCGCACCCTAATCAGATATGATCATAGGGTTTTTCACATTTTCACACTGTATTTTACACAGGAGTTTATTATTTATAACAAGATATATTTTACACACGGGAATTGATTAATTTATAACTAGATATGCTGTGGCCACCTTAGCCTTAGCCTTAGCCTTAGCCTTAGCCTTAGCCTTAGCCCTAGCCCTAGTTTTTGATGGATTGTCCAATACCGGGGCTGTGACCTGGTTCAGTTCGTCTGAAGTCGCAGAGAGCACGTCCACCACTACGTGGCAGTAGTGGCGTCGTACTAGTTATTACACCTTCATTGCTAAATGCTGTTTTTCCTCCGTCGTCCCCAATACTATTCACAGTCGCTTTTGTGAGCCGAGGGTGAAGAATATTATTTGTCTTCCTTAAGTGCTTCACATGCCCTGATCCCTCTACACGCTGAATGTCAAGGGAAAGAATCAGCGCAAGCAAAACAATACTAGCAACTATTAATTTTGTTTGAGCCATTTTTGTGTGCGATTATATATGCGTGCGCGCACAAAGAGAGAGAGAGAGAGAGAGAGAGAGAGAGAGATGAAAACGCTTAAACTCTTCGGTTTTCTAGGTTATTTTACAAAACTGAAAGAGTGAGGTAATACTTATAGGCCGTGCTTAGCAGCAGGATATTCTCTGAGATATAAACAAATATTTTGAGAGAGAGAGATAGATTAATTTGGACGGTTGAAATGATTTACATGTAGTTGAATAATTGGGATATTTCTTTGAGTGGGTATGCAAGGTAGTGCTTCCACATATTGAGGGGTCGAGTGTACTAGTGTAGATATGCATGCCTCATGCAACCTTCTCATTCATTTCCTTTCCTTTTAATTAATTAGTTCCCCTTCTTTTGTAAATCTGGAATGTGATGAAAAAGTTTGATTTAGATAATTTGATATCTAGCTAGTATCAATAAATTAATTACTAGCCTAGCTACTAGCTAAGTAATGATATACTATAATAGTATTTGTAGGTCGGAAAATACCCTAGAGGGGGGGTGAATAGGGTTTTAAAAACTTAATGCGGAATTAAAACGTTTTTAAAATATTTAAGCAAAGCAACTTAGTTAAATAAGTTTATCAAGGAAAACAATCAATTAAATAATCAATCCCAAGAATAAGCAATAATATAAGCAACTTAATCAATTAATATAACAAATAAATAAAGAGATTGAGTAAGAAAGATTGAACCAATTTAAAGTCGAAGATTTTTTGTCCACACGGTTCGGCTTGTTCCCCCTACTCCGCGCTCGGTTAGTTCTCCGAGAATTTCCACTATAACCGATCTCCTTTCGGGTGAAGATCAAATCTCTACAAGTGTATTCTTCTCACACACTCTTACAAGTATTGAAACACCCTCAATACTCTCACAAGAAATCCCTTTTGCTAATCTATGAGATACACCTCTCACAAATATGATTCAAATGAGTTTTGGTGACAAACACCAATGTACAACATCTCTCTTGTATATGACAAAATACAAATGAAGCTCACACTAAGAGATATCAATATTGATCAATGAATATAAGCTCAAAGAATGAAGAGATTGATCAATGCTTTAGCTAGAATACTTGAATAATAAGAATATATGAAAAATGGTTTTGTATGATCATTCAAGTTGTTAAAAATGAGTCTTAAAACTCATATTTATAGCTTGAAAAAGTTTGTAGCCGTTTGTAGTGGATTAATTAATTAATGGGTCAAAATTGCACATTTGTCAAAGTTCCAACAGCTAGTTTTGACAAAAAAATTCAAATTTGTTTTGTTTATTTCTCCCAATTATATCGTTGGATCATTCTCAAATTTTAGTCAAAATTGTCAGGAGATGTTGTCTAACTACTGTAAAAATTTCAAAATGATTGGAGTTCGGAAAGGCCTCCATCTTACCGTTAAATCAAAACTGGACAAAAATTGAGCGAATTTTAAATGTAAAATAGAAATATTTTTTCAATTTAACAATTTAATTCCAAATAAAATTCTAATGATTTTTGAACCTCAAAGATATGTTTCTAAGATACCTATTTTTATTATAGCTTAAAATATGATCATTTAAAATTAATATGAATTTAATTTGAAATTCGGTTTTTGTAAAATGATGTTTTTCAAATAAATTCAATTTCAAGCTAGTTTGAATCAATCTTTAAAAGATGCAAGAATATGTTTGAGCTATAAGGATTTGATCAATAAAGTATCTTTACATAAAATCTAAGCACTCACTCCATTTAATGATAATTCGAGTCTTCGTGATGCTTGATTTTCTTGTGCGTATCTTTAGTTATTTGATGTTCTTGATCTTTTCTTGGTTTTGATAACTTGTAGAACATGTGGAGATCATTCTTGTGCATATCTTCACTTGCTTGATAATCTAGATCTTTTCTTGGCTTTGTATAGCACATGTATATCACTTGAGTTCATTTCTTGTGAGTAGAGGCGTTTGTAAAGCTTGTGTGAGATTTGCTTCGGTTTGAAGTTACACTTGGTCGGAAGATATATCGGTTAAAATGGCTATCATCATTGGAACAACCGAGTTAAATAACACTTTATTAACTTATTGTAATTATCAAAATAAGATTAATTGACTTTAAGGTCAACAGTATTACGTTCATTAGTAAGCATTAATTATGGAGAAAGTTTACATTCGAGAGCATTTATTAGATTTAATGAAAGTATTACATTTTAAATTTTTTTAATAAAATAACCAACATTTTTGTTAACATTTTTATAATAATCTACATTATTTTACCAGTCTTCTAAATTTCTCGATGGATCTCTTCTCTTTTCTCTTACAAAGTAAAGTATTATAAATGCCCACACGGTATATCGTTTGTTCTATAGAATACAAATTATGGATGAGTGCAAATTTTAGTTCCGTTGGACTATGTAGAGAGGATGTTGAAGTAGGTCCAGCAACGGAATCTATTTATATATATTTGCAATTATTCCTTGAGTTGTTCACCAAAAAAATAATTCCTTGAATTAAATTTGCAATTATATTTATATATTTACATGTTTTACTTGTTCTTTTTAATTTGTTTCTACATTAATTCTAAAAATTTTAATTGTTGTTCTTAAGAAATACAATATGTTGTTATGCGGAAGCTATTAGCTTAATTAAGATTTAACAGTATATTCTCAAACTATAGGCTATAATTAAGTTTCATTTAATTTGCTGGAGTTGTTTTTTTTTAATATAGGTTAAATTTGTTGTAAAAAGTTAAGAGAGCGCTTTCGATGTTCATTTCAATTAAATTGGTATTTTCAAACTCACTATTATGCTAAGTTCTTAAATTGTAGCTTGATCAAAATTTATTGTTGAGTATTTAATTAGTGGTGGATAGATGTGAAAATTATGACACTCGATCCCATACTTAATGGGCAATTACATTATACATGTGAAACTTAAAGTCCATCTGATAAAAAGAAAAATAATTGGAAATATTATCAATATTTATAAAAAGTAGAAAGAAATATATATATATATATATATATATATATATATTTCTAAATATATCTATGCATCACATGGGTTAGAAAATTAGTGTAATAAACAATGAAATAAAGGTGGGTTTACTTGGTAAACTCTAAGCACTAATTACAAGAAACCTTGTTTAAAAGACTAAAACAAGTTGGCTTTTGTCCAAAATCAAAATCAAAGAAGTTCATTATTAAGGGATTTGTTTGCTTATAGAGTGGTTGGGAACTCAGACTAATTTATAGGTATTAATTTGGTTAGATAGTTGACCCTTCCTATTGGCTACGTACCGAGGAAATGAGTTCCTTCTGAAGAGATGTGAACCACGCATAATAACAATGAAAGGTATTAATTTGGTTTATGCAACGAATTCTTTGAAATGGACAATGTTAATGAATCCAACTTTAATCTGGCCTTTTAATTTTCCCTTTCTCTATCTTTTTAGGTGAGTATCACAACCAGAAAATTTAGAATATTAATGAATTAAGTTTTGTCTATGTGTATACATATAGGGACCATCCTTAATTAATTTAAATATCGTTCATTGCGAGGGGTGAATGGATAAATTTTTTTAATCAAACTTAATGGAGTTGATTTCTATAATGAGTAGATCATTTTCACAAAATTTAATCAAAAAAATAAACCGGGAAGTGGGTAAACCAAACATCCAAAATTTTAATGTACATAAATTCGCATATATAAAAAAAATTTAGATAATCGACTTCGTGATTGAGTTTTGTCATCAACTTTGGTGCAAATGATCTACACATTATATATAGATCATTTCCACCAAATTTCATAAAAAAAATCATCCACATACCCCCTCATGAATGATCCTTGAGATAAGGAGATTCATATATAGGGAAATTTCAAGTAAATACCAAGTTTAAGAACCAATATTTATGGATTGGTCCTTTTGAGAGGGAAAAAATATGAGTTTTTTGATAAAAACTTGTGAAGTTGATCTCCATGATTAGTATATCATCTCCATCAAATTTCATCAAAAATTTTAACTGAACAGTGGGTTAGCTAAAAATTTGATATACATATATATATATATATATGTCAAAAAATGTGACATATATATATAGAGTTGTCATAAAGAGAGATTCCCTCACTTTAGCTAAAAAAAGAGATGCCAATTTGGAACGGTAAATAGATGAATTTATTTTTTCTAAAATTTTGTAGAGAGTCATATACTGTGTAAATAACCTCCACCAAATTTCATAAAATAACTCAAGTTGGAAGTAGGTGAATTGAAAAATTGATATATATGCGCATTTTCGATTGTTGATTTTTTTTTTTGATCATTTCACCTACTTCTAGGTTTAATTTTTTAATAAAATTTGGTGGAGTTAAATCTATTCATCATATAGATCATATGTACAAAATTTCAAAAAATAATTCATCAATTTACCTTTCTAAATGAAAATCCTTTCTTTTTGTTAAAGTGGGAGAATATCTCTTATAGTCTAACTACATATATATGGAAAATTTCAAGTTATAAGGACCACTATTTAAGGATCATATTTACGGACTGGGCCATTTCGCATGCTTCTTGATGGAATTTGGTAGGAATTTTTTTCATCATGTTTAGAATATCTTCACCAAATTTCATCAAAAAATTTAACCGGAAAGTGGCTTAGCTATAAGATTCAAAAATATTGGTCTAGAAATAGATATATAAAATCAAATATTTTTCAATTTTATAGTTAACCCACTTTTTGGAGGAATTTTTTTATGAAATTTGGTGGAGATGTTCCACACATGATAAAGAACATCTCCACTAAATTTCATCAAAAAAATTCTATCAAGAAGCGTGCCAAATAGCATAGTTCATAAATATGATCCTTAAATAGTGGTTCTTATTTGAAATGCACCCATATATGTGTGTATATATATATATCAAATTTTAGTTAATTTATTTCTCGATTGAATTTTCTAATAAAATTTAATGAAAACGGTCTACTTTTGTTCATGTATTTGCCTGCCAATTCATTTATTAATGCATGCATACTAATGCAATCTTAATTTTACTTTAAATCATAATGGTAAGAGCATCTACAATGCAACCATGAATTTGGTAAAAATGATATGCCACTAGGATTGATGGACAATTAATTAAAAAATTATTTTCCAATGCAACTATCCATAATAACCATGAAGATCACGTGACAAAAATTAAAATAGACATTGTGAAGATGACCGTCTGTTTCTAGAGGATCTCTTAGACAATATCTTAATGGTATATCATCATTTTTGTCTACATACTTTTCTTTTTTAAGCTTTCAAATATTTTAATTTTTATAATTTATTTATTAATAAAAGTCACACATTAAAAATGTATGAATCAAGACCCATCAAATAAGACCTATTTTACATAAAAAATTATTAATTTATTTTTTTTGAATTTATTAATGGAAAATTTCTTGAGTAATCCCATTGAAGATGGTTTTTGTAATTTTTTATGCCACAAAAAAAAAAAAAAAAAAAAAAAAAAAAAAAGGCGCACCATGCTTACATGTAGGGACGTGGGGACCGGGGGGGCTACCGGCCTACATGGAATTTTGGGTTTTTTTTGCTAGGTACGTTAAGTTCGGGGACGTGAGCAATTGTTTGCACAAGTGCAGGTCAGAATTTGTAATTATGGGAGGGCAACGTTGAACTGGTGGAGGGAGGTATGCGTAATAAAATCTAGAAGTTTAGGGTAGAAGTTTGTAGTTCTAGATTATTAATCAATTTGAAGGATAAAACACATTATTTATTTATTTATTTATGGTGGTTCTATTTTGTTATTTAGTATGTTTGTCTTTTGTTATATGGTCTTTATTTACGGCTTTTTATTTTTTTTATTTTTATTTACGGCTCTCAATTATCAAATTGCTCCAATTTTTGGAATCAGTTAAGAGATGATTTCATAAATAATTCATCGGTAGCATATATTGAAAAAGATGTTTTTAAAGTTATTGACAATGAAAATATAATTTAATGTTTTCAAAATATGAAGTTTCGAATGAGAATATTGTAACTAAATATATAATTTTGATTTTTGACGTATATAATGTTTAATATTTTAATATAATATTTTAATTTTAGCCTTATTACAATGTATGCAAAAAATTATTAAAAACATATTAATTTTAACTCTCTCTGAAAAAAATTATAATTCAATCCCCGCTTATATGTCCATAATTAAAAAATATTCAATTTATTTTTATATTATGAATGCTTTAAGGCCTCGTTTGATTCGCGAATTTGAGGATTCAGGAAAGGAAAGTCTTTCCTTTCGTTTGTTTGGGATGCACAAATTTTAGAAACACTTGAGGATTTAAGAAGGGAAAGTCTTTACTTTCGTTTGTTTGGGATGCACAAATTTTAGAAACACTTTTCTGACAAAGGAAAAAGTAGGGATAAAATTATTCCTCTTAAAATCTATTAGATTGATTTTTCATTATGATTTTTTAACATTTATTACAAAGATTTTGGACAACAATAATCATACCTAAATACTTTTCATATTTTACTAAACACAAAAATAATTTTTAATTTTAATTTCTCACATTTATGAAAAAGATAAAAAAAATTTATTTTTTTTTTTTGTAAACTAAGGCTTCGTTTGGTTCACGGATTTTAGTACTCGGGAAAGGAAAGTCGTTCCTTTCCTTTATTTGGTAAGCACAAATTCCGGCACTTTCTCGAAAGAGAGGAAAGTAGAAAGTAAAACATCCCTCTCAAAACATATGGGATTGATTTTCTCTTGTGATTTCTAAGCATTTATTACAAAATTTTTGAACAATAATACCCTTACTTAAATATTTTTCATATTTCACCAATCATAAGAAAAAAAATTTGACAAAAAATTTAATTTTTCACTAATATAAAAAAATAAAAAAATAAATTTTTTTTCGTAAATCAAACGAACCCCGAGTGAATCCAAATCCTTTTGAAAGTAAAAAAATTAAAAAACTTAATGGCCTGGGAACTTGTGAACAAGTCCAGACGTTCGGCGTGCCGTTCGAGTATTTGGTATATATTAAGAATGTTTGAGAAATTTATCCAGAATATATCAAGTGATATGTTGACAGCGCATGAACGGTGGAGGTTAATTCTATATTTGTACGGTCTGATCAGGTCAACACACGGAGGTCTAGTTCACACTTTAAATTAATGGGGTGGAGGCCGGGGTAGGCAAGAGAATTAATAGTATTTTTTTTTATGTTAACTATAAAATAATATAATGTAATTATACTAATTTTTTAATGAGATAATGGGTTATAGAGCCTCGCTCCGTAATGTTTTATAACTCTAAGGACGGACTCATGTTTAATAAAGAAAAGTAGTACTAATTTCATAATTTGGTTTTATAATAAGGACACTTTTCATAATATTAATTTATTTTAAGGAAAATGATAAATGTTGATGGACAAATATACCCCTAATTAGTTTAAGTTAATGTTAAAAATAACAAATCTCTCTCTCTCTAGTTCTCATTTCTTCTCTCTTCTCTCATCTCTCTCTCTAAAATCAAATACATTGCTCTCTCTCTAAAATCAATAGACCAACCTTAGCTCCTACCAACCATCTCACCTCCTCCTCCACCACCACTACCACCACCACCACTTGACTTTCCGATCGTTTCGCCGAGAGGATAGGAGCACCGTTCTCATCTTCTTCTTCTTTTTTTTTTTTTCTGCAGATGTAATCATAAAACAGATATAACTTTTGATTGAACCGTTGGATCTAGCTGATTTTCGAATATGTTGTTCAGAAGACAAAGTTACTATATCATCGCGTAAATTAAGACGATCAGAGGTCGTTTTGTTATCGAAATCGACCAATTTCGACAGCCCAGCGGGATATTGAAAAAAAAAAATCTGATCGTAATTTTTTTTTTTATGAACCCTACGTCGATTTATATATATATATACATATATATAAATAGAGTGGATGTTGATCTCATCAATTTTGTTATTCTATGTTTTGTAATGGTGCTAAAATCATTTTAGCACATTTTGGTTGTTGTTCAAGCAGTGCTAAATGCATTTAACACCTTCTGGTTGCTGTCCAGAAGGTTGTACAGGTGGTGCTAAATGCATTTAGCACCTTCTGGTTGCTGTCCAGGTGGTGCTAAATGCATTTAGCTCTTTTTGGAGTGCATTTAGCACCTTTTGATTGCTGTCCAGAAGGTGCTAAATGCATTTAGCACCTTCTGGTTGCTGTCCAGAAGGTGCTAAATGCATTTAGCACCTTCTGGAGTGTATTTAGCACCTTTTGATTGCTGTCCAGAAGGTGCTAAATGCATTTAGCACCTTCTGGTTGCTGTCCAGGTGGTGCTAAATGCATTTAGCACCTTCTGGTTGCTGTCCAGGTGGTGCTAAATACATTTAGCACATTCTGGAGCGTATTTAGCACATTTTGATTGCTGTCCAGAAGGTGCTAAATGTATTTAGCACCTTCTGGTTGCTGTCCAGGTGGTACTAAATGCATTTAGCACCTTCTGGAATGCATTTAGCACCTTTTGATTGTTGTCCAGAAGGTGCTAAATGCATTTAGCACCTTCTGGTTGCTGTCTAGGTTGTGCTAAATGCATTTAGCACCTTCTGGAGCGCATTTAGCACCTTTTGATTGCTGTCCAGAAGGTGCTAAATGCATTTAGCACCTTCTGGTTGCTGTTAGTGTCATAATTTGACGTGAGATGTTATAAGGAAGGGGTATTAGTGTCTTTTTTGTATAGTGTCCTTAATTTACATGTCTAATTTTTAAATGTCCTTTATAATTATATTATTATTAGAATGAGCCCTTATGCCCAATTGCCCCTTTTTTAATTTGACAATGAATATATATATATATATATTTATGAAATTAACAACATATTTTATATTTAATTTCATTTAATATGTCTGTCAGTTAGATAATTTAACACTTTTAATTAAATAATAACTTGACAAACTTTGTACAAAATCAGCTGTCAACTAAGATAACAATTAAACATGTGAAAAAAATGAGTTTATTGGCTTAACCTTTGTATTAATAGTTATATTTGAGTAAATTCCCATAAATAAATTTTATTATACATGACTCTCTTAATAAATTTTCTTCCTCTCCTTCATCTTCTTCCCCAATATTCTTAATCCCCATTTCCCTTTGAACCCTTATTTCCAAATCAACTCAAACAAATAGACCAAATAATTTAAGTTTTAAATAAAAGGTAATTCATACATTGATTTAAACCACTTTTTTCTTATTCTTCTTCCACGTCTCTCGTTTTCGATTCTTCATTCTCTCTCTACTATGTCGCCGGCGAAGCTTGGCCGGAGGATACAATAAGCTTGGTGTGTTTGAACATCTTTTTGCTATGGCTATCGGGTGCGGAGATGTAGCGTGTGTTTAAACATCTTTTTCCGGTGAGCTTTGTAAAGAAAGGTGTAGAGATGGGGGTCGGAGCTGTTATCACTAGCGACGGCAATCGGGTGGCTTGCAGCAGCTATTATGGGCTACATCTAGGGACAAGAGGATGAGGGAGGTGGATGTGGTGGTGGTGTGGCGTCGGTGATTTAGTTGATGGTGACTATTGTTGTGTTTGGCTTGTAATCAATGCAAGCAGGTATGGTGCAAAACAGTTTTTGCACCAAAACAGTGCATGCGGATTGAGTGCAAAAAGTGTTTTGCACCAGGCAGTTTACCCGTGGATTGGGTGCAAAAGGTCTTTTGCACCAGACAGTGTACTCGGCGGAGGTGCAAAACATGTTTTGCACCAAGTCAGTGTACTCGAGAATGGGTGCAAAACGTGTTTTGCACCTGGGCGGGTAAAAACTTTTTACTCTTATTTTTCACTTTGTATAAATAGAATGGTTATTTTCTATTTGTGGCAAGAGAGACTTGAAAGAGTTGCAATAGTGTTTTGTAAGAGTGAAGAGAGAGCTTAGCTTGGGTTTAGCTAAGGTGAGAGGTGATCTTTGGAGGTTTGTTCCATTGATCTAGAGCTAGTATTATTGAGAGAGAATTGGTTGTAATTCTTGGTTTATCAATAAAGGAGCTACCTCTTGGTAGAAGACCCAAAGGGTTCCACAAAACTCTCGGTGTGTTCTTTCTCTTTGATTTGCACTTGTTTGTCATTGCTCTTTATCTTCTATCCATTGTTGCTTGTTATTGTGTTGTTATTTTTTGGTTTGTACAACGATCCTATTGCTTGTCCGATTCCGCCCGCCAAGTGTTCGTAGAAATTACCGAAAGGGATTTCTCGGGTTTAATTGTGAGTTTGGAACTAGGTTAATTGTTCCACGTTCACAGCAAGTGGTATCAGAGGATTTGGTTGTGCGCCAAGTGTTTGATAAATGGCCGAAGGGACTTAAACCGGAGTTATTGCAACACAAGCTAGTTCTTCTACCATTGTAGGTGTTGGAAGCACTATGGAGGTTAAGATAAAGCCTTATGACGAGGTTATCAATTTCGGTATTTGGCAAAGGCGGATGCGGGGGGTACTCGTCCAATCGAATTTGCAAGTTGCATTGCTTGGACTTGAGAAAAAGCCGCAAGATATGTCCGAAGACCAATGGAATGAGATTGATAAGAAAGCTATGTCCGCTATAGAGATGCATGTGACCGACGAAGTGTTGAGAAACTTGATGTCGGAGAAGAATGCAAAGGATATGTGGATTAGGATGGAGGAGATGTACATAGGAAAGTCTATGTCCAACAAGTTGAACCTCAAGAAGCAACTTTTCAAGTTGGAAATGAAGGAGGGGCAAGATTTGAACAAGCACATCAATGTCTTCAAGGCAATAGTGCATGACCTTGAGAGAATTGATGTTGTATTTGATGAGGAGGACCGCGCCTTATTGTTGCTTGCTTCATTGCCGGACTCCTATGATCACTTTGTTACCACATTGATATTTGGCAAGACAACGCTCAAGTTTAATGAGGTTGTCAAGGACCTCCAATCGCACGTGGCCATGAAAAAGGGAGGTAACAGGGCAAGCTCTTCGTCAAGTGAGGGTTTGGTTGCCAAGAGTGGTGGTGGTGAACGAAGTGGGCGGTCAAGGTCACGGGGTGCCAAGAATAGAGGCACGGGTCGGTCTCAATCACGAGATCGAAGTAATTGGGAGTGTTTTAAGTGTCACAATGTAGGCCACATCAAGAAGAATTGCCCGGAGCTAAAAGGTAAGAGGGCGGACGTGCCAAGGGAGGTTGCGGGAGTTGCGACCCAAGAGGTGGACCAAGAGGTTAACACCGATGTTCTTACTTATTTTTTAGCGGATCAAAGTAGTGGGTGGATTCTTGATTCCGGATGCTCCTATCACATGTGCCCGAATCGTAATTGGTTCGTTGACTATACGGAATGCAATGGAGGGGAAATCTTCATGGGCAACGATGCTACATGCAAAGTTGTTGGTATTGGCACGGTGAAAATAAAGATGTGGGATGGCGTGACCCGCACGCTAAGTGATGTTAGACACGTACCCGCTCTCAAGAAGAATTTGATCTCCTTAGGCACGCTCGATTCAAAAGGGTGTGTGATTCAAGCCGAAGACGGGGCTATGAAGGTGAAGAAGGGGTCAATGGTGATTTTGCGCGGCACAAAGTCAACAAACAACCTTTATAGGTTGAAAGGAACCACGGTGGTTGGTGGAGCGGCGGTTTCCACGGAAGCAGAAAGGGGTGAGCTTTTGTTATGGCACATGAGGCTTGCCCACATGAGCCAACGGGGCATGGAGGAGCTTCATCGACGAAAATTGTTGAAGGGGGTCCATGGGTGCAAGCTCGATTTCTGCAAGTATTGTGTGATGGGCAAGCAAACTAGAGTTCGATTTGATACCGCGGAACACAAAAGCCAAGGTATGCTTGATTATATTCACTCCGATGTGTGTGGCCCTTTAGAGGTAGTTTCTTTGGGTGGTTTCAAATATTTTATGACTTTTGTTAATGATTTTTCACGTCGAGTTTGGGTCTACTACTTGAGGAAAAAATTCGAGGTTTTCGGAAAATTCAAGGAGTGGAAGGCTATGGTGGAAAATCAAACAGGTCGGAAAGTAAAGTATTTGAGAAGTGACAACGGAGGGAAGTATAAAGATGGAGAATTCGTGAAGTTTTGCAAGAATGCCGGCATCAAAAGGCACTTTACCGTGAAAAAAACTCCACAACAAAATGGAGTTGCGGAGAGAATGAACCGTACCATTATGGATAGGGCGAGAAGTATAAGGATTCATGCGGGTTTGCCGAAAACATTTTGGGCGGCTTGTGTTGATCATGCCGTATACTTGGTCAATAGGTCACCGAATGTGAATCTTGGTTTAAAATGTCCGGAAGAAGTATGGTCGGGGCGAGAAGTGGACTACTCTAAGTTAAGAGTGTTCGGGTGCCCGGTATATGCTCATATTCCTAGCGACGAGAGATCAAAGAATGACCCGAAGGCTCACCGGTGTATCTTTCTCGATTTTGGGGGAGAGGTGAAAGGGTTCAAGCTTTGGGATCCGGTAGCGAGAAAGCTTTTGTTTAGCCGGGATGTGACATTTGATGAGGGGGCTATGCTTAAGAAACGGGAATACCAAGAGATCAATGATAACGGTGGGGTTAATACGGTCAAGATTCCAATTCTAGTTCCAAGTCCGTCGGTTACCGGAAGTGGTGGAGCATCTTCAAGCGGTAGTAGAGATGATTCTCATGAAATTCAACCGAATGACGACGCGGTTGAGGTGGAGCTAGAGGAAGAGGAATCCGAGGAAAGACCGGGTGAGGTGGAGCTGGAACCATCGATAGCATGGGATAGACCACGACGGGAAATCAAACCACCCTCAAGGTTTGGTTGGGAAGACGAGGTCAACTATGCCCTTATTACAAGTGAGGGTGATCCAACTAGTTATAAAGAAGCCATAAGTGTCGAAGACAATGATAGTTGGATGGGTGCTATGGTAGAGGAGATGGAGGCTTTACGAGTAAATTCCGTTTGGGATTTGGTTCCTAGGCCTAAGGACCGGAGTATTATCGGTTCCAAATGGGTATTTAGGAATAAAGAAGCAATCAACAAAGATGAAGCACCGAAATTCAAGGCACAGTTAGTAGCGAAGGGGTTTTCTCAAAAGGAAGGGGTTGATTATGATGAGATTTTTTCTCCGGTTGTGAGACACACTTCGATACGGGTTTTGCTTGCTATGGTAGCTCAATTTGATTTGGAGCTTGAGCAAATGGATGTAAAAACGACTTTTCTTCATGGTGATTTGAAGGAAACGATTTACATGGCGCAACCGGAAGGGTTCAAGGAAGTAGGTAAGGAAAAATTTGTTTGTCGGCTTAAGAAGTCCTTGTATGGACTAAAGCAATCGCCAAGGCAATGGTACCTACGGTTTGACTCATTTATGTTGCGGATTGGTTATCGTCGGTGTGATGGTGATCATTGTGCCTATGTTCGAAACTTCGATGATGGCTCGTTTATCTTGTTGATGCTTTATGTGGACGATATGCTTATAGCGTGTCGAAATATGTCAAAGGTGAAGGAGCTCAATGTGCAATTGGGCCGGGAATTTGACATGAAGGATCTTGGGGCCGCACAAAAGATCCTTGGTATGGAGATTCGGAGAGATAGAAAGGTTGGCAAGTTGTGGCTTTCGCAAAAGAAGTATATTTCTCATGTCATTGAGAAATTTAATATGTCGAGTGCGAAACCGGTTTCTACTCCTTTGGCTCCTTATTTTGCTTTGTCCGCAAAGCAATGTCCTTCCTCGCTTGATGAGTGTGCCGAGATGTCGACAACACCGTATGCTTGCGCGGTTGGTTGTCTTATGTATGCCATGGTGTGTACAAGGCCGGATCTAGCTCACGCGGTTGGAATGGTTAGTAGGTATATGTCGAATCCGGGTAAAGAGCATTGGAATGCGGTTAAATGGGTTCTTCGATATCTACAAGGTACTAAGTCTTTGGGTATAGTGTTTGAGCGAAAAGATGGGGCTGAGAGTGTTGCAGGATTTGTAGACTCCGATTATGCGGGAGATCTTGATAAAAGAAGGTCCACCACGGGTTATGTGTTCACTTTGGCAAGTGGGCCGGTTTCGTGGAGATCTATGTTACAAGCAACAAGTGCTTTGTCTACTACAGAGGCAGAGTATATGGCACTCACGGAGGCGTCGAAGGAGGCGGTATGGTTGAAAGGCTTAGTGAGTGAGTTGTGTTTGAAGCATGAGAGTATTTTGCTACGGTGTGATAGTCAAAGTGCGCTTTACTTGGCAAAGAATCAAATGTATCATGCTCGCACGAAGCACATAGATGTGCGGTATCACCGAGTTCGGGATTGGGTTAATTCCGGGGAAGTCGTCCTAGAAAAGGTGAATACGAATGAGAATGCGGCCGATATGCTCACAAAACCGGTAACCGCGGAGAAGTTTAGGCATTGCCTAAAGCTTCTTAATCTCACTTCATGTTGAAGGAGGAGGGTGTGACCTTGGAGGTGTCGGGATAATCTCTAAGGGGATGCACGGTTCTTATCCCGAGGTGAAGCAATCGAGGTTGGCTTGGGATTACTCGCCAAGGTGGAGTAATCAATGCAAGCAGGTATGGTGCAAAACAGTTTTTGCACCAAAACAGTGCATGCAGATTGGGTGCAAAAAGTGTTTTGCACCAGGCAGTTTACCCGTGGATTGGGTGCAAAAGGTCTTTTGCACCAGACAGTGTACTCGGCGGAGGTGCAAAACATGTTTTGCACCAAGTCAGTGTACTCGAGAATGGGTGCAAAACGTGTTTTGCACCTGGGCGGGTAAAAACTTTTTACTCTTATTTTTCACTTTGTATAAATAGAATGGTTATTTTCTATTTGTGGCAAGAGAGACTTGAAAGAGTTGCAAGAGTGCTTTGTAAGAGTGAAGAGAGAGCTTAGCTTGTGTTTAGCTAAGGTGAGAGGTGATCTTTGGAGGTTTGTTCCATTGATCTAGAGCTAGTATTATTGAGAGAGAATTGGTTGTAATTCTTGGTTTATCAATAAAGGAGCTACCTCTTGGTAGAAGACCCAAAGGGTTCCACAAAACTCTCGGTGTGTTCTTTCTCTTTGATTTGCACTTGTTTGTCATTGCTCTTTATCTTCTATCCATTGTTGCTTGTTATTGTGTTGCTATTTCTTGGTTTGTACAACGATCCTATTGCTTGTCGGATTCCGCCCGCCAAGTGTTCGTAGAAATTACCAAAAGGGATTTCTCGGGTTTAATTGTGAGTTTGGAACTAGGTTAATTGTTCCACGTTCACAGCAACTATGAGGCGTGGGAGTGGGGCAGATGTATTGGAAAATGGTTTAGGGAAGAAGATGCCGAGTTTATTTGATTTGATTTGATTTTTTTTATTTGATTTTGCTTTAATTTTTTTTTATTTTTTTTATTTTTTTTCCAGAAAAAGATAATGAGTTGTAATTCTAATTGACAACTCAGTATGCAAAATTTTTGCCACATTATTAAATAGTTAACGGTCTTAAGTTGGCTAATTGATAGATATATTAAATGAAACAAAACAAAAATTATTTTATTAATTTTATATATATATAAAAAAAAGAGTTTATTGTCAAAGTTGAAAAATCAATAGAAGTACATTGTATTTTTTTTTATAACTAACCCTTTTTTTAATCACTTTTGTAAACAGTTTGACTAGAGTTTCTTCAATATGAAAGCCAAAATAAAATAAAGTTACTTTAAATATTTATTCCACAAGTGACATAAGTGTAATAATCTCTTCATTGAAATTTTTTGCTTAAATGACAAAAAATAGCAATATATACACTTGGATCATCAAACTTTTTTCTTAGTCAATCACAAATGAACTTTGTAAATGCTGTCAAATAGGTCTAACCATTAACTTTCGTTAGAATGAGTTGACAGAAAGCCGAATATCTTTACACAAATCATTCTCGACATGCCCAAATCTTCTCCTTTAGTTATTTACAATATTGTGTTCCAACTTTCTTGGTAAACAAGCATAAAATTGTAACATATTCGATATAAATTCATCAGAATTCAATGCTTGATCACCATTTTGATCATTCCATTAAATTAATTAACGTTCAAGGGAATCTATATATGAAACATCAATTTCAATCTATTACTATTTTAAAATCCATTGTAGCCACTATTTCTTCACAAAATTAAGGGAATCTGTATATAAAAAAAATACCATATTTCTATTTGCTTCTCAGGAAAACGAGATAAATACCACCAAAAAAAATTTGAAATTTGAAAATTAAATGAAATAAAATAGTGGTTTTCAAATGGCAACTATTTTTTTCCTCGAGGGACCAATAATAATCCCTCTTACCAAAATTTATAGAAAAAATGAATTTAATAGACTGTTAAAAAAAATCTATATGAAATCACCTAACTCATTTTCGATAAATTTTTTGAGAAATTTACTTTATACTTTTTTGAAAAATAATCAAAAAATGAAAACCAAAAAAAAAACTTTTAAATTGGAGAAAAGGGAGATGATTTACAAAAAGTGATACAAAGAAGCGGGGATTAAGATGGGGTAATTTAGAGACAGAAAGAGAAAATCAAAATAGAAGAATAATTTAGTTATGTTATTGAAGTGGTCGTCTACGAGGACGGAGAGTGGATTGGGCGAAGAATTTGGCCGGGTAGTGGATCAGAATAAGAGGGAGTGGCTTAGAGGACTCGTGGCTGAAGATTTGAGGCAAATGGTGAACGTAATGAAGGAAGTTAGGAAATTGAATACAAATGGGAAGAAATTGAAGGGTTTTGGACTTTTGGTAAAAGGGTGGTCCCTATAAATACGTATATAGAATGTAAAATAAAAAAGGTGAAGTTTTTATGTTTACATACTTGAAAAGTTGGGGCAGGTTGTATAAATAATTTTAACTTTCGGATTTAAACCGATCATAACGGACGTACCCGATTGACAGTATTTAAAAAGTTTATTTTTAGAGTATTTTTAATGAAATGACTAAAATTGAATAATCAAAATGATTTTTGATTATCTATTTAGTAAATTATTAAAATTAACAATGCAGGCCTTCTTAATAACTATTTTTTCTCAATAACCAAATTTGTAGGGTTCATTATATTGATTAGTCACAAACTAATCAATTTGAATTATGTTTCAAAAAAAAATGAGGTAAATATTATCTAAATTTGAAAATATTCTCTTTCAACCAATAGAATTATTGGGTCCCTCATTTTGGTTATTAAAAAAGATTTTTAACTTTAATTATAAAGGGAGTATATTTGGTTATTGATTAAAAAGGTTACTAAAATTTAATTATACCATTGAAATAGTATTTTTAGTTGACATTATTAAAATTGATTATAATTATTATTTTAATTATGCCATTGAAAATATTCTTATAATCGATTAAGAAAAAAGTTCAACAATTCAAGTACAAAAATAACTAAAATACGTTACCAAATTTTGTCATTTAGCCAATTATATATATATATATATATATATATGATATCAAACTTTTCCAATGCTTATATGTCTTGTTACCAGTCATGTACTTTGAGTCGATCGCCACCAAAACTTCAGTTTCTTAGTAAAGTATATGATTTAAAATTTTAAATATGTGACACAATTTTATATAAATTTATAAATATTTTTTATACCATGTTTAATACTTCTTTTTACTATCACGTAATCATTTATAAATATATTTTAATTGTGTGTGCTTAGTAAATCAGTTGAAACGTATATTTTCATTAGAAAATTAGGTATTGTCCCTTAATTTCAAGGAAGCAAAAGATTATAGTTTCAAAAATTAGTGATTTGTCCTTTTCATCATTTTGTGTGACCTGTTTATATTTAATTGACAATTATAACCCTGACCAGATTTCTAATAGTTTTAGCGTCTCCTAGATCAACGGGGCCATATTGTTATTGTGTGTTATATATGGAGGGTAAATTTCAACTAGAGTATTAATTTAAGAATTGGACATTTTGGGGGAGTTTAAACGAATGAATTTTTTGACAAAATTTGATGAAAATGATCCCCAAAATAAATATATCATTTCTATTAAATTTTATAAAAATATTCAACTAGAAATTAAGTTGACTATAAAATCGAAATGTATATCTCCATTAACTAGATATATATATATATATATATATATATATATATTTTACCACTTAATTAAGACTCGTTAACTCTGTTATAATATATACTAGAATTATATTTGTGTTAAAAAATAGATAGCTAGTTTTCAAGAGGACAAGTAGCAACAAAATAAGAATCTTTGAGGGCATTTTAGGATTGCAAAAAAATGGATAGTCTGACTTGCCAAATAATAAATAGGGATTAGGACCAAGTACTAATTTTAGGAATGTGGAGGATTTTTAAAAATTGAAAACTGGGGGACAAAATCTAAAAATTCCCCAATTTCATTTCTACATGAATCAAAAAATGCACATGCCCCAAGAAAGACAGTACACGTGCTCGGGTTGGGGAAAAACAATTTTAAATGACCCAGCACCTAGAGCTACCTACCATAGAAAGGTTCTAACTATTCCGCCGCTTTTAAAATTTAAATTACTTAAGACATATAATATAAAACAAAAGGCATGCATTTTTCTCTTTTGGTCAATTAATGATATTGTTCTTTGTTAAATTATACAACACAAGAAATAGAGAAATTATAATGAGCAAGAATTCCATAATGGATTACATTGTTACAATCTTTTCATATGTTTACAATGGAATTGACATGAATATATATACAAGTAAAGAAGGAAACAAGAAGCCTAAAATGAGGAAGAAAGGAGGAGACAAGGAGGGAAACATGGAGGAGGGAATAAAGGAAAAGAAGAATAATTCTAAGCTTTAATAATTACAAATAATAATGCTAATTTATGTTGGAGAATATCATCATTCAATATCATCATTTCTAACACCCCCCTTCAAACTCAAGGTGGCAAATGGGCGGTCAGCTTGAGTTTGGAAAGCAAATCCTGAAAGCGTCCTTTTACTACATGAGATGATCTCCAACAAATTGGAAAACTAGATCTAGAACATAATGATTATAATTACATAATTAAAGAAATTAAAGAACAAAACATAATGAATACGGAAGCAGTGGAGCATGAAAGCAGGAACATGGAGGCATGTGTGCAGGAGCATGGAGGCATGTGCTTAGATCTACTTTAACACCCCCCCTCAAGCTGAAGGAGGCTCTTAGGGATCCGAAGCTTGGATACGAGAAAATGGAATTTGGTTTTGATTTTTTTTTTTTTTTTTTTTGACATGTTCGATGATTGACCGACAGACGGAACGGCGGTAACGGCGATGACGGGAGCCGACGGAACGGCGAGGTCCGGTGTAGAATTTCCGGAGGAAAAAACTTGATCTGAATACGCGAGCAGTACGTATAACAGTAACAAGAAATTGAATCAGAATACTTGGATGTACAGCGAAAGGCGACCTGTCGGAAATATTAAATTGAAGAGATTGAATATATATAGATATTTTTTTTTTTTTTTTTTTTTTTAGAGAGGTGGAAGAGTAGCAGTGGTGCTAGTAGTCAATGATGGCCCTTTCTTTGGTTTTGGTTTTAGAGAGATAAACTGAAGTTTCGATATGAGAGGCGAGAGGTTTCTGAGGGTGTTGGTGGTGCGGAAGGAAGGGAACACACATTATTGAGATAAAAAAGAGAAAGGCGATGGATTCTGAGAATCATCAGCACCAAAATTCAAGATATCAGTGAAGTTAGAAGCAGAGAGCGAATTGTATCCTATATCTCCTAAGGTAGTCCAATCCGGAGTCATTAATCCGGCAACCTCCGCAACAGAACTAATTTGAGGAGACCCCTTTGAGAAACCATCCAAAGCAACTTGGTAATCTGACAGAGTCGGATATGCCGGCATATCCACTGCTGTCAGAGGATCCCCGTGTTCTGAAAGATTCACGGTCGGTAGATGGATATCAGGGGTTGATGAAAGGAGCTTTAAAAAACTTTTGTAGTGAGGATGCTCCAACAAATCTTCCTGGGTCGGAAGAACCCCAGGTTCTAGAGGATTCTCTGAGGGGCCAGATGGAGAAGCGAAGGAGCCTGGTGGGTGAGCAAGGGAGTCGGATGGATTGGCCCTTGAGGAACTTGCAGGAGGGTTAAAGGAGCCAGGTGGAGAGGCAAAGGAGCCGGATGGGTGAGTAAAGGAGCCGGATGGAGAAGCGAAGGAGCCTGGTGGGTGAGCAAGGGAGTCAGATGGATTGGCCCTTGAGGAACTTGCAGGAGGGTTAAAGGAGCCAGGTGGAGAGGCAAAGAAGCCGGATGGAGAAGCGAAGGAGCCTGGTGGGTGAGCAAGGGAGTCGGATGGATTGGCCCTTGAGGAACTTGCAGGAGGGTTAAAGGGGCCAGGTGGAGAGGCAAAGGAGCCGGATGGGTGAGTAAAGGAGCCTGATGGGTAGGCAAATGACCTGGAGGCTGGAGATTTCTCCGGCAGTTTTCCGGTCGAACGGTGGCGGCGTCGACCAGAGCCGGATGGAGAAGCGAAGGAGCCTGGTGGGTGAGCAAGGGAGTCGGATGGATTGGCCCTTGAGGAACTTGCAGGAGGGACAAAGGAAAATGACGGATTAACCCTGGGAGACTCGCTGTCCAGTCGAGCCTCCAACGCCGTCATTCGTGACTGCAGAGCCTCAAGCTTTTGATCAAGAGAGGTAAGGAGGGCAGCGCATCCACCAGCAGGATTTAGGATTCTTGCCTTAGCTTCAAAGAGAAACGAATCGAGAGTTTCACGATGTTTGTGATCCGGTACGTGTTGTAAAAAAAATTCAACACTTTTTACCCCGAAAACGGAAAAGATTGTGTGATAATCTCGACGATGATACGCATTTGGAAAGATTTTAACTGATTCACAAGAAGGAGGACAAGCTCTGCGGCGAAAAGAGCAGGCAGGACATGGAGTACCTCGTTGGCGGATGCTGATCGACATGGCTGTTTGTATTGGATTTGAATGGGAGATTTGCAGTGAGGATGGTGCTATTGGGTGATTTGCAGTGAGGATGGTGTGTTTTGATTTTAATGGCAGGAAGCTGGTGAAAGGGTTAAAGGCGCCGATCTCGAAATTTGAATTTCGAATTTCGAGGTCAGAGCAAAAAGATGTCGGCATTTGATGATGGCGAGGGTTTGGAGTTTGCGGAATTTGCGGGTTGTCGGTTATGGTATGGATTAGGG
The DNA here is from genome assembly GCA_021464415.1 of Lonicera japonica. Classification (NCBI taxonomy): domain Eukaryota; kingdom Viridiplantae; phylum Streptophyta; class Magnoliopsida; order Dipsacales; family Caprifoliaceae; genus Lonicera; species Lonicera japonica. Next base: position 14,838,099 of record CM038466.1, read on the forward strand.
GTTGTCGGTTATGGTATGACTGAGGAAATGGACGGTGTTGCTTGGGATTGACGGAGGAGAGAATCGGGAAGTTGAACGAGTGGATGAGTGGTGTAATGAGATCAACGGCTCTTGATGTTAGAATAGGAAAATAAGAAGGTTTAGGGGCTAGAATAGAAATATCAGAAAGTACAGGGGTGAAATTGTAAATATATCTGACGGTGTCTGGAATATTCCGTCAATTCTGACGGCAAGCAAACGGCGTTAACCGCTGACACGTGACTGACACGTGGCGCTGACTGGATGTCACGTGGCGGACACGTGGCGCTGACTGGATGCCACGTGGCGGACACTGGATGTCACGTGGCGGACACGTGGCGCTAACTGGATGCCACGTGGCACTGACTGGATGCCACGTGGCGCTGACTGGATGTCACGTGGAGTACACGTGGCACTGACTGGATGCCACGCGGCGCTGACTGGATGTCACGTGGCGGACACGTGGCGCTGACTGGATGCCACGTGGCACTGACTGGATGTCATGTGCGCTGGCGTGGCTGACACGTGGCGCTTGTGTGTCAATGATGTGGCAGTTGCAGTTTGTAAGGAAATAGAGGAAAAATAAAATGCTATTAGTGGGAATCGAACCTTGCACTAAGCTGTGGTTACCTGATGGTCTTGCCAGCCAGGCTGAATGCTTCAATAATAATTATTTGGACGTGGTTTTATTTGAACAGGTTTGCTGCGTAAAGTCTGATTCGAGTAGTGTTTGGAGGCGTATTTGATTTGTTTGATAATGGTGATAGGTGTGGTGGCTTGGTGGCGAGGTTGTGTGGTGGCTGGTGGTTGGTGGCGAGGTCGTGGTGGCTAGTGGCGAGGTTGTCCTCTGATACCATGTTAAATTATACAACACAAGAAATAGAGAAATTATAATGAGCAAGAATTCCATAATGGATTACATTGTTACAATCTTTTCATATGTTTACAATGGAATTGACATGAATATATATACAAGTAAAGAAGGAAACAAGAAGCCTAAAATGAGGAAGAAAGGAGGAGACAAGGAGGGAAACATGGAGGAGGGAATAAAGGAAAAGAAGAATAATTCTAAGCTTTAATAATTACAAATAATAATGCTAATTTATGTTGGAGAATATCATCATTCAATATCATCATTTCTAACATTCTTAATTGCTCGTGCTTGTGCTATCTCTTCCTCTTTTGGGTTGGAGAGTCTCTCTCTTTCTATATATATATATATATATGTGCGCGCGCAATGGCTTTTCTATAAAGAATCAAAAAGTTAGGAAATCTTCTCCAATAACATTGTGGATTTGCTACCGCAAGTTTGATCACATTCATATCTATTCTTTAATTTATTGTTTAGTGGTTTAATCGAATTTCTATAATTTTAGTTTCTATTATTTGGATGGATTCACCTTTTGGTGCCATAGTTTAGTAAATTATTTTTAAATTTAAGTAAATTTCCCTTATTAATATGTAATTTTTGTAATTTGATCAAAATAGGTATTTTGTACTTCACTTATGTCTTTCACTTGATGCAAAGAGGATAAACTATTTTTTTAATTTGAGTTACATTTCCCCTTTTTCCTTTACTCTCATACTTTTTGTTCCCTTTTATTTTTTGAAAAATAAATAAATTAAGGAAGGTATAAATTTCTTCATTATAGAATCTACTAATAACATTCTTCTAATTCCTTAAATGCAAAAAAAATGAATGGCTGTTTATTTGGTATTTGGTAACTGAAATTTAATTAATTTTATTTGTAACCTTTATTTCGTAGGTACAATTCTCATAGTGGTGCACTCAAGGTAAGAATTCAAGAGTGACCAACTAACCGTATCGCAGTTAAGGCTTTACTTTTTGTTTGCATATAATTTCTCTATTTTTCTTTTCAGAACAACATTAATATACCCAAATTCATGATGAGACACAAGTTTTGGTTCCAAACCATTGATCTAATTAAATTAGTGCTTTTTCTTAAAAATGTAAAATCAAAACTAAGATTCTTAATTAGGGATGGAGGGAGTAATTTTTTGTGTGGATTATTTGTATGATTTAAGAGCATACACTACCTATCAATGCTTTATTACTACAAGTTGAACCATGATGCCTTTGGTACGGGCTACCCCTAGTATATATATACAATACTCTATAGTCTATACATCTAGTTCATAAAGAGGCTCGTAACTAATTTAAGTATAAAAGAAAATGATTATCTAAAAGACTGTAAGTTTTAATAAAACTTACAGTCAAATATTAGCCATACATTTAGTTAAGGATAAATATTACTAAATTTTAATCTATCTTTATCATTAATAATATTTTAACCCATGCAAAATACTAAATTCCATAAATTTTAAATAATTATTTCTTATTCTTTCATTATTCAATTAAATTAGTAATTTTGACAAAAATAAATAAATTAATAACATATTGACCAAGTATTTTTTAAAAAATATTTTAAATTAGAATCCAATATATTTTTTTAATGTTTGAAATTGTAAGTATTTTATTTTTATTTGTATATAATCACTACACCAAAATTTATAAAATCACTACACCAAACTTTATAAGAAAATAAGTTATAGTTTTAGCAATTCAATTAGCCTCTTTCAATAATTTTAATAAAATTATATTATATACTTGAGTATATCATGTTTCTAATTGGTACCGAAAAAATCTAATTTATCATTGACACAAATGTCACATGGTTGAGTGTTAAAGTCTAATTTTTTTGGACGTCTCAAACTGAATATCTCAATTTTAGCGTAAAATTCACTTAACCTCTTTTAATACTTTAATAATTTTAAATTCTCTTTATAAATCTAAAATATATATATATATTATATACTTGAGCATATCCTATTTTTAATTCGTAATGGAGAATTCAATTTAACAATGATACAAATATTAGATGGATGAATTTGTGTAAAAGACAAAAAAAAATATCCTTAATTTTGTAATTATGAATTTAATGATAATAGATATTTTTTTTCAAAATTAAATACAGAGAGAATGGTATCTTTCTCAAATTTATGGTTAGAAATTGTCTGTAAGTTTAAAAACTTATAGCGTCTTTCATGCTAGCAAAGTCCAAGTATAACCTATGTGGCATACCAATATCAAAACACTTTTCCTTTTTTTTTTTGTGTCTGTAATTTTTTTTAAAGTAACTTTTATTTTATAAAACCATTTTTAATGAAATGTAATTGCTTGAAAAGCCCCAATTTTTAAAATAAAATTCAATGAAAAGCAGAGAAAATGGCAAAAATACCACCATCGGAGACTATTTTTTTACGATGTTTGTGAATACAAAATATATGTCAATTAGACATAGAATATGTCTAAAAGATTATCACATGTAAGATAAAGAGTATTAATAGAAAAATTACGGTAGAATTGTAGAAGGATTAAAGAAAATTGGACATAAGCACCTCGTAGTCGGCGGCCCAACGCTTTGGGCCCAGCAATTTCCTTCTATAGGAGGAAGGCTCTTCTGCAGTTTGAAATTTCATTTATATATATATATATATTTCAAAATTCTTGCGAACCATAGAAGTTCCTGGAATTTTTCGACTTTGGGGGATATACATACAATAAGATATGACAGTGTTCTACCGCTAAAGCTTATTAAATTCGGATGTAACATATGTGAATTTTTTCATAAAATTGTAAAATTACATTTACATATTATATACTTGTATTTCTAGTTATATACAAGTCAAAAATCTTCTCCCAATATAATAGTGCAATCTGGTTTTAAAACATTCTTGTCGAAGATCTTAAGTTCACCCGTGATTTTGAAGAATATGTAAAGTAATGTAAACTCTAAATATTAATCCCTCCGTCCCAATTTAATTGTCCACTATTCTATTTATAGATATCCCAAAATAATTGTTCACTTTTCACATTTAGTATGTCATTAATTATAATAATTTTTTTATTTCTAATATTACCCTTTAAGCTCCCTATACTTTTTTTTTATTTTAAGTCCCGCAACCTTTTTTATGAGAAGAAAAGTAAAAGACATTTTTAGAAATAAGTATTTTTTCTTAAAGTAATCATTATGTCTCCTTAATTTTTAATTTTTCAAAGTATGACAATTAAATTGGGACGGAGGGAGTAAAATACTAAGGCTCTGTTTGGTAGTTGTTTATTTTTCAAAATTTTAAAAAACTCAACTTAAAATCAACTTTACTTTTACACTTCCCAAAATTTATTTCACTTTACTTTCTCTTTCTAAAAAACTTTTAAAACACCATAACTTTAAATCCAAAAATCAAAATTAGATAAAAAATATATATTTAAAACCTACTCGTCGAGATCTATAAAATAAGATCCATTGTGACTTTTTTTTTGAAATTTTTTTATAATTTTCTTTTAGTTGGTTGAAAAAAACTCAAATAAAAATTAAATTCACTTTTCAACATACTTTCAAATTCTTCCAAACACCAGATCTTAAAAACTCAACTCAAAACATCAACCAAACATCACCTAAAGCTCTGTTTGATTTCAAAAATAATAACAAAAATAATTGATTTTGTAGAAAAGTTGAAAATTGAGTTGAACAATATTTTGACTTGCTTTTCATCTTATCATTATTTTTTTTTATGGCTAGATGCCTCCATCCTCCTTTTTCTTTTGTGGTAAAAAGTTCATCAGCACCCTAAGGCCTATTTGGTAAGTGGATTTTTGTTTTTTCAAATTTTAAAAACTCAACTCAAAATCAACTCTACTTTTATACTTTTTAAAATTTATTTCACTTTACTTTCTTTCTCTAAAAAAAACTTTTAAATTTTAAATTCAAAAATCAAAATTAAATAAAAAATATATATTTAAAACATACTCGTCGAGATCTATAAAATAAGATCTATTGCGACTATGTTTTGGAATTTTTTTATGAGATTTTTTAGTTGGTTGAAAAAACCTCAAACAAAAACCAAAACCAAATTCACTTTTCAACGTACTTCCAAATTCTACCAAACACTATATTTTAAAAACTCAACTTAAAACATCAACCAAACATCACCTAAGAATTTTGAAGAATTTTCTTTAACTTATTAGCCAACAACTTACAAAATCAATTATTTTTGTAATTAGTTTTCATCTAACGTAACCTAATATCCAACTTTCAACCCCGAAAATAGTACATCTATGCACCAAAAATTTCGTTATGAGATACAAATAATGCAGATAAAAAAACATTTGCAGATCAACTAGTACTTCGCCAAAATTTTCCAATACAGTTTCATGCTGTGAAGTTACAAAAAGAAGAAAAACCCGTAGCCTCAACAAGCATTGAGAACTGCATAAGCCTGCCCATCTAATTAGCCCAAATTACATGATTTCTCTATGGAAGGCAAATTATAGAAGAAAGAAGAGAGAAAAAGAAACTACCAGCATCAATTTCGATCGACTGGACAATTGCAACGAGGTCAGTATTTATGTCAGCTTCTGCAATAAGAATTAGTTGAAGTAGAGTTTATTTACACCGTCACCGGGGCCGTATTAATTAAATTAATAGTCGGCACGAAGAAAGCTCTCATAAGCTGTTCCGGTCAACATATTGTTGACATCGTCCCAGTTCTTAATGTGCTCCCTCAGTGGTCCTGTGTGTATCTTAACCTGTCTGCTCGTTAAATCCATTTGCGGCAACCTTAGAAACTCTATAACCTCCCCCAATTTCTGCCAAAGAAAGAGATCATTATATGTTAATAAGAACTATGAAAATTTAGTTATAGCGAAAACTTGTGGGGTAGACTATAGAGTGTTATAACAAATTATGTTAAATGAAGGTGGTTTAGAATATGGGACAAGAGAAAATATCAAAGAAACTTTGCTGCGATCCTTACGGTGCGGTTCTTGACAATGTCCTCATAGTAAAGAATGACGTGCCTGGTGCTGTTAAAGTATTCCAATGTCTTCATGACTGTTAATTCCATTTGCTTCAAATCTGACATCAATGACTTTGAATTGATCGATGGCTTGTATCTTGAAAGTGTATCAGCCTACAAGAGATAACCAATTAATAGATCAATATCGTGTGTTTGTGTGTCAAAGAGAGAGAGAAAGAGCGAGATAGAAACCTCCTCAGACGAATGTACATGAGACTTGTGGATCCCATTCAATAGCTTTGCATGCCGATCATAGGAATTTGCTAGCATTGACACCATCCGACGGAGAAAATTTCGTCGAAAGAGAAATATTACAGACACGCCCCTAGTATTGAAGTAGTTTTCGATTTGATTATGGTGCTCCATCAACCCCTGCATTAGGCATTAAAAACTATGTTGACTCAAACGACCGATTCTCCCAAATAATATATCGAAGAAACAGAATCTCATAAATAACATTTTACCAGTAGTTTTCACTACCTGATCACCCGAAACATTTACAAGATTAAAGGGACATTGTGGAAATTGGAATCTCTTGTAACCAGTTATCCTGGCCTCATCTATGTGGCATTACTACTACCATTCGATCAACATTTAGTATCTTACTTGAGGATTTAAAGAGCTCTTTTGAACAAAGGACTAATAAAACTCTTCCCTCCTATCCTCCAGGGAAAAAGATTAACGAAAGAAAAGAAAGGTCTGGTTGTTCAATAATAATCCCAACATAATTGCAGCAAAATAGAGGAAGCAGAGTAAAGCCTCTTTGCCTTTATATATATAACATGACAGATGAAAACAGTATGTTTAACAGTGAAAGGTAACCAAAGGGTGATCTTTGTTTCCACTTAATACCCCTATCAGTTCAATCAACAATTCAGGGATGAAGATAAAACCGAATCTTGCTAAGGCAGTATTACAACCAGGAAATTGAAAATATCAACATTTCCATAAAAAAAATCCTCAAGGTTTGACTTTTTTTCAAATAAAAGATTATAATTGTAGCATAGCGTTTAATTGAGAACATCCTCATTCATATTGGCATTAATAGCTGCAGCACTGGAATTTATGAGGCATCTATACATCTGTAAGGCCTAAGCTAAATTCAAACAAATCCAAGACTCCATTAACTAACTAGGGAAAAAGAAGACGCTCAATGCGCTTTAGAATTGGCCTTTCAAGCACTTTCCGCTCATTTCCTCGGTTCTTTTTGAGATCCAAAAGCAGCTTAACAGAGATTAATTAAAAACTACAAATCTAGTAAACATCACAGCTTTTGAGTGATCAAGAACTTTGGGACCAAGTCTAATATGATACATACAAGTCCTCATATGATACTAAACAGGACACTTGAAGGCATTGAAACATCAGGTACCTGATTAAGCATCCACTTGAAGCCAACTGCAGCCGAGCAATGATTCTTGGAAGCACTGGTAAACCAATCCAAATTGTAAACTCTATCTAGGGTTTCCACAATCGCCGAAATATTATCCCTCCTCTCTTTAGCAGAGAATATTTCACCATTGGAGCTTACATTTATATGACTGTTTAGTAACGTCTCAAACCATCCACTTCCAGATCTCTGCATCGACAGAATGGCAAAATATCGTACGGGATTGCAGGCACATTCAGCCCTACCAATAATACATCAAGGAGAAAAAAGAAAAAAAAATTAAGCAAATCTTTCTTTATATTAAATTTCGGAAATCGGACTCAAAATACTTCTCAATTACCTGCTAAAGGTTTTGGGTTTTGGGTAGTGCAAGTACGGGACTTGATTGATAACATAATCACGAGAGAGTCTCTCAATGACTTCAATCCTAGTGTTGGTGTGGATATTTGTTTGCTTTACACTGAGTGAGCAAATATAAACACCACAGACCATTGCAAATACCAGGACTATCATCCTTAACAATACTGGAGATTTTCTGGGAGGTTTTATAACGAGTGTATCCTGTAATTCAAGAAAAAATGCATCCATTTCATTTCATTAAAATATGTACAAGAATGGATGAATTAGGAATGTCATACAAGAAAAGGAAACAACTTTTGATTTGTTCTTTAATCTACCTGGGGTTATAAAATCATGAATTTCACAAAGATCAACACTAAAGTACTCAATACCGAAACTGTAAACTAACATGATAGTTAGCTAACAAACCCAGATTAGAACATGCACAAAGGAATATTATAAATCAAAAGTTTAACACTATTAATCAACAGGAAGATGTAAATACAAAAAATAAAAGTAGAATACAGGGTTCAGTCATTACATGGAGTAAGAGGCCCAAAAAATCGATTAATATATTCACAATAAAACCCCCAAATCGCAAGCAATTCACTACAAAACCCTAAAACCCCAAACTGAGTTAGCTCCCAAGAGCATCAATTAAACGAAGACCAGTACAACTTTCGAACACTGAACATGGATAAAATTAAATTAATTGCCGTAAAAGTATTAAAAGCCAAGAAAATGTACAATCAGTAGTGGCCAAACCCACCCAAATGTTAATTAAAAAAGAAGAAGAAGTAGAGTCCTATAAAGGAACATAAAAGATTGACTGACCTTGTTGAAGAAACAGATATATTCAACCATTATGTATGAAGTGAAGTGAGAGAAAAACAGAGGATTGTTATTGTATCCAGAGTTAATAAGATTCTTCTTGTTTTTCAATAGACCCGCCCCAATGCCTACTCCTTCCTTCAAATGTAGATAAAGAGAGAGTGAGAGAGAGAGAGAGAGAGAGAGGGAGAGAGAAGTGCGTTTCCTCGTGAAGAACAAAGAGAAAAGAGTCGTTTATCTGCTGGGGTCTCTAACTATCGAGTATTTCGCTCTTGCCGTTCTTCTTTTTCTACATTAATTAATATTTAGTACATAATACCTGACATCGTATCCTAATATATATATAATAAAGTCATGTATTTGATTTTGTCGTCATAAGTAATGGTGGTCCCAACTCTCACAATCACGACCGTAGAATTCAAGGTTCGCTCAAGTTGAAGCGGTAAAAGTATGACAAGTTCTTAGATACGCAAGACCAAATTATAAAATTCATGATAATAATAATTTATTGTAAATTCCAGCCAGGACGAAGATAATTTGTTATTAACCATATTTTAGATAAGAGATTTATATGCAAACTTCACCATTTATCTAATTATTAAATTATACAAAAAAAAAAAAAAAAAAGAAGGGAATATAGGTTACCTACTTTGACTTTTGTGGGTTTACCGATACCCCAGTGAAAATATTATTAATTAATATAACAATAAATACAGCTTTGACCAGACTTAACAGCTTTGAATTTATTATTATTCAGCAATTGTGTAGATTAGGCGATTAGCCAAGGTTAATTACCTATTGTTGTTAAAAAAAATTATAAAAACCCTACCTTATTGTTAAACCTTAAAATTATAAATAAATAAAAAACTTATAACTAGGTCACCAATTTGTTGAAGGAGTTGGACACAAAAAAAAAATATGATATCAAAAAGATTTACGGCCAAAAAGTTTATCCAGTGCAAATCTCATAATACAAGTGCACGTATTTGTCAATATATGTTGCAGAATTAATATACTAAAGCTCCATTTCATAATGAAATAAACAATAATTAATTTTTGTTAGAGCATCATCAAGTAGGTTAAATTTATTTTGTGCGCGTACACAGTAGTTATGTGTGGTGCGTTTGACTATTCAATGCATTTCAGAAATGCGCCGAGAGTAATGCATTTTAGAAAAGCGTTAAATGAAATGCATAACCATTGTGCGTTAAGAGGGGATGCACACAAGAGTTGCTCTGAAAAGTGTTGAATGAAATGCACAACCGTTGTGTGTTAACTAGGCCTGGGATGCACACAACAGTTGTGCGTGAGAGTGATTCTCTCTCTCTCTCTCTCTTGTTATTGTAATCTCATACACCTTTCTTTCTCTCTTTTAATTACAACCACACAATAATTATTCTATCACTCTTTTATTATATGTCTAACTCTTTTTTACCATATCATTAATTTAGCATCCAAATAATACCAATGCTTACCACATACTTAAATATACCCACGGGCGGAGGCACCAAGGGGCCAGGTGGGGCCATGGCCCCACCTGGACTTTTGAAATTTTTTTCGAGAATATGGAGGGTTTTGTGTAAGAAGGAAAAGATGAGGACCCAATGTGTAATTATGGGGGAGGGTGGTTTGTGAAATTAAGCTTATAAGATGAAGGGGCGGCATTGTAATATGGGGCGGGAGTGTAAAGTGCGGGCGAAGGTTTGGGGCGAGGGTTTGTGAATTTGGAAAGTTATGGGCGAGGGGGTATGTGCAATAGACGGTATAAGTTTGAGGTCTTAGTTTGTAATATATATTAGTTTGTAATATAAATGGGGCAGTAGCAGACTAGAAGTGCAACCGTTTTCTTCTTCTCCCCTTTTTCTCTTTTTTCTTTCAATCTTTTTGTGAGCTTCTTCCGTTTAGGTTTTTTTTTTTTCAAACAGCAAGCAGCCAAGCAGTACTTCAAAGCTCTTCTCTCCATCTTTATTTACTCCGATATTTTAGGTTATATGTTATAAGTATTGAATTTGATTATTGATATTAAATTTGAGTATTAAGATTTGCTTATTAGATTGTTATTTGATAAATTAATATTTAGATTAATATATGTGTTTGTTGGTTATAGTTGGTTGAATATTGAGTTGATAAAAATATTTCAAAATATATAATTAATTTTAGTATATCATTTTTAACTTTTCCAAAATATCAAAATAGAATGGAGAAGTATCTTAGTAAAAATTTAGCATAGAAACATAATTATTGAATTTGATTTGGCTTAAAAAAGTTTTTGGCCCCACCTAAAATTTTTTCCTGGCTCCGCCACTGAATATACCATATGCTCTTACAAGTTAGAAAATGAGTTGAGTGATGTTGTGAGATACTTTATATTTCATTCTTATTTTTGTGAATAAATGTCCTCCACTTTCCTTCTTTTTTTTGTTAAAAGCTTTTCTTCCTCATCATACAAAGAAATTTGTTCTATGAAAAATCAAAAAAGTAAAAGAATACTACATTAAACACTCAACTTATTTTTCAAATTTTCAAAAAAAATCAAATATTTGTGTGAACAATTTTCATATTATCATCTTAATTTTCCAACTTCATCAATTTTACATGATGTTAGGTGTCGGTGGTAATTAAGTTCCCTATCTTCTTAGATTACTCCTCTTAAATCAATGAGAAATAATTTTGGACTTTTTTCCTTTTTAGGATTTTCGAAAGTTTAAATGAGGGGAGGTTATTTTAATCCAAGATCAGAGCATGTTATTATGCTTAACAATCTCTTACGGTGAATCTTCTAGATTGCTCATCAAAAAAGATTGCTAACAGCGAGAGGCAAAGATAAGATTTACGAATTTATACATACGTCCAAACGTCACTTTCATAAACATGTACATATATATGTATGCGATTCATACTTTGGTATCATGAAGGTTGCTTTACGTGTTTTTATAGTTCTAATAGGTGGTGTTGTACCACACCCTCTGCACATATAAATTTGAGTGTTCTATTGTATCATCTGATGTCCTTTTAGTAAAAGGCTTTGATTAAATAAGAGCATTGATTAGATATATGTATATATAGTATGAGTCCGTTTTTTATACGGATTGGTCCGTATATGAAAATTTTTGTATATAGTATATACTTAAATTTATTTATTTGTAGCCCTAACTTTGTCTCACTAATGGCGGTAAAATGAAGAATAGAGAACAATTATTTAAAAGTATTTTAGTTGTACATTTTTTTTTCTCGAAAAGAAGTTGACATGAAAACAGATATACGAGAGCAGATTTAAATAGTGCAGGCAGAATTCAAGAGTGCAAAAAATAAAGGTGATCGATCATTAAAATAATAATTAGTTAACTTGAGCGCCCACGTTTTATATAATTTAGTGTTTTATCACTTTGTGACCGTTAAATACCCAATTAAGTAGCATAAGGTAAGATAGGAAAAGTGTCCACCTTTACGCCAAAAGCGATGATTCTCTTCTAGCAGCGGATAGTCGATGGGTAGGTCGATATTATTAGATATGAAGAGCTTGCGTCAATTATTAGCCCTTGCTTAAATTTCAAGTCACATTTAATAATATGTTCTCATTTATGTATAACTAAAAGCAAAAGGGTGCGAGTCCAGTGATAAAAGAACTCTTTTGATGTTGAAATTTTAGTTTCCAATTATGTCACTAGTGTAACAATTATTTACACCCCTTAACATTTAAGAAAAATAGCAAAGGTAGTAGTAGTCTTTTTTGGTTGTGGTTTTTCTTAATTTGTTAAGAAAAAGAGCAAAGGTATTTGTGTCCAATCTCTAATATCGTACATGTGTCTCAAAGTATCAATAAAATAGAGAATTTTGCTTGGGATTAATTTCATAATAACAAGGTACATTAATTATAGGTAACTTAAATGGCCGATAAGGGTTTTGAGAAGAAAAAAAATCCCATTTTAAGACTGCCTTGATGGAAAAAAATTCTAATATTATATGCCTCGTGACCAATATATAAAAATATTAATTTTTAAAATTAAAAGAATTGGAAATAGATATATAATAGGAAGTTTCATGAGTAAAACTCCATATTATATAAAAAAAGATATATGGCATATTCATATTTCAAAATTTTAACTATCTTGGATCATGGGGTTTTTAGGATCCAACCCGTGTTTTAAAAAACAAAAATTAGGATGCAGTCCAATTTCTTTTAAAAAATGCGACTCTCAGGTACCATATTTGTTGTCGTACAGGTATTGTATATGTCTCTGGTGAAGACACAAATACAGTACTTGAATATTTGCAATTTTTCAATTAGACTACATAAAATACTTGAGAAATGGTCACAAATATAGAACCTATGATCGATAAATTCCACATACCATACTTGTGCGCTGAGAGGTAAAAAAAATTAATTAACTAAAAGGGATTGGGCCCCAATTTTTTTTTGGCAAAGTTATAAATCCGTTAACGCTATACTCTTTTCAAAATCTTGAGATAGGATTGATAAATCACGTGATTTACATAATTCAGTAATATTCTTTTGAAATAACTCTTAATGTTTTAAAATTCCGTCTAACTAAAATACGTGGATACGAATCTCACTCAAATTCAACTTAATTTAGTAATTTTGAAAATTTATAAAATACTTATGAAAAATTCTAAAATTACAAACAAAAGAATTTTATTTTTTTTGGTCTACAAACAGAATAAATTAAACATCATAATATTTTTAAAATCACAGATTTCAAAATCTTATAATTTATTAATTCCTATGATTTAAAAATTTTGTAAAAATATGATGACCTAAATAGTTTTATGCGTCTGTTTGTGTTCTAGCTGCTGACTCTATCGTTGGTTAATTTTAACGTGCTTTGTTATTTTTGCTTATTTTATTTACTGAAATTCAGAACAATAAAATTTACATATTTATGAAATATAAATTCTTAATTTAAAAGTCCTACCGTACATGAGAGACAGAATCTAAAGCAACAGTGGGGGACAACTACGGCACAAAGCAGGGGTCCAACTCCCCCACATTTGGTAATATACTATTGTTGATTCCACTCGAAGTTTTTCGCATTTTTTGTAACAATAATAAAGTAGAATAAATGTTAATTAGTAAATAGAAGTCAGATCGAACGTGCCCCCCACGGTAATTTGTTTGTCGCTCTGTCACATTTGTTTATCTATACTCACTAAAGCAGTTTATTTTTTTAATATGTAATTAATGATGATGGCTGGATATTTAATTTTTTTATTTTTTTTTAAACTTTAAAAACAAATAATGAAAGATTTGCGTGGTTTGAGTGTTTCTCTCAGTTGACTTGTTATAGACGTTGTTGTCGTTGACATGAGTACTATTCAAGTTACACTATAAATAAAGATTACTTGTGGCATTTGGACCAATAAAGTCCCTTCATAGGCTAAAAATTATATTATGGCCGGCCCAAAAATTATACTAATTTTTTAACTCGTACAATGCACGTATATATTTATAAATTTATGTATATCTTTTTTATCTTTTATTTTTTTTTCAGTTAAATGGACTCTAAATTAGAAATTTATAATTATTCTTTTCAACTGTAGGAATTCTATAGAAACAATGAAAATATATTAAATGACCGTTACTAAACAATAACATTAGAAATTTAGTGCAAGACTCATGTAAAAGAAAGAAAATATTAAAGCCTTGTTAAAATTTAATAGTATATATATATATATATATAATGCAATAAATATAAATACACGTGACAGCTAAATATAAATAGTATATATATAAATATAATGCAATAAATATAATTACACGTGGCAGCTAAAGAGTCTTGTTAACATTTAATGCAATAACTATTCTCACTTCTCTCATTTTATATATATATTATTAGATAACAACCCGTGCAATACACGGGTATTTAATAAATATGAAATTTTAGTAGCGTTTGTTTTAATAACTTTGTCAAATAATTGGCTTAAATATGTTACTCATTTGCCATGGCAAATTGAAAATAAGACTATTAATTTTAACACGTTTTTAAAAAAACATTAATAAATGATACTACTTTCAATATTATAATAATAATAATTATTATTATTTTATTATGCGTTAAGAATATAAAAAATCAATTAATAAGTAATTAATGTTACTACAATTAAGAATATAAGAAAAATAATTAATATATCTACTTCCTCCATAATACTATATAGTATATATAGATATGAAAAATTCTTTGAATATTTATTTTTTTAACTTGGATAATCTTTATAACTTATTTGAACATAATTTTCTTGTTTTCCATTCAACTCGTTTGATACAACAACCCTTATTTTTAGTTTCTAGCGAAAGAAACTGGACTTGACTATTTTTCATTACCTTTCGCTCTAATTTCGCTCGATGGGGTATAGTTTGATATATAAATAGATGATTTTTTAAAAAAAAAATTGGTGGAGATAATCTTTATGATGATAGATCATTTCCACAAAATTTCGTCAAAAAATTCAATTTAGAAGTGGGTGTGATGATCATCTGAACTTTTAATAGTCGAAAATAAACATATGTATCAAATTTTTTACTACCCCTACTTTTGGTTTGAATTTCTAGACGAAATTTTGTGAAAATGATCTACTCACTATAGAAATAATCTTCACAAAGTTTTATGAAAAAATTCATCAATTTAACTCTCGAATTCAACCTCATTAGATGAAATTGAACTGAAGAAGTAATAGAGAAGAGTTAAGTCCCAAAAAACTATTTTTCAGTAAACCAATTAATGCACTAGAAGAGAATCTATTCAGTCTTGACAATAGTTATAAATGATAATCGAATACTTATTGGTTAGTGAAAATTCTAAATTTTGTTTTACATATTTCGATCATTTTGAACGACCTTCATAATAGGGTTCGCCCATGTTCCGAGATTTGAGGATTTTTAGGGCAAAAGTCACCAAGTATAATAGCCTTTTGGGTATGTTAGCTCAGTTAGTGGCTCAGTTAGTGCTAATAACTCAATTTGACATTCTGTCGAGCCTCGTTTGGTTGCCACTAATTGAGAATAGAAATAGATATTTCATTTTTGCATTTGGTTGTTAAGTTTATTGAGATCTAAGATTGAGTAATTCGATTGCAATAAGATACATATATCCGAATTTTGGGTATCTGAATACTACCAACAATATGGTATTTTGAATATTTTGTTATTGGATTAATCTTTATATATTATTTTATGTTTTATTGTGCTAATACAAAATTTGTATATTCCTTTTTTTTTTGTGATACAGTAGCTATTTCATTCTTTAAAAATGGTAGATTAGAATAATATCTTTTGACATGAATAATTATTAACCTTTATTATTCTATTTGAATTCATATGATACAAAAAAATTTTAAAAAAATTATAAAATAACAACGGATTATTTCATGTGATAAAAACTAAATAATTTCTTATTGAAAATAGTAATATTAATATTGTGAATTTTCAACCAATTGTAGAAATTTTTGAAAATAATTAATTTTTATTAAAAAAATACATTATTAACAACAATTATCAATTTATTGAAAATTGAATTAATCATATATGATAAAGACTATACCGTTTCTTTTGAAAAATGAAATGTTGACAATATGAAAATTTTTGTATTGAATTAGGATTCTTGAAACATTATTCCTCAAACTAATCAAACACTCTAAATTCGGGTTTCTGGGAATCTATATAAGGGTATCTCATTATTGGGAATGAAAAAAACATTCCCATTCCTAATTGTCATCATCCAAATGAGGCCTCAAGGTTTATTGAATTTACACAAAATCAATTATAAGCGTCTCTTTTATAATTATCTTTAAGCCTAGAGTATTTTATTATTCTATTCTATATTATATAGAGGACTTCTTCCACAATTTGATTTAGCTATAAGAACAATCTTTAGTTTTTGTCCACTAAAATTAAATGATACACCTTTCTTTTTTTAATGATCAAGTATGCCTCTACCACAAGTCCACAATCATATATTTCTTTATTAACATTGATGCTCAATAAGTCTCACCAACTATATCCCCCATCACAACCCATTGAAGCTCTAACGGTGGTCCCAAAGCTTTACTGGCCATTGCTAGAGCTCCGACTATGGTTCCCAGGGTTTCGACGACTATTACCAAAATTTTGATCAAGTCATTGAAGCTCCGGCGAGACATTCTATACAGTGAAAACACAAATTTAAACATAAATTTACATTTTCAATTGCCTTCGTATTTAGTGTAAAAATAGATTTCCACCAAAACTTATACCTTAAGTTGTCCACAGATTTTGTGCAAAAACATATTTGCACTAAAATTTATAATATTAGTTGCTTATTGAGCTTAGCGTAAAAACAATTTACACTAAAATTTGTATCATTAATTACTTGTGAATTTAGTGGAAAAATATATTTACAATACTTGTGCCGTAGCTCCGATGAAGCCTCAGCACTCCAATAATAGTCATTAGAGCTTCGGTGAGGTCTCCCGTGACTTCGCCAGTGGTGGTTAAATTTTTTTTAAAGAAAATAAATTAAAAAAGAGTATTTTAAATTAAAAAAAATGAATGTTCTCATTTTTAAATAAAAAAGTAAAATATCTTTCTTTTAAATATAATTATAAATAAAACCCTTTTAACACATTCCTTACGGTGGTGAAATTTTCAATCACCTTCCTCCACCATTGATCAAATGAAAATTAAGAAAAAATAAATTAGCCTTGGTTAGGAACAATAACTCAATAATTTTACACGGAGTCGTGCTACGCAGCACAAAAATTTCTACCGTCTAACTTTATCGGCTGACATGGAAAGTTAGCATAATTAGATTTCATTTTTTTTTTCTTATCACAAAACGTGGTTAAATGACTTAATATATTTCTGACTAAACCTCCCCCTTCCAAACCGAAGATTACTTTGCTCAAATGCTCCAAATCGATGCGATCTTTTCCCTTATTAAAAAACCAACTTCATTCTTTAGTTCTTGTAAAGTAAATCCATATAAGATACTGAACTTTCCTTCTTTTAGTTTCATATATCTGAGTCTCTTCTCTCTTAACTTGAATTTATTTAATTGAGAAAGAAAAAAAATATTAATATAACTTTCTTTGATAGTAACATAAAAAATGATAGGGAAAAAAATGATTTGTGTGAGAAAATGAAACATAAGTTGAGGCATGTGGTCATATGTTTTGTCTCATGCTCATTTTCATGAAGAGTTAATATCTCCACACGTCTCAACTTATTTTTTAACTTCTCGCACAAATCAAACTTTTTTTCCAACATTTTTTATGTTACTATTAAACGAAACTTATATATCTACTTTGTGTGAGTGTATAAGAAATTATTTAGAAAATTTAGATTCTTTTCTGATTTGAGTTCTAACTTCGGAACCCTAAGTAATTGATTGATTGTAATGTGCCATTGTCCATGGCTTTCTTTGCCTAATTATAAACATATCATAGGGTTTTTTACTTTTCTTTTCTTTTCTTTGTTCACATTGTTATCTTAATTTAATTTTCAAACCCCAAGTGGGTTGATTATGTTGTGTCCTCTCTTCCCTGTCTATATACATCTTAGAGTTTTTAGCTCAACGATGAGAGGTAGATACACAGGGAAAAAGAAAACACAGTGGTGGAATTTTTTACATAAGAAAACTTTTAAGTTTCCCATTTCTACAAGAACTTTCAAAAATAGAAAAAAAAAATGACAGCTAAACAGCCTAATATCTTGCCATGTCAGCCAGTAAGTCTCTGCGGTAAAATTAAGCGGTATGTAAAATAAGAAAGATGTCAAATTATTGGAAAAAATTAGGGCCCAGTCCATTCTTTTAGAACTTTTAAGTTTGCAATTCGTAACCTTTTTTTTTAATAACTTGCGGTCCTTGATTTTTAGTTTGTAGTATCTGTGATTACAGTATTCAATTAATCAAATAGGGTAACCAGTTGCTCAAGTACAGTAACTAGTTACCCAACTTAGATTACTCAACTACGATAAACTGAATTTTTCAAGTTACTCAACTACGGTAACTTGAATTTCTCAGGTTAGCGAACTATGTTTCTCAACATTTCTTGGTTACTCAACTATGTTAACCTGTATTTCTCCACAGCATATTGATCGGAGATCAATAGCAAATGAGAGATCATAACTAAAAAGGAAAGAGATTCAGCCCTTCAGTGTCTCTCCATAGGACCGAGATTCCCCATCTATATCCAATCCCAACGAGAACCCCCAATTGTTTAGGGGTCGCACACTGTCCCGCTTGGTGGATGAAATCTACGTCTCCATCTTCTACCTCGCGCTGGCTTTTGAATGGATAATGGAAAGAGACTTTTATGCAAGACTACGGCGAGAGCTCGCGTTCACAGTGCAAACACTCGGGAGTATTAACACAAGCACAAGATCCGGTGTTACTAACTCTTTCAGACGTAAGAGACACACTCGAGTTGAGGTGACTCACTGCACTGATTCTTTTCTTTTATTTTTCAAGTTACTTAACTACGGTAAGCAATATTTCTCAGGATATTCAACTACATTATATAAAGATACGAGTTATTGTCAGAGCTAGTTTAGTAACCTAAAAATTGACATGGACCACAAGGTTTTTAAAAAAATTACAAACCTCAAGTTAAAAAATTTAAACAACAGAAATCCGACCGCTAAGAAGCCCAAATTATTGTGCAAGATTGAAAGAGTAAAAATACTAAAATAGAGAAGAAAAAGTGAGCTAGGGTGAACTTGGGCTTGGGAAGCTCGAAAAATACGAAGCCTGTGTCACATATAAAGCCGTAACCTGGCGATAGTTGAAATGAAGGCCCGTTAAGGCCCATGTTATTATGGTGGTCTGCTGGAGTAGGAAACAAAATATTAATTATAGTGCTCAAATATTTTCTTTTTTCTTTTTTTTTTTCGTTGGGAAACCACGTAATTCTTGTATATGTTTATTTCTATATGCGTATAAATTTATAATAGGATAGATAAAAACAAATGTCGCTAGTTTGAATTCAGTTACTAATGTTTATATTTTTTTCAAAACAAATTTATTTTCTTTTAGAATGATGATGATGATAGAGGCGGAATAGGTCAAGAATTTAGGGTCCGTTCGGTAACGTTTTCGGAGAATGTTTTATGAGAATATTTTCAGAAAATGAAAACGAGAAAACGAATTTTCCGAGAACAAAAACAATGAAAACATTTTCCGAGAACGAAAACAGCAAAACAAATATTGCAGGAGTGAGAATAGAGAGAACGTTATTTTAGCGTTTTTGCATTTTATGCTTTAAACGTGAATTCATTCTCCAAAAATATTTTTTGTGTTTTTGTCAACATCACACCGAACACATTTTTTTATCCGTTTTTTACCTCAAAAAACAAAAACGGGCCTCCAAAAATGCTACCGAACGGACCCTTAGTGTCTTACTGAATTTGATTGCTTTGCATTTCTAATTAGATTTGGAGCTGTGGCCGGGGTGGAGATAAAATCTCAAATCAAACCCGGACACGGATTAAATGGTTAAAAATATTAAAAAAATTTAGTATAAGTAATATGACAAAAAAATAAAATAAAAAAATTCAGTTACTTAACATAGAATTTGTTTATGTTTTTTTGAGTAATATTTACGTGATATTTTTATTTAAAGTAAATTATAACTATAGAAGTCTATGGTACAAATTTTGTGCAAACCAATCTTAAAACCTTACGTGACACTGACCTTTGATCTATATTTTTTTTAAAATCTTATAGAATCCTCCATACATAGGTCATTGCATGTGTTTGCCAATTAATATGAAAGGTCGGCCAATTTGGATTATAACTTACGGTTTGACCAACTATTGAATTAGAATTTAAATTATTGAGCTTAATATTACAAAAAGGAAATTAAATTAATCAAAGAGATCAATATTATCTCACCTCTTGAAATTCCTTTCCAGCACAAACAATATATATATATATATATATATATGTTTGGCCAACAAGTCCAAGGTCTAAAAAGGTCGGGATCGAAAATTTAAACTTTAAAGTCAGAACAAATTGAGAGAATTAATATTTAAGTCCTTCTCAAAGTATTCTACGTGTAAGCCACTAAGTCTGTTAACCAAAATTCAAGAAATTAATTCGACCAATAATATATATATATATATATATGAATACGTTCGTACTCTCTCTCAATAAGAAACTCCTTACATCTAGCAGTTGATGATTCATGGTAACTTCTTGTGCTGGTCCATGACATGTCCTGCATAGTACGCGGTGAAATGTTATATGTATATGTGTGTGTGTAAGGTTCAGCTTATATTTAACAACCACCTTTTTTTTTAAATGAAAATTGTTTAAAATTTTATATTTACAATCTTTAGTGGCCTTTGTTCATGTAATATTTCATGGAATTAATTTCTAAGATACAAACTGTTGGTTTATGAAAGCTGTCAAATGCAATTCAAAGATGACCTCTAACCCAAGTTTTTCGTTGAATTATTTTCCATGTTAATTAGCTGTCAGATGCACTCAAAGTGTAATAGTTCTTGATTTATGAAAGCTACTTTTTTTTTTCTAGAAAAAAACACACACACTCCCAAAAGTGATATATTAGAAGGAAGACTAGGAAGTTCAGAGTGTCCCCGTACGTATTATTTAATGCGCAGTGTGATTGTGATAGGGATGAGGGTTCGATTTCTTGATGTTATATATAGTCTTAACATGTTTGTTCACTAGGTGTAACAATT